>JAVIAB010000047.1:33956030-34442820 GCA_032433765.1 Megaustenia siamemsis
CTGCCTGCCTGTCTTTCTGTCTGTCTGTCTGAATGTCTGTCTGAATGTCTGTCTGTCTGTCTGTCTATCTATCTAAGTATCTATCTATCTATCTATCTATCTATCTATCTATCTATCTATCTATCTATCTATCTATCTATCTATCTATCTATCTATCTGTTGTCTATGTGTCTATCTGTATGTCTGTCTGTCTGTCTATCTATGTCTATCTTTATTTGAGTTTCATCTCCATTACCTTTAATTTCTATTACGAATATTTTTTTTTGTTTCCTCGTTATTCTATTTTGGCTCTGTCTGATTCTAACTCTTATATTCGTACAAAACCTCTCTTTCTTCTATATCTCTTCCATGTCTTTCCCTGCTCTGGAGCTATCTTTCATACTCTCTTCTAGTGTGTCTTCCACTGATTCTATTTGACTTAGTTTATTCTGACAATATCTCCTTTTTTCCCTTGTTTCTCTCATTCTATTTTCCACGTCTCTCTCGGAACATTCATTTTCTTCTCTTTGCCTCCCCCCCCCCTCTCTCTCTCTCTCTCTCTCACTCCTTTCCTTTAATTCCACAGCATGAGTCCAACAACAGTGACATTCACTTAAATAACCATCGCTCAATATTTCCTTTCACGTTCGTTTCATCGCTACAACAATGATTGTATATTTCGTTACATCGCTACAACAATGATTGTATATTTCGTTACATCGCTACAACAATGATTGTATATTTCGTTACATCGCTACAACAATGATTGTATATTTCGTTACATCGCTACAACAATGATTGTATATTTCGTTACATCGCTACAACAATGATTGTATATTTCGTTACATCGCTACAACAATGATTGTATATTTCGTTACATCGCTACAACAATGATTGTATATTTCGTTACATCGCTACAACAATGATTGTATATTTCGTTACATCGCTACAACAATGATTGTATATATTAGCACACCTTAACCAAAACTTCAGTAAAGTAGATTAGTTATGGGTGAGATCTGGTCTGCCTGACTTATTACGTGAACAGACTATTGTGTTTGTATCACCCATATTCTCTCAATGATTTTTCTCCTCCGTACATCACGCATGATCGTATCTATCAGGCTTATTTCATATGGATACAATGCGTCTAACACATTTAAGTTCAGTGATAGTATGTGTTCTTATTGTTCTTGCCTCTAGAAACATGTCATTGATACTGGCAACTCAAAGATCGGATGAAGAATGTATTGTAGAATGCTAGGTGGACAGTTGTGGTGATAGGATCTGAGGCTGTGACAAATGATGCTGCATCATGGGTCTATGTCGGATACCGATGAGATCTCATGTGTTACTGTAATCAAGATTTGTTAGTAGTGTGGTAAAATAGGAGTGTCCATGTTACCCCTTCAGGTGAAAGAAATGGGAGTTATGATTGGCCGTGACAGAAACGAGAAACTTAGTGGACGTATAAGAAGACTTATCAACCAACACAGAACTGGTGTCGTCAGTCACTGGACACTAGGGGTCTTGCTGAAGAGGTGGTCTGAGCACCAATGAACATGTTGGGAGAGCAATGGTGGTGACCAGGCAACAACTCAATAACTATACTTTTCAATACACAATATACATGTGGTCTACCACAAAGAAATAGATAGAGGTCATGTTATGTGTGAACACCAGACTGAACTTGCCCCATTGTTCCGACGATGCTGTGAGAAGAGAGCCTTTGGTGAAGTAGACAAAGACGACTTCAACTTGTTTTTCTCTGATCAAATGTATTGTCAAAACACCTACAACATTGATAAAGTTGGTTCAGAGACTATCGTAAGGACTCACAAACTACAGTGAGACATACAGAACGAGCCGTAATACGACCAACATCCAACGTATCCGTTCAAACCAATCTAGCATTTTCCCCTTGCAAGCGAATGTGTCCAGAGAGGAACCGTAAACAGATCTTTACAACACCTCTAGTCCAGTGCCATTACCGAGCTGTGTGATTGCAGCTAAGTAGCTTTCAATTTCAAAAGTGGCTGCAAGAACAATTTCTCCATGACCAACTTCCATTACGACAGTCGGTCGTGTGGTGGTAACATGCGACATAAACATGGTCCCCAAAAAATAATATTTCCTTCTCGCAGGACAAAAAGCACATTTGAAGAAGTAATTGGAAGGTGAGCATGTTGTGTTTTACAATGTAGATAAATGTTTACTGAATGATTTTTGTGTGAGCTCTATTATATCTCCAAGAATTTAAGTTTTGTTTCTAGCAAGCTTTGTATCTCTTTAAGTTCGTGTACCAGTTGTCCTTGTTTTTGTAGATTGCCATTAAGGTTATTCAAAAGTTGAGTCATGTCAATTAAAAACGCTGTCTAGTAGATCCACTGATAATTCATTTACCGGACAACCCTTTATGTCCATTAACAGTTCGACTTCAGCAGGTAAGTCATAAAATCTTTTTTTCGGATATACCCTCAACTTGACCAGTGTTCTACACAATAGTCAGGCAGATTACCATTCCCTGAATCGACGTTATGAATAAATTCTTGGAATTGACGATGGTTGAGCCCTCTTGCTTTTATAAAATTGACACACAATACCCAACAGGCATGATGCCAGCAACTTTCAATCCTTTTCTTGGTGAATAAATAAATGTAGAATGAAACATCAAGATGACCTAATCCTATATCTAATAAGAGGGATTATATTTTGCCAATCAGACCTGACTTTGAACCAGTCATAGCTGGTGCTTCGTCTGTTGTCACTTCACATAGTCTGTCCCATTTTAATCAGAAATCTTTAAGAGCGAGCTCCAGCGCTTTGAACATATCCTCGCCCATTATGGTGACTTTGGGTGTTATAATAATACATGCTAATATGTTCTCGGTAATGTTAAAAAATGTATCAATATCACAAAAAATATAACTAATTGTGCTCTGTCTGTCACATCACTTGACTCATCTAAGGCGATGGAGATTGTTACGAATTCTAACGCACGCTCTTTAAAGCTTTTTAAAGAATCTTTCCCCATGCCATCTGTGCGTCTTTATACAGTCCAGAATGATCCATTTACTTGAAATTTGCATGAAATAATTAACTCTAATAAAGCTCTAATAAAGCTCTAATAAAGCTCTAATAAAGCTCTAATAAAGAGGGGGACAAAGCACTTTAGCAGCTGCTTCGAAACATTCTTTCACAAATTTTCCATCAGAAAATGGTTTCAAACTCTTCATAAATTTGTCACTAATAATATAGCTCACACAAACAGCATTCTCTGAACATTTATACATTGTAAAACACACGCTGTTGATCTTACAATGACTTCTTCAAATGTCCGATCCCAAAGACAAAGACAGATAATACCTTTGTTCTCACGTGAGATTGTCATTAAATAAAAGTCCCGGCGAATACAATACTACCGTGCACACCCAAAAGCCACGATTTTTTTCCCTCCATCTCGACACCAACAACAAAGACACCACTGTTGTGATGTGGAAAGACAATACATTAATATAAAAAAAAAATTGCACGGCAGTTTAATGTCCATCTTTACAGACAATGAAACGTGAAGTTTTAGCTTGAAACACATTTGTCGAGCAAGTTACTTTCATGGCTGATTTGAGTTGAATCGACAAGTTTGAATACACAATGAACAAGGCAGTTACGATTCGACAAGTCTCTTCTCTTCCGCCGTTTTTCTTCTGGTTCCACTTAATTTTTTATTCAAATGCTTTTGTACCGCTCCAAGTTTGTCAATCCTATGCCATCATTTTTGCTTTTAGAGAATTCACTCAGCTAAATGTTGCTTGTCTGAGTACGGCAGCTTTACATCTCGAGTCCCGAGTGACTGAACAACGTCAGTCGTGTGCTTAGGTTCCCTCGCCATACAGGCACATATTCTCCAAGTTACTCTAATTTTTATATAGTCGAGAGTTTTGTCGTTTAGAGTAAACTTTGTGTAATGAATTAACCAGATAACGTCAACGTTGGGCCTACTCTTTCAAATGTCAATTGCCAGGGGTCCTTGTTGTGCGTGGAGTGCACACGGGACATGTTTTACACCATTATCTATCATGTAACTATATATATATATATATAGATACACACACGCACGATACCAGATGCAAACTTACACACACACACACACACACACACACACACACACACACACAGAGAGAGAGAGAGAGAGAGAGAGAGCTAATTAACAATCATATATTTCCCATCAAAATAGTCGCAGATAAAAGGAATGCTAACCATCACGGAGAAGATTTATGTAGCCTACGGATCCACAGAACACAGTCTATTGGCATCAGCAATTATTAAGTGTGAGTTGTTTAAACATGCATTCTCCCTTTATTCTCTTCATTCACAAACTTTGATTCTCATTTCAAATTAAACTTATACTGCTGTATCTGCTACAATTGAACAAATCGCTATCTCTACTTAACTTCACACGGAAAGAAAATGTAATACCAAACTAAGCTATAAGAATAACAATTAATATAGAGGGATAACATATGCACCTATGAACCAAACCAGACCTGGTAGTGAATTGTCTGACATGTTATTTCTGTCCAGTCTTTGTCCCGAGAGGAACTATGATCTCTTGTTTCCCTCTTGTAGCTGTTGCACATAGCAATATCAAATTAATGAGTTTCATTTAAACAAATTCTTCTCTCGCCTCGATCTTAACAGTGGTCTCACTTTGTCAAGTTTTCTGGGATTGGTGTGTTATATCATTTTATTTGTTGTTATCGTTGATCTGCTCAGCGTGTATTATTTAGATCGGCATACATTTTGAAAAAAAAATCGTACATTGATAACTTGAAACATTTGTTCATTGATAGATTGAAACATTTGTTCATTGACATCTTGGAACATTTGTTCATTGATAGATTGAAACATTTGTTCATTGACATCTTGGAACATTTGTTCATTGATAGACTGAAACATTAGTTCATTGAATACTTGAATAGACATATACACAGTGAAATAGAAACCAGAGTGTAGAAAGCGAATATTATATAATAGCAACTGACTAAGTATTTCAATGACAGCTAAGACACAAATAATAAATAGCATCTTCACACCAAAATTATGCTACCAGTGTCAAATATGGTCATTGAACAAACATTCTAAATATTCCTCTACTTACGTCTCTAAACGTCTGTGTGGACACCTCCAGACATTCCTCTAATTCCGTCCCTAAACAACTGAGTGTGGGCACCTCCAAACATTCCTCTAATTACGTTTCTTAACATCTGTGTGTTGTTAACCTCCAAACATTCCTCTAATTACATCCCTAAATAACTAGTGTGGCCACCCCCAATCATTTCTCTAATTACATCACTAAACATCTGTGTGTGGGCACCTCCAAACATTCCATAGTTACGTCTCTAAACATCTGTGTGTGGGCACCTTCAAACATTCCTCCAGTTACATCACTAAACATCTGTGTGTGGGCACCTCCAAACATTCCTCCAGTTACATCACTAAACATCTGTGTGTGGGCACCTCCAAACATTCCTTAGTTACGTCTCTAAACATCTGTGTGTGGGCACCTTCAAACATTCCTTAGTTACGTCTCTAAACATCTGTGTGTGAGCGCCTCCAAACATTCCTTAGTTACGTCTCTAAAAATCTGTGTGTGGGCACCTTCAAACATTCCTCCAGTTACATCACTAAACATCTGTGTGTGGGCACCTCCAAACATTTCTCCAGTTACATCACTAAACATCTGTGTGTGGGCACCTCCAAACATTCCTCCAGTTACATCACTAAACATCTGTGTGTGGGCACCTCCAAACATTCCTTAGTTACGTCTCTAAACATCTGTGTGTGGGCACCTTCAAACATTCCTTAGTTACGTCTCTAAACATCTGTGTGTGGGCACCTCCAAACATTCCTCCAGTTACGTCACTAAACACCTGTATGTTGGCACCTCTAAACATTCCTCCAGTTACGTCACTAAACATCTGTGTGTGGGCACCTCCAAACATTCCTCCAGTTACGTCTCTAAACATCTATGTGTGTACACTTCCAAACATTCCTTCAGTTACATCACTAAACATCTGTATGTGGGCACCTCTAAACATTCCTCCAGTTACGTCACTAAACATCTGTGTGTGGGTACCTCCAAACATTCCTCCAATTACATCACTAAACATCTGTGTGTGGACACTTCCAAACATTCCTCCAGTTACATTACTAAACATCTGTATGTGGGCACCTCCAAACATTCCTCCAGTTACATCACTAAACATCTGTGTGTGGGCACCTCGAAACATTCCTTAGCTACATCACTAAACATCTGTGTGTGGGCACCTCCAAACATTCCTCCAGTTACATCACTAAACATCTGTGTGTGGGCACCTCCAAACATTCCTCCAGTTATGTCACTAAACATCTGTGTGTGGGCACATCCAAACATTCCTCCAGTTACATCACTAAACATCTGTGTGTGGGCACCTCCAAACATTCCTCCAGTTATGTCACTAAACAACTTTGTGTGGGCACCTCCAAATATTCCTTAGTTACGTTTCTAAACAACTGTGTGTGGGCACCTCCAAACATTCCTCCAGTTATGTCATTAAACATCTGTGTGTGGGCACCTCCAAACATTCCTTAGTTACGTCTCTAAACATCTGTGTGTGGCACCTCCAAACATTCCTTAGTTACGTCTCTAAACATCTGTGTGTGGGCACCTCCAAACATTCCTTAGTTGCGTCTCTAAACATCTGTGTGTGGGCACCTCCAAACATTCCTTAGTTACGTCTCTAAACATCTGTGCGTGGGCACCTCCAAACATTCCTTAGTTACGTCTCTAAACATCTGTGTGTGGGCACCTCCAAACATTCCTCCAGTTACGTCACTAAACACCTGTGTGTGGGCACCTCCAAACATTCCTCCAGTTACATCACTAAACATCTGTGTGTGGGCACCTCCAAACATTCCTCCAGTTACATCACTAAACATCTGTGTGTGGGCACCTCCAAACATTCTTCCAGTTATGTCACTAAACATCTGTGTGTGGGCACATCCAAACATTCCTCCAGTTACATCACTAAACATCTGTGTGTGGGCACCTCCAAACATTCCTTCAGTTATGTAACTAAACAACTTTGTGTGGGCACCTCCAAATATTCCTTAGTTACGTTTCTAAACAACTGTGTGTGGGCACCTCCAAACATTCCTCCAGTTATGTCATTAAACAACTGCGTGTGGGCACCTCCAAACATTCCTTAGTTACGTCTCTAAACATCTGTGTGTGGGCACCTCCAAACATTCCTTAGTTACGTCTCTAAACATCTGTGCGTGGGCACCTCCAAACATTCCTTAGTTACGTCACTAAACAACTGTGTGTGGGCACCTCCAAACATTCCTTAGTAACGTCTCTAAACATCTGTGTGTGGGCACCTCCAAACATTCCTTAGTTACGTCTCTAAACATCTGTGTGTGGGCACCTCAAAACATTCCTCCAGTTACATCACTAAACATCTGTGTGTGGGCACCTCCAAACATTCCTCCAGTTACATCACTAAACAACTGTGTGTGGACACTTCCAAACATTCCTCCAGTTACATCACTAAACATCTGTATGTTGGCACCTCTAAACATTCCTCCAGTTACGTCACTAAACATCTGTGTGTGGGCACCTCCAAACATTCCTCCAGTTACGTCTCTAAACATCTATGTGTGTACACTTCCAAACATTCCTTCAGTTACATCACTAAACATCTGTATGTGGGCACTTCTAAACATTCCTCCAGTTACGTCACTAAACATCTGTGTGTGGGCACCTCCAAACATTCCTCCAATTACATCACTAAACATCTGTGTGTGGACACTTCCAAACATTCCTCCAGTTACATTACTAAACATCTGTATGTGGGCACCTCCAAACATTCCTCCAGTTACATCACTAAACATCTGTGTGTGGGCACCTCCAAACATGCCTTAGGTACATCACTAAACATCTGTGTGTGGGCACCTCCAAACATTCCTCCAGTTACATCACTAAACATCTGTGTGTGGACACCTCCAAACATTCCTCCAGTTACATCACTAAACATCTGTGTGTGGGCACCTCCAAACATTCCTCCAGTTACATCACTAAACATCTGTGTGTGGGCACCTCCAAATATTCCTCCAGTTACGTCACTAAACATCTGTGTGTGGGCACCTCCAAACATTCCTCCAGTTACATCACTAAACATCTGTGTGTGGGCACCTCCAAACATTCCTCCAGTTACATCACTAAACATCTGTGTGTGGGCACCTCCAAACATTCCTCCAGTTACATCACTAAACATCTGTGTGTGGGCACCTCCAAACATTCCTCCAGTTACATCACTAAACATCTGTGTGTGGGCACCTCCAAACATTCCTCCAGTTACATCACTAAACATCTGTGTGTGGGCACCTCCAAACATTCCTCCAGTTACATCACCTAACATCTGTGTGTGGGCACCTCCAAACATTCCTCCAGTTACATCACTAAACATCTGTATGTGGGCACCTCCAAACATTCCTCCAGTTACGTCACTAAACATCTGTGTGTGGGCACCTCCAAACATTCCTCCAGTTACATCACTAAACATCTGTGTGTGGGCACCTCCAAACATTCCTCCAGTTACATCACTAAACATCTGTGTGTGGGCACCTCCAAACATTCCTCTAGTTACATCACTAAACATCTGTGTGTGGACACTTCCAAACATTCCTCCAGTTACGTCACTAAACAACTGTGTGTGGACACTTCCAAACATTCCTCTAGTTACGTCTCTAAGCATCTGTGTGTGGACACCTCCAAACATTCGTATATGTTTGCCTCTGAACATTCACGTGGGAATATGCAAACACTGGTAAGTGTGCGTCTTCAAGCGGTCGTGAGTGGACATCTCTAAACATCCTTTATATACAACCATAAACACTGTTTCATTGATTCAATCCCCGTATATGAAAGTAATTCCTAGACGATTGTAAACAACAGCCTACTTGGATACAGTGAAGGGACAGAAAATGATGAGACAATCACGGATGTCAAACGTGAACAATGAAACAATCACGGATGTCAAACGTGAACAATGAGACAATCACGGATGTCAAACGTGAACAATGAGACAATCACGGATGTCAAACGTGAACAATGAGACAATCACGGATGTCAAACGTGAACAATGAGACAATCACGGATGTCAAATGTGAACAATGAGACAATCACGGATGTCAAACGTGAACAATGAGACAATCACGGATGTCAAACGTGAACAATGAGACAATCACGGATGTCAAACGTGAACAATGAAAAAATCATGACAAAGGTCAGAAAACAAGCAAACATTAAAAATTATATTTAAAAATTAGACAGACCCTTTTTAGAAGAAAGTGAATCGAAGATAAAAACTGGAAATTGTTCTGATAACAGGACAAATTGAGAGAGTAAGGGTAACAGGAAGACCGAAGAGAAGATACCAACCAATTTAACAATGTTAAACACGAAAGGAAATCATCCATTGAATTATAAGAAACACTGGCCTAAGAGATACATGGAGACATGACACCTAATGATGAAAGTAGCACTACTGAAATTACTGATTGGACTAATGTTGATAACATCTGTTCTCATTCAACCTACAGGTGAAAACGTGGATGACTTTTTCTCTGGCAGGCCTCCCGCTGACGTTAAACTCAGGGTTGTTGATGCGAACGGAGACGACTGCAAGCCTCGTCAAGCTGGGACCGTCTTAGTTAAAGGTAATTTAGCTAAATTCATGGCTTCTAGCATATAAGGCCACTACAAGAGATTACCACCGTTGTCTTCATTCAT
This sequence comes from Megaustenia siamemsis, assembly GCA_032433765.1. Taxonomy (NCBI): domain Eukaryota; kingdom Metazoa; phylum Mollusca; class Gastropoda; order Stylommatophora; family Ariophantidae; genus Megaustenia; species Megaustenia siamemsis. The sequence goes on from JAVIAB010000047.1 coordinate 33,965,842, forward strand.
CTTTTGCTACACTGTTAACGTGAAGCCGATATCTTCATTTCCTTACCAATCATTCCACATCATGCCTCTCTTGGTCTCATTAACTGGTCAACTAGAGACCAGAGAAGAACTGGTATAAGTAGAACCTACCTGTGGCACCATGAAAACATGGTCTAGCTAACGGAATCTTCTCTTTTAGACTTCTTTAATGATGTCACATCTACAATCTCCTCTGTTTAGAACTAGATCAGGCCTAAAGCATCAAGTTTTCTGTGAAGATGCTCATTTCAAAGGCCTCCAGTTAGTGGCAAATGGTTTTTTTTTACTTTGCGAGATAAAGTGGGTAAGTTAATCTGGCCATCGTTGTTTATTTCTATGTATCACTTAAAAAAAAAACTGACAATAGAAATAGTTGTTATGAAATCTGAAGACCTGAGTGGGAATACATGGTCTCTGTGAGATTAATGCTTTGGAGGAATACGTGATATACGCTTGTAAGTAATTGTTTTCTTTTGGACATCAACATTATTGCTGACTTTCTGCATTAAAGAAAAAAACAGAATTTGAACGTACGCTGATAGTTCTTGTAACTACTAGTAATTTACATGCTTCAAACATAATCTTAGGGTCACCCCAACTATTACCAAGCAAGGCCTACACAGAGGTGTATTGTGTCACTGCAGAACATTTGTGTAAAATGAATTATTAAAAAAAAGCTATATTCTCTCCAATGCTCGTTCCCATCTATTCATATTATTGATGTTACTGTAATTTTCAAGTAATGTATAGCAACAATTGCATCCTCTCTCCTTACCTGTTCAACATCTATGCCGAGAACATCATTGGAACTGTGGCAGCTTTGTGAAGTTCAATCCACTGTAAATGACAACATAATCCCAGAACTCTTGCGCGGATGACAGAGTTCTCCTCTCAAACGGTCAAATAGATAATTGAGTGTGTTCAAACACAGTGAAGACCAAAACCTCGTTCTAAATATACAGAAAAAATGTAGGTTTTTTATGAACTTTACATCTTTCTGCCTGTATATTGAGTTTGGTTTCATTGTGGTCTATTGCTGTGGTTGTTCAGTGGTACATGACCGGCTCTCAGTCTGAAGATGGTGGTTTGGTTTCTTCTTTTTAGATTGTTAATTTTGTCATGGGGTTTGGCTTTTGTTTTAGATAAACATCTCTTCCTGTTTTTCTCATGGCCCATCCATTCAGCCAATCTTCTCTACTGTTGCAAGTTTATGATTTGTTTGGCTGTGTTAAATGAGATGTCAGTGGTAAATTGTGTCTGTCTGGATCCTCATTTAGCTAATGTATTCGCCATATCATTTCCTGGTGTTGGAGTGTCCTGGTATCCATTGAATCTGTAGCATTGTGTCTTGTGTGTTAATGAGGTTATGTCTATTGTGAGCTGAGTTCTGGCCAGTTTGTGTTAGGGAGAAATGAACACAAATGGTATGGTTAGAAGCTTTATGTAGTCAATGGACGACACAATTGAACGACGTTTCGGCTCAATAGGCCTTCAGCGGGAACAAACAACACACACAACACACATACACACACACACACAGATATTTCAGTTAATAAAGTAGCCGTACTTAACTAACTAATAATAACGTAGCCGTACATAACTAACTAATAATAACGTAGCCGTACATAACTAACTAATAATGAAGTAGCCGTACATAACTAACTAATAATGAAGTAGCCGTACATAACTAACTAATAATGAAGTAGCCGTACATAACTAACTAATAATGAAGTAGCCGTACATAACTAACTAATAATGAAGTAGCCGTACATAACTAACTAATAATGAAGTAGCTGTACATAACTAACTAATAATGAAGTAGCCGTACATAACTAACTAATAATGAAGTAGCCGTACATAACTAACTAATAATAAAGTAGCCGTACATAACTAACTAATAATGAAGTAGCCGTACATAACTAACTAATAATGAAGTATCTAAAATAAACTAATTTCTAACTAGAATGAGAAATACACATATAAATAATACAAATGTCTTCCCTGCATATAACTGCGGTTCCTAACAAAATATCTGTTCAATTCTTGTCGCGTTTGAAAGCGACCATGGGAGGATCACGGAAAAGTAGACGAGTGGTGGGATGAGAGTAGAGAATGGAACGGTAACGGTTGGGTATTATCACAGCAGCTATGTTGTTAGAACGGTAGATGAGGGTGAGTATTGTTCTCTCAGAGGGGGGCGGTTGAACGTAGTGAGTGCCTCAGGGCGAGAAATAAGGAGGACCTGTTTGAAGGCTGATTGGAGGATCAAATCTGGATAAAGCTGGAGGCTAAAGAAGACTAACATAAGGTGAGCCTGGTGGAGGAAATCCTGGTCATTCTGGCAGATATGATGAAAACACAATAACTGAGAAAACGAAATAGAATCACGACATGAAGGTGAATGTGATTAAGTATAGAGAAGGTAACATTGGGAGTCAGTGGGTTCATAGAAATCCGAGGCGTGGAGGCCCGAAGTACCCAAGGAAATAATAAGATCCAAAAAATGTAACGGAAGAAGTGAAGATATTAAATGTGATCTTGATGACTTTGTGATAGCTGCCGATGTAGACCTGCAAATGTCGCCCTCAAGTATATCTGTTAGTCCGAAACAGCCATCAACATACCGAAGGTATTTGATGGGAAGGGGACCCTGATACGAATTGTGTATTCAGTGTTGAAGGTAACCCATGAATAGGCAGACATAGCTAGGCCCCATCTTGGTGTCCATGGCTACACCACTGACTTGATCATAGAAGTCACCATTGAACTCAAGGGTGTTGAGGTGAGGACAAGCTCAGTGAGGCGGAGAAGAGTGGCAGTATAATCACAGGGGTGTTGCTTTTGGTCAAGAAAGAAAAGTAGAGTAAGGAGGCCGTCGGAGTGACGGATAGAGATGTAAAGTGAACAAACGTCGAGGACGAAAAGTCGGTATGAGCGATCACGGGAGAGGTGAGATGGAAGAGATGATTCTCAAGGCATGGTTCGTGTCTTTGACAAAGGAAGGAAGGCCACAATGGGTTGGAAGACACTTAGTTTGTGTTACTTCCTAGCACCTGCAAGGCTTATTTGTAATCAGTAGACACGACTATATTTATTTTCTTTGATGGTATGGTATCAACAACAATATTCAGATGGTACACTGCCGATGAGCCACATAGTATGGATGTACACATGAGCCACATAGTATGGATGTACACATGAGCCACATAGTATGGATGTACACATGAGCCACATAGTATGGATGTACACATGAGCCACATAGTATGGATGTACACATGAGCCACATAGTTCTTCTGCAGTTCCATCTGGATCTTCCTCTTTCTTCTCTCATTTGCAGTTCAGCGGTGAGGGGTCCACCTGGGTATTATATCAAAATTCCATATCCAGCTTTGATAGTTATATTTGTGGATGCAACATCAGTATATACATGTATTCAGTCATCTGGATAATTATCGATTGTTTTCCTTGCGATGGTTGTTATTGATACTAGGTGAGCATTTTTATCTATTCCGTCATATATTTATATACAGATTTCTGGGTTATGTAATTTGCATAATGTTCTTTGATAACTCTTGATGTTTGTTGACATTTCTCAGGCAGGTGGTTTTTTTCCTTGATTGGTCCTGACGTGCCGCAAAGTTTGTATCTGTTTGATTCTTTGGTTTGGAACCCGTGTAACCACTAATATTCTGTAAAGGAAGTTATTTCTTCATTGTTATTTGTCTTTCATATAGCACTATAGTGGCCTTGTCTTTCATCTTTAAAGGTTTAACATTTCAGTGTAATTTACACGCTGCATTTGGTATGGCTCTCACTACGCCACTGGTGGCCGTAGTACACTGTTTTATATCTTGTTAAGTGACATGGTTGTTTTGCTGCATGTTACTATAGTTCGTTCACAAATTCGTACCCACAGAGTTGATCAATTATCTCGGTAACTGTTTGATGAATTTCTGTAATTCTTTTTCATGAAATCGTATTTTTTTCACCGACTTTCAGATTTTATAACATTTAAGTACAAAGGTAGTCTGAATTTTGCACAAATCGTTTTTTGTTATATAATTTTAGGAAAATATCAAACCGCGTGCTCTAAACATGAGATTTTACTGTAAATTATGTTAATTTTCTAACAATGCAAGCCAAAGGCGTATCCGTATTACATTGAATAGTAATATAACGGACCCCTTTTAGATTCCTTGCAAAAGTGCATGTACAATAATACAATTACCTTTTGCATAGTGATGAATTTACACTTTAAAATTTCATGGTTTTAAATTTCATGTAGTAACTTCACAACAGCTTACAAATTATCACACATACAGGGAAATTTATTAATAGTAAATATTTTGTTAAAATACGCCTCTGGACCAATTTAACAAGAAACCGGAAATTAAATTACCAAAAAAAATCTCGGAGTGGCATCGTCTTACAAGGTAAGAGTGCGAAACGGTGCTAAGATTGTGTGGTGTGCACATGAAATTTGCCCATTTAATTGGTGAATTGATTACAACAATTGTTGTTATTGTAAAATTCTAAAATTTAGGACAAGCAAGAAAATCATATTTTTATATACCTCAAATAAGCAAAAATCTTTCCTTAATGCATGCCAGTAGGGTTTTAAATGAGACTGAAGGTGGGTGAAAAAATAAGATTTCACGAAAAAGAATTACAGAAATTCATCAGTTTCCGAGATAATTAATAAACTCTGTGGGCACGAATTTCTAAACGAACTATAGTAGCGAGCTACCATGTTCTAGAATAGAGCGAATAAAACCCAGACAGAGGCTCCTAAGAGTTTCTCTATTAGCTCACCATGCATCATAAAGCCTTTTCATACATATGTTGTAGCATTTGTGTTGCCTTCTTAGTCAGGCTTTCTACATGTTTCTTCGGGTTCAGTTGCCGGTCTAGTTGTACTCCTAAGTATGTGGGGTGCTCCTCATGTTGTAGACCTCCCTGTTGGAGATTTGGCCCTAGCTGTTTTGTTACTTCTGGTAAATATTGTGTACATGTCTTCTGTGTATTGGTCTTTAGTGTTCAGGTATTACAATATTTCTGCAGGCGTTCGATGTCTTTAATTATTTTTAATTCTGCTACCCTTAAGTTTTTGTTTGTATGCCATAAAACTAGGTTATCGTGAAGAGAGCTTTTTTCATTATTCAGGGTTTTGACCAGGTCGTTCATGTATAACAAAGGGAGAGAGCAGCTAAGCGGTGATCATTATGGTAGCTGTTCTTTTAGAAATTCTTTGTCACTTAATTTGGTTTGGATTCTCCTGTTGATTACGAAGTGTTTGACCCATTTGTAAAGTTTCCCATGTATATCCACGTCTCCAATCTTCAACAGGAGTCCTTTCCGTCAGACTCTATCATAGGCTTGTTACAAGTCAACTAGGAGAGCTAGATTATGTTGTTTCTTCTGAAATCCATCCTGGAGATGTTGCATTCACCTGAAGATTTGGTCTTCTGCATTATTCATCATCATCATCGAGTGCCGTCTCGAAGGTTGGCTACCATGGAGCGCCATTCCGCTCTGTCTCTTGCTTTGATGGTGCAGGTTGTCATAGGCTGTCTTGTCCATCTTTTGATGTTACTCGTTCATGGTAGTCTTGGTCTGCCTCTGCCCCTGATACCCTGTATTTTCCTTTCCTGTATTACTTTTAGTAGATTGTTGTGTCTTTTAACATGACCCAAAAATTTCATTTGTCTTGTTCTAATTGTGTTTAGTAGATTTCTTTTAAGTTTTAGTTCTTTTAAAACTTGATCGTTTGTTCTTTTTTTCTTTCAATCCAATTCTACCTATTCTTTTATAAATCCACATTTCAGAAGCTTCAATTTTTTGTTCTGTTTTTTTTGTATAATGTCTATGTTTCTGCACCATAAAATTATATTGAGAAGATATAACATTTTGCTACTCTTAATTTTAGCGATGGTGTTATTAGTTTTTATGTTATTATACTTTTTATGGCATTAAAATTACTGTTTGCCATTCCTATTCTTTTGTTTATTTCAGTTAAACATTTTCCATCACTGGTTATAGTATTCCCAAGGTAGTTGTAGTTCTGAACTGCATCCAGGCCTATTCCTTCAACTTTGATATCCACTTGTAGGTTTTGTGTATTATCTTTGTTTATGATCATAGTTTCAGTCTTTTTAATATTCATATCTAATCCATATTTTTTGCTTGTCATGTTTATTTCATTAAGTAATTGTTGTAGGTCTTTAGGATTTTCTGCTAGTAGAACAGTATCATCAGCATATCTTCGGTTATTGATTATCTTTCCATTAATGTTTAGGCCTGGCATCTCTGAGATATTTTTAAAGATTTGCTCAGTGTATAGATTGAACAAAGGGAGCCGCGATAGCTCAGTGGTTAGTGAACTGGACTACAAAGGACAAGGGGTAGGGTTCGACCCCAACCGACGGCTTCCGGGTTCACCCAGCCTTAAATGGGTACCGGATTTTTTTCTGGGAAAGTAAAGCAGCATGGGCGTAAAACCGACCACATTCCCCCAAAAATCATGTGCTGAAGGTCTGTAAAATATATGGTCACTAACACCATATTTCCCTATACGTCACTTGGCGTGACGGGGTACTTTACTTACTTATAGATTGAACAAGCTTGGTGATATGATGCATCCTTGTCTTACTCCTATTTTTATATCAATGGGTATAGAGTTCTCTTTGTTATATTTTATTATTTCTGTTTGCTCCCAGTATAAATTACATATTAGTCATATATCCGTGTCATCTTGATATATATCTTTTAGGCAGTCTATAAGTTGTTTATGGTGTATTCTATTTAAAGCTTTGGTGTAGTCTATGAAGCAGGTATACATTTAGGTGTTTATACTTCGATGTACTTTTCGATTAATGACCTCATGGCTTCTTTTGTCCCACTGTTTTTCCTAAATCCAAATGATTGCTTCTCTAATTCAGTATTAATTTTGTATTCTCATCCCTTCCTTGTATACCTTTTAGCAAACTTTGTGTTAACTGGTTCCTTAGGCTTACAGTTCTGAAGTCACTGCATTCAACTGCACCATTCGTTTTAGGCAATGGTATGAATGTTGATGTTTTTAGTTCATTTGATATGTATCCTGTATGGTACATGGTGTTGCATATGCCTGTAATCATTTCAATGGCAAATACTTCTAGTGCCTGTATCATTTCTATATGAACATTTTCAAGTCCTGCTGCTTGCCCTTTTTCATTGTTTTTATAGTTTTTCCAATTCAGATTTTAAGATGTTATAGCTTGACGTACATTTTATAATTGGTATTTTGTCTCTTTCATCATGAAATTATTCTGTTATATATTCCTGCCATCTCTCAATTGCATCTTTGTTGTCCGTTAGCATTCTTCCTTCCTTATTTGCAATACGTCAGCTTCCTGTAGTTTTTGTTTTTGTTTTTATTAGTCATTCTCTTTATTTCTGTGCGCAACCCTCTTAAATTGTGTTTATTTTCCATAGTTTCGACTTCTAGACATCTTTGGCTAAGGGAGTCTTTTTTTTTTTTGCCTTTTTGCACATTTTGCGTATTTCATTATCAATTTCCTAGTATTTGGCAGTGTTTTTCGCATGTCTTCATTCTTCCATTTCTTCTAAGATGATGTCTGTTATCCATTTTTCTGTATTATTAACTGGACCAAGATGGCGGGTGTTTTTATATTCGGAGTGTAGATTGTGTGATTAAAGTGATTGAATATTGTGTTTCCAACGGAATATAATTTTCGAAAAGTTGTGTAAAGTTTTCTACCAAGGAGGAGGATAAGAACTGATAAGTACTTTTTTTAATGTAACCAGCTAAAGTTTTATATTTAGATCGTGAAAGATCGCATGTGAGACCTTAGCGATCAAACATGTGGAGGGGGGGGATATTAGTCGGGCTAAACCCCCAGCGTGTGTTTTTCTTAAGTTAAGCCCTTGCTTATCCCTTATATCCCTGACTCAGCAGGTCGGTAAGGGATAAATGTTTTTTGCTCAGAGAAATACACAGAAGATGGAGATTAAAGTAGCAACGATAAATCTATGCTGGATAAAAAATAAAGAAGTCGAACTTATAGAAGAAATGACAAAAAGGAAAATTAAAATACTCGGTTTAGCGGACACCAGAGTAAAAGGACAACGGATAAAGAAAACACACATGAACTACACGAAAATATTCTCAGGAGTCGACAACACAGAAAGAGCAACACATGGAGTAGGTTTTATCATTGACCCAGAACAACACGCAAGGAACATTCTAGAAATAAAATACCATTCACAAAGAATCATCACAATTAAACAACTAGAAGACGATGGAAAAACAAATTACATTCAAATCTATGCACCATGCAACAACAATGAAAGAGACAGCGAAGAATTCTACGACACATTGAATGAAATCATTAACAAGATTGACGAAAGCGTCGACATGTTAGTGATGGGAGATTTTAATGGAAGGCTTGGGAAACGCAACAGTGAGAACAGTGATATCTTAGGACCCTTTGGCGATAAAATAGTTGAAATAAGCGAAAATGGAAGCAGACTGCTGGATCTATGCAATCAAAATTATTTATTTATCACCAACACATTCTTCAAATACAGAGAGTCGCAAGTATACACCTGGTACAAATAGAATGACACAACATGCAGAAGCCAGATAGATTTTATACTAACAAGACAACAGAACAAGAAAAGAGTAACCGACAGCAGAGCAATCCCAAATATTACAGACGACACGGATCACAAGATGCTTATGATCACACTAAGACAGCTATTGTGGAACGAAGCTAAGAACAAGAGAAGGGAAAAAGAGCACCCCGTGGTGGAACGAAACAATCAGAGAAGCAATTAAAGAAAAGTAGAAACTGTTTAAAAATTGGAGGGAGAACAAGAACCAAGAAAAATATGAAAAATATGCCTTAGTTCGAAAAAAGAGTTAAAATTTTGATCAAAGAAGCTAAGCAAAAGAATTGGACAGAATTCGGACAAAACATGAGCAGGGACTTCAAGACAGCCACAAGAGATTTCTACAAAGCAGTAGAAGCCACAAGAGCGAGAAAAGAAAACCATGATCCTACTGAGCTGATAAATGACAAAGACGGACAGCCAATATCAAATAACCAATGTATGCAACAGAGATGGAAAGAATATTTTGAAGACCTGTTAAACATACCAACTACTAATAAGACAACAAAAACCACGCTAGAACTCACAAATACTGAACCCAACATCATGAAAGAGAAAATCGAAGAAGAAATCAAATATGCACCAAGAAATAAAGCACAACATACCAATAGAAATAATAGCAGCAGCAGGAGAAACAGGAATGCAATGGCTGCACGGAATATTTAATGCAGCATGGCACCAACAACAAGCCTCCAGATGACTGGCAACAGGCAATCATCATACCAATATGGAAAAAAGAAAGGTAGCAAAAGAGACTGCAATCAATATAGAGGTATATCTCTTCTCAGGCACGTAGGAAAGCTATGCGCCAAAATCTTGGAAAAAAAGGCTGAGACCAATAATAGAACTACAGCTAAGCGATTCTCAAATGGGGTTCCGAAAAAACAGAGGATGTACCGACGCACTATTCACATTAAAACAGCTTGCAGAAAAAACGACAGAACACAATCAAAATTTATACATAGCGTTCATTGACCAGGAAAAAGCATTCGACAGAGTATTGAGTTCTTGAGTTATTTGCAGGTCATCATCATTGCTCTACGAACATGTCCATAGGTGCTCAGATCCCCTCCTCAGCAATTCCCTCAGTGTCCAGCGACTGACGACTCAATTGCGAATTGCACATTTTGCCTACCATTAAAACACATACCAAAGCGCTGACATTCATCAACAGCACCTTTTAACAAGAGAATAAATAATTGATGCTCTCGCATAACAGCACATGAACTTTATATAATGGAGAGAAACATATAAAAATAAATGTAGCTCCAAACAAGATGTTATAAATGTTATTATAACCGTTGAAATAAAACAACTGTTGCAATTTGGTCTCACCAAAAAACAAAATATGTAACTGTAATGGTCATATCTCTTCTAATGAAAAGTGCTGCTATTGGGAACAATAGAGAGTATACAAAAAATGATTTCCTACAACAATATTCTTGTATTTTTGTTAAGGCTGCTAGATCTGTGATGGCTAATATTTGTAGTATCTCCCTAGACACTGGAAGGTGTTCCACCGTAAGTGAAGAAGGTAAAAGAAAAAAGAATTATCAAACATTCTAGATATTTATCTTTGGTGGAACATGGCAACTTTATTTGTGAAAAGGGCAACTGGAACTGACGTTTGGGGCCTCATTCGAATTGTTAGTTATGATCAATGTGACACCACCTTGATCAATGTGACACCAACATGATCAATGTGACACCAACATGATCAATGTGACACCAACATGATCAATGTGACACCACCATGATCAATGTGACACCACCATGATCAATGTGACACCAACATGATCAATGTGACACCACCATGATCAATGTGACACCACCATGATCAATGTGACACCACCATGATCAATGTGACACCAACATGATCAATGTGACACGACCATGATCAATGTGACATCAACATGATCAATGTGACACCACCATGATCAATGTGACACCACCATGATCAACGTGACACCACCATGATCAATGTGACACCACCATGACCAAAGTGACACCACCATGATCAATGTGACACCACCATGATCAATGTGACACCACCATGATCAATGTGACACCACCATGATCAATGTGACACCACCATGATCAAAGTGACACTACCATGATCAATGTGACACCACCATGATCAATGTGACACCACCATGATCAATGTGACACCAACATGATCAATGTGACACCACCATGATCAATGTGACACCATCATGATCAATGTGACACAACCATAATCAATGTGACACCACCATGATCAATGTGACACCACCATGATCAATGTGAGACCACCATGATCAATGTGACACCAACATGATCAATGTGACACCACCATGATCAATGTGTCACCAGCATGATCAATGTGTCACTACCATGATCAATGTGACACCACCATGATCAATGTGACACCACTATGATCAATGTGACACCATCATTATCAATGTGACACTACCATGATCAATGTGACAACACCATGATCAATGCGACACTACCATGATCAATGTGACACCACCATGATCAATGTGACACCACCATGATCAATGTGACACTACCATGATCAATGTGACACCACCATGATCAATGTGACACTACCATGATCAATGTGACACCACCATGATCAATCTGACACCACCATGATCAATGTGACACCACCATGATCAATTTGACACCACCATGATCAATGTGACAACACCATGATCAATGTGACACTACCATGATCAATGTGACACCACCATGATCAATGTGACACCACCATGATCAATGTGACACCAACATGATCAATGTGACACCACTATGATCAATGTGACACCAACATGATCAATGTGACACTACCATGATCAATGTGACACCACCATGATCATTGTGACACCACCATGATCAATGTGACACCACCATGATCAATGTGACACCACCATGATCAATGTGACACAACCATGATCAATGTGACACCACCATGATCAATGTGGCACCACCATGATCAATGTGACACCACCATGATCAATGTGACACTACCATGATCAATGTGACACCACAATAATCAATGTGACACTACCATGATCAATGTGACACCACCATGATCAATGTAAACACCAGCATGATCAATGTGACACCACCATGTTCAATGTGACACCAACATGATCAATGTGACACCATCATGATCAATGTGACCACACCATGATCAATGTGACACCACCATGATCAATGTGACACCACCATGATCAATGTGACACCACCATGATCAATGTGACACCACCATGATCAATGTGACACCACCATGATCAATGTGACATCACCATGATCAATGTGACACCAGCAGTCTGTAACGATATTTTATTTCTGCCAACTTTCAGCTGAGGTCAAGTTCCGAGGCTACTTCAACCGTCTACAAGACCCCGACCCACAAACAAACAAATGTTTCACCGAGGATGGCTGGTTCGACACTGAGGATGTGGGGTTTCTGGATGAGGACGGTAATGTCTACGTCATGGGAAGGAACAAAGACACGATCACCTACGGACCAATGGTTCTCTACCCAGCCTGGCTAGAGGTTAAAATAATGCAACATCCTGACGTCGCTGAGGCATTCGTTTTGCCGGTAAGTTTTTATTGTTTGAAGTTTAAATAAGCCTCCAATCTTCAAATAAACTATTATGTTATAACATAAAACTAAAGATACATAGACAAGAAAACTACACAAATAATACGGCCAGACATAAAAAGCTGTCAATGAGGCAGAATTGCAATGTATCTACACAAACAAATAATAAATACATACAAAACATTGTTGAGAAAAGGGACAGACCAGTACAGAAAAAATACCCAGACACAAAAATCGCAAGCAGATAGAAAATGCATAAAGAAAACAATACAAAAAGCTTATAACATATTGAATACAAAGGAAAACAATCAGAAAACAGAAATGAATGACTAGAGATGACCTTAAAAAAACTTTCATCTTGATATCATTTCCCAGGTTTCTGACCCAGTAATCTTCCACAACATCTGCGCATGCGTGCAAAAGAATGTGGGAAGTGACCTGGACGAGGAGAAGCTGAAGACTTATTGTGAAAGTATTTTTGTGTCCAATCAGCAGGGTGCCCTAACACCGATGCCCAAGTTTTTTCTGGTAAACACAGACACCGTTTTACTGACGTAATTGTCTAACAAATAAATAAACTGGTAAACATGAAACTTCCCGTGTGTTACCGGGGCCTCATTATGAGGGAAGTAAAGAATAGTGACACTGTGACCTTCCAGGCATGTCGTAAGAGGCGACTAAGGAGGTTGATCGATGGCTTGACAAGCTGTCATTGTAAAAAGTATTGTTATGGAAACAGAGCCATAGATTTTAGAAGCAGTGATCTCAGCAATATGTGCCATTTTGGCACTCAAGATTTCTGTTTTTGAGATTTTGGTTCTGCCCCATGTGCCGTCTTCGGCTCGAAAGGATAATAAAATAAAATAAAAATAAAACATGAAACACATCAACCGTAGACATGTTTATTTGTTGTTAGAACTGACACAAATAATTCGAGTTTAAAAGTCATTCAGTTTTTCTCCCAATTATTTATTTATTATGTGTGTAAAAAGTTTCACTAAAAATACTGGTCTCATAGATTCTTGTAGTTTTGTGTAAACGGTATACACATTCTAGTTCACCCTCAGAAATGGAATTTACTGAAAACACTGAACACTCAGAAAAACACTGAACACACAGAAAAACACTGAACACACAGAAAAACACTGATAGCCGCTGGAGAAGAACAGCAACGTAATAAATCTTGAATACAAATTTCACAATCAGACAAAACAAGTGTAGTCAATCATTCAAACTAAAAACTAAAAACATAGAGCGCAACAATATTGTAAGATGAATAACACACAATATTGGGGGAAAAAGAATGAATGATGTTATCATCATTGGGAGATTTGCAATGTGCAAAAGACATCACTTTATAAGCCACTAACACATGTTTGGATAAAACAGACTTTAAAAATACAGAAAACATGTTAGGTTAAACATATTCGTAAATAAGACAAAAGTCACCCTAAATTTTAATTAAAGTCTAAATTTGTCAAAACAGAAAACTAGGAAAAACTTGTTTCATCAACGACATTTGTTTATATTTGACTACAATAACATGGTAGCGCTGACACGGATATTTGTTTATATGGCACTACAATAACATGGTGGCGCTGACACAAATATTTGTTTATATGTGACCAAAATAACATGGTAGCGCTGACACAGACATTTGTTTATATGGGACTATAATAACATGGTAGCGCTGACACAGACATTTGTTTATATGTGACCACAATAACATGGTAACGCCGACACAGATATTTGTATATATGTGACGATAATAAAATGGTAGCGCTGAAACAGACATTTTTTTATATATGGCTGCATAGTAGCGCTGACAGAGACATTTGTTTTTATGTGACTACAATAGCATGGTAGCGCTGACAAAGACATTTGTTTATATGTGACCACAATATCATTGTAGCGCCGACAAAGACATTTATTTAAATGTGACTATAATAACATGGTAGCGCTAACACAGACATTTGTTTATATGGGACTGCAATAACATGGTAGCGCTGACACAGACATTTGTTTATATGTGACTACAATAACATTGTAGCGCTGACACAAACATTTGTTTACATGTGACTACATGGTGGCGCTGACACAGACATTTGTTTGTATGTGACTACGTGGTAGCGCCGACAGAGACATGTGTTTATATGTGACTATAATAACATGGTAGCGCTGACATAGACATTTGTTTTTATGTGACTACAATAACATGGTAGCGTTGACACAGACATTTGTTTTTATGTGTATACAATAACATGGTAGCGCTGACACAGACATTTGTTTTTATGTGACTACAATACCATGGTAATGTTGACATAGACATTTGTATTTATGTGACTACAATAACATGGTAGCGCTGACACAGACATTTGTTTATATGTTACTATAATAACATAGTAGCGCTAACACAGACATTTGTTTATATGTGACTATAATAACATGGTAGTGCTGACTCAGACTTTTGTTTATATGTGACTATAATAACATGGTAGCGCTGACACAGACATTTGTTTATATGTGACTATAATAACATGGTAGCGCTGACGCAGACATTTGTTTATATGTGACCATAATAACATGGTAGCGCTGACACATACATTTGTTTATATGTGACCATAATAATATGCTAGCGCTGACACATAAATTTGTTTATATGTGACTATAATAACATGGTAGCGCTGACACAGACATTTATTTTTATTTGACTACAATAACATGGTAGCGCTGAGGCAGACATTTATTTATATGTGACTATAATAACATGGTAGCGCTGACACATACATTTGTTTATATGTTACTATAATAACATGGTAGCGCTGACACATACATTTGTTTATATGTGACTATAATAACATGGTAGCGCTGACACAGACATTTATTTTTATTTCACTACAATAACATGGTAGCGCTGACGCAGACATTTATTTATATGTGACTATAATAACATGGTAGCGCTGACACATACATTTGTTTATATGTTACTATAATAACATGGTAGCGCTGATACATACATTTCTTTATATGTGACTATAATAACATGGTAGCGCTGACACATACATTTGTTTATATGTGACCATAATAACATGGTAGCGCTGACACATACATTTGTTTATATGTGACCATAATAACATGCTAGCGCTGACACATCATCATCATCATCATTGAGTGCCGTCTCCGCAACGAAGATTGGCTACCATGGAGCGCCATTTTGCTCTATCTCTTGCTTTGATGGTGCAGGTTGTCATCGGTTGATTTGTCCATCTTTTGATGTTACTCGTCCATGTTAATCTTGGTCTGCCTCTGCCTCTTTTACCTTGTATTTTCCCCTCCAGGATCACTTTCAGTAGGCTGTTGTGTCTTTTAACATGGCCTAAGAATCGCATTTGTCTTGTTCTAATTGTGTTCAGAAGTTCTCTTTTCATTTTTAGTTGTTTTAAGACTTTGTCATTTGTTTTCTTTTCCTTCCATCCAATTCTACCTATTCTTCTATATATCCACATTTCAAAGGCTTCAATTCTCTGTTCTGTTTTCTTGTCTAATGTCCATGTTTCAGCACCATATAGGAATATTGAGAAGATGTAACATTTTGCTATTCTTAGTTTTAGCTCTGGTGTTATTTGTTTTGATGTTAGTATGTCCTTCATGACATTAAAATTACTTTTTGCCATTCCTATTCTTTTGTTTATTTCAGTTGTACATTTTCCATCACTGGTTATAGTATGTCCAAGGTAGTTATAGTTCTGAACTGTCTCAAGGTCTATTCCTTCAATTTTGATATCCACTTGTGGGTTTTGAGTATTTTCTTTGTTTATGATTATAGTTTTAGTCTTTTTGATATTCATATCTAGTCCATATTTTTTGCTTGTCGTGTTTATTTCATTAAGTAATTGTTGTAGGTCTTTAGGATTTTCTGCTAGTAGTACAGTATCGTCAGCATATCTTAGGTTATTGATTATCTTTCCATTAATTTGTAGGCCTGGCATCTCAGTGATGTTTTTAAAGATTTGCTCAGTGTATAGATTGAACAAGCTTGGTGATAGGATGCATCCTTGTCTTACTCCTCTTTTTATATCAATGGGTGTAGAGAACTCTTTGTTATATTTTATTATTGCTGTTTGCTCCCAGTATAGATTGCATATTAGTCGTATATCCATGTCATCTAGATGTATCTCTTTTAGGCATTCTATAAGTTGTTTGTGGTGTACTCTATCAAAAGCTTTGGTGTAGTCTATGAAGCAGGCATATATTGGTTTGTTTACTTCTGTGTATTTTTCGATTAATGTTCTCATGCAGAATATGGCTTCTTTTGTCCCGCTGACACATACATTTGTTTATATGTGACCATAATAACATGCTAGCGCTGACACATACATTTGTTTATATGTGACCATAATAACATGCTAGCGCTGACACATATATTTGTTTATATGTGACTATAATAACATGGTAGCGCTGACACAGGCATCAACGGGATAACGTCACGGTAGTATATTTTAAGTATAGAACTATTAAGAGTGTGCTGCCCATTCGTTGCACATGCTGAGAGGTGTCTCTTGATCTGTTCATCTGCCACTCCATCAAACCATCCAACATTTTTTTCACTTTCTCCACCACTATCTCTCCGAATTTGATTTTTCCTCTTGTTACTAATTTTTCCACAACCACCCCACCTTTTTTTTCTCCTCACATGCCTGATACACGTGGACCCACTTTCCTACTTTCAGACCTGTCCAGTGAGAAATAAAATAAAAAAGCTAACCTGTGAATGATTGACATGCGTAAAGATTCAGAATATGTATATGGACCTGATATCCTGAGAACAACAGGGTGAACGCATCAAGACTGTTTTAATTTAATATACTCATATACACTATGAAAAATTTCCTGCTAGACAAACGTGAAACAAAAAACTTCGCAAAATGTTCAATTAAGAAAAAAACTGCAGTTCAGTCCGGAGACCATCTTGGGAAACTTCGTGTAGAGATTACAGTTGGAGGCGACGAAGAAGCAGATCAAAGTGACATCACTCAAAAATGATCTGATGTTCAAGGACAATTACAAACTGCAACACACCGATTCGCACACACCTAGCAGATGGGTCTTGCAAGATCTGTGGATCCTGTGATGGGTCCATACCAAGTCAGGTTCCGTTCTTTTACTAGTGACAATAGGTCTTTTATTCGTTTAGTTGATCGTTGGATCCTATCGCGCACTTCTTCATTGGTGATGTGTTCTCTGTATGATATGTTCTCTGTATATGTTCTCCTATGATATGTTCTCCTATGATATGTTCTCTTATAATATGTTCTCTGTATCATATGTTCTCTTTATGGTATGTTCTCTGTATGATATGTTCTCTGTATGATATGTTCTCTGTATCAAATTTATTTTCTCTGTATATGTTCTCTTATGATATGTTCTTTGTATGAAATGTTCTCTCATGATATGTTCTCTGTATGATATGTTCTTTTATGATATGATCTCTTTATGATATGTTCTTTTATGATATGATCTCTGTATGATATGTTCTCTGTTTGATATGTTCTCTGTTTGATATGTTCTCTGTATGATATGTTCTCTGTTTGATATGTTTTCTGTTTGATATGTTCTCTCTATGATATGTTTTCTCTATGATATGTTCTCTGTTTGATATGTTATCTGTATGATATGTTCTCTCTATGATATGTTCTCTGTATGATATGTTCTCTGTTTGATATGATCTCTGTATGTTATGTTCTCTGTATGATATGTTCTCTGGTTGATATGTTCTCTCTATGATATTTTCTCTGTATGATATGTTCTCTGTATGATATGTTCTCTTATGATATGTTCTCGGTATGATATGTTCTTTTATGATATGATCTCTGTATGATATGTTCTTTTATGATATGATCTCTATATGATATGTTCTCTGTATGATATGTTCTCTTTATGGTATGTTCTCTGTTTGATATGTTCTCTCTATGATATGTTTTCTGTATGATATGTTCTCTGTTTGATATGTTATCTGTATGATATGTTCTCTCTATGATATGTTCTCTGTATGATATGTTCTCTGTATGTTATGTTCTCTGTTTGATATGATCTCTGTATGATATGTTCTCTTATGATATGTTCTCAGTATGATATGTTCTTTTATGATATGATCTCTGTATGATATGTTCTTTTATGACATGATCTCTATATGATATGTTCTCTGTATGATATGATCTCAGTATGATATGTTCTCTTTATGATATTTTCTCTGTATGAAATGTTCTCTTATGATATGTTCTCTGTATGAAATGTTCTCTTATGATATGTTCTCTGTATGATATGTTCTTTTATGATATGATCTCTGTATGATATGTTCTTTGTATGATGTTTTTTATGATATGATCTCTGTATGATATGTTCTATGTACGATATGTTCTCTTATGATATTTTCTCTGTATGATATGTTCTCTTATGATATTTTCTCTGTATGATATGTTCTTTGTATGATATGTTCTCTGTACGATATTTTCTCTGTACGATATGTTCTGTGTACGATATGTTCTCTGTACGATATGTTCTCTGTACGATATGTTCTCTGTACGATATGTTCTCTGTACGATATTTTCTCTGTACGATATGTTCTCTGTATGATATGTTCTCTGTACAATATGTTCTCTGTATGATATGTTCTCTGTACATGTTCTCTTATGATATATTATCTGTATGATATGTTCTGTTATAATATGTTCTCTTATGATATGTTCTCTGTATGATATGTTCTCTGTATATGTTCTCTTATGATATGTTCTCTGTATGATATGTTCTCTGAATGATATGTTCTCTTATAATATGTTCTCTGTATGATATGTTCTATGTATGATATGTTCTCTGTATGATATGTTCTCTGTATGATATGTTCTCTTATAATATGTTCTCTGTATGATATGTTCTATGTATTATATGTTCTCTGTATCATATGTTCTCTTATGATATGTTCTCTTATGATATGTTCTCTTATGATATGTGTAATGTTTTTGTATACCATTCCATCTTCAAGGTCGGTATTCATCTTTGGAGATCAGCAGTGAGTGTCCACGTGACATACATAAATACATACATACAGATGTACTGTTCATTATAGTCTGATCTTCGTCGTTAGGGAAATGTTACTGATTGTCCTTAAATGGCTGAGTCTTGTCATGGCTACCATCGCCTGTGCTAGTCTGGATAGTACTGCTGGTCTTGTCCTTCGTCAGTGACAATAGAGCCCAGATATTTGAACATGTTTAACCTTGTTAAGATTGTCGGCATCTTTTGTTATTCTACTGCATATCGTCTTGTTTGTTATTAATTTCGTTTTGCCAGTATTTATCTCTCTTCCTTTAGGTCTTGCCGTGTTATCTAGGCGTTTCATGTGTTCTTCAAGCTCTGCTGTATTACAGCCAGCCCATCTATGTCATCGGCAAAACGTTGGTTGGTAATTGTTCTCTCTCCAATGCTGACAGTTCCGAGACGGTTTCCAATGATATCTGCCATGATTGTTTTCTTTGTTTGGATAATGGCAAGGAGACTAAGCAACCTTGTCGCACTCATACAGAGACAAGCAACCTTGTCGCACTCCTACAGAGACAAGCAACCTTGTCGCACTCCTACAGAGACAAGCAACCTTGTCGCACTCCTACAGAGACAAGCAACCTTGTCGCAATCCTACAGAGACAAGCAACCTTGTCGCACTCATACAGAGACAAGCAACCAATCACCCAATATACCATTTGTACATGCTGCACTTTTGGAATGTTCGTAAAGTTCTATGATAATGTTGCTTATTTCTTCGTTGACGTTGTATTTACTCAGTGGCCCAAAATGCTTCATGCCAAATTATGTCAAAAACTTTCATAAAGTGAGATAAGCACAGATATCAAATATACACTATATATATATATATATATATATATATATATATATATATATATATATATATATATATATATACTTCGCTGCAATTGCCAATGAACTAACTACTGGAGACCCAGTACTTTCCCAAACAATATCGAAATTTTTGGGCCCATATGATATGTCTCTTCATGGAAATCATAAAATACCAGAACTTAAGGAAAATATAACAGGAATCATGAAATTAGGCACCCAATCAGACACAGAAAGAAAACACGTAGCAGAAAAAACACATACACGATACCTACCCACAGTACTCTTGGTCCCACATATACACAAATGGCTCTGCTACAAATGCCACCAGAAATGGAGGGCGTGGTGTGTTCTTGACGCTGTATAACCAGGACGAGATCACCAAGTCAATAGCTACTGAAAAATTATCAAACAACTTTAAAGCGGAAACTGAGCCCTTGAGATGCTGCAACACTGGCTACTCAACACAAAAATAACATGCACAATAAAATGGTGATTCTGACTGATGCACTGTCAGTATTATCAGCTATAAAAATCCCTAAAGAACAATGAACTAAATGACTTGAGAACAATCATGGACCAACTATGCAATAACTTTCAGAGAGTAGTCATTCAGTGGATACCATCACACTGTAATATACACGGGAATGAACGCGCAAACAAATTAGCTAAAGAGGGAGGGAGATTACCACAAGAGAACCATCCGCTCAGTTTTGATGAAGCCAAATCCATCCTCAAGGGTCAGTTCATGAAAAATGGAAACGAGAACACCCAAAGCATAACGAGACGGACGGATACCACCAACTATCAAGGAGGGATCAAGTCATCATACTTCACCTACGCACTGGCCACAATAGAATGAGAAATCACATGTTCACCAAATTCAAAATAGGTACAACCAGCCTATGCCACTGTACACTGGACAATATGACTGCAAAACATGTTCTACAGGATTGCCCCCAGTACACAGACCTGAGAAGAGCAATGTGGTCCACACCCACCTCCCTGGAGGAGAAATTATATGGGGCAATCGATTCGCTTAAACAGACAGCTGAATTCATGAGATAGTCTGGAATCCTACTCTGAGTATTGATCGCAGAGAGAGAGTGATATATACTATTCTAGACCGCGAGTATAACTGCAGAAAACGTTCAATAAACTACAAATGGTATTGAGGAGTTTGACTAACAGAAAGATAAGACAAACTACAACTTCTCGGCATAAGCATTCATCAGGTATATCCATCAAACTGTAAAAAATAAACAAACAAATTCTATTCAGAAGACACAACAACAGAGCTCCAAAGAAATGGCAGAAATGAAACGGTTAAGACGGTAGCCAGGATTTACGTCGTGTCTGATCAAATGAATATAGACAATAAGACAGGTAGGATTTAATTAGACCAAAGGAACCAAACAATAAACAATTGGGAAAATTGGAAAATGAAAAAAATATAAGTTGTCTCATAAGGTACGAAGAAAACGAGAAAAAGAATAAGAGAGAGGGAGAGAGAGAGAGAGAGAGGGGTGGGGGAGAGAGAGGGAGAGAGAGAGAGAGAGAGAGAACAGGGGTGACAAGGTGGAAGAACAAGAGGGTCAATAGAGTTAACACAGGGATGAATAGGGATATGAGACAGGAAGGAAATGGAGAGATGACCAGTGATTACAGAAAAGAGTTTAAGCCTCTTGGCTGGAGGGTACCAAAACAGACTATGAGTCAGTTCTCTAGTGCGAACCGACTCTGGGATGATGACAGTAACATGGAAGTCATCGGAAGTAATATGACTTGAATGGGAGGAGACATGTGAGTCAGAATCAGGTTTGACGTTATATAAGTGTTCACGGATTCTTCCTCTCAGGCGTTGTCCTGTTTGGCCAATTTATATTTTGAGTCAACGTTGGCAGATGGTGGTGTATATCAGATTCTGGGAAATGCACGTAAAGCCTTTTTGGATATCACAATTGTCATTCGGAAACAAGACTTTGAGTTCGTCTGTAGTACGAAAGTTCAGGAGGCAATCCTTACCAAATTGCCTCGAGGGTTCCTATCGCGTTTAAAATCTACAGTGGGTCGAAGAACAGCAGGCGAGTTGTAGGTTCAGAGTGAAGATAGATAGGTGTCGTTTTAGAATCCGGAGTACATCCAGATTATGAGGGTGATTAGTTTAAGGAAACAAAAGTTCTGTTAGCAGGAGGGCGGATGGTGGTGATAACAGCAAGAGTACGAGTAATAGGGAAAACATTTGGGAGAGCAGACGTCGACTGATTCAGGATAAAGAGATCGACGAAAGAATTCCATCATAAGGTGGCCTGATGGAGAAAAGTCGTCGTCTTGGTCGCAGAGGCGTTTTAGGCGTAGGAGTTGAGAAAATAAATAGAAATTACAACAGGTGCGAAGAGGGTTAGAGAATGTAGCAGTAGGCATCAGTAGTTTTATAAAATATTGAGGTAAGTAAATCTGATTGGTGAAGAAAGACCAAGAAGAAAGAAAAGGTAACTGAGAAGATGGCGACAGAATAGGAAATTCGAATGGAGGAATGAAATGGGCTTTCAAAGTCCAAAAACTTGGTCAAATTATGTTCTGAATGATCAGATACCAGAAAAAAAAACCATCGTTGATGTACCGATAACACATGGGAGTAAAGTGACCACTAAAGGAGAAAAGAATTTGGTGTTCTAAGTAGCCCATGCATAGGCAAGCATGGCTAGGACTCACCTTGGTGCGCTAAGCAACCACACCAGTCTGGATGAAGGATCGAACGTCGAATTCAACTGATTTGAGAGTTAAGACTAGTTCGGCCAGACGGCAAAGGACAGAAGAGGGGACCAAGGGTTGGTTCTTTAGTTCCAGAAATAATGGGAGAGCCTAATTGTCATTTTTATGAGATAAAGAGGTATATAGAGAGCAGACATCAAGAACAAAAAGACGGTAGGTTTTATTAGAACAAGGGAAGAATTTGGAGAATAGTTAGAGGGCGTGTTAGTGTCCTTAATAAAAGAGGGTAGACCATTGACAATAGGTTGGAAGACGCTGTCCAAGTAGTCCGAGATGTGAATGGAAGACCAGAACAGGCAGAAACAATTGGTCTTCCAGGGTTGCAAAGTTTGCAGATTCTAGGTAGCATATAAAAGAAGAGCTTACCTAAGGCTGAAGTAGGAATGATAAGGAAAGGAGAACTTTGCTTTTGATCAAATCATAGATGTTGGACTTGACATCCTTATTGTTCTTATCCATGAAGTCAGTAGGGCAAGGTTTGTAGAATGTAAAGTTGCAGAGTTCGGGATGTCCGTGCGCCAAATCACTACGGAGCATTCATTATCAGCATGATTGATAACTATGTCATCACGTAGAGGGAGCTTAGTAGGGGCTTCAGTAGGGAATAGATTAGAGCGATGTAGAGGAGAGATTAGAGCGATGTAGGAGAGAGATTGGAGCGATATAGGGGAGAGATTGGAGCGATGTAGGGGAGAGATTAGAGCGATGTAGGAGAGAGATTGGAGCGATATAGGGGAGAGATTGGAGCGATGTAGGGGAGAGATTAGGGCGATGTATGGGGAGAGATTAGGGCGATGTAGGGGAGAGATTAGGGCGATGTAGGGGAGAGACTAGAGCGATGTAGGGGAGAGACTAGAGCGATGTAGGAGAGAGATTTGAACGATACAGGAGAGAGATTAGAACGATGCAGGAGAGAGATTAGAACGATGTAGAGGAGAGATTAGAGGAATGTAGAGGGGAGATTAGAGGGATGTAGGAGGAGATTAGAGCGATGTAGGGGGAGATTAGAGCGGTGTAGGGGAGAGATTAGAGCGGTGATGGGGAGAGATTAGAGGGATGCAGGGGAGAAATTATAGCGATGTAGGGGGAGATTAGACGATGTAGGGAAAAGATAGTAGCGATGTAGGGGAGAGATTAGAGGATGTAGGTAAGAGATTAAAGGATGTAGTCTTTGCGGACGCAGACTTTTGATTTCCTGGAGGTGGTGGAAATATATTAGTGGTGTGAATGCGCCAGAGGCGGGGATCCAATCAGGTTTCGAGGTCTGGAAGAATTCGTCATCTAAAGGAGAGTGGGAGGATGGGCGTGGAGGGCGGAGGTGGAAATAGAACTTAAGGCGTAATTTACAGAAAAAGGAATGTATCTTGGAGGAGTTGATATTGGTCTCTAGCGTGATGGAGTGGGGCAAACTCCAAGCCGTTACTGAGAACAGATCTTTAATCCTCATATAAGGAAAGGGCAGTGGGTATACAGATTACTAAGTTGGGATCATGGGATCAAGCGATCCTGATGGGATAGGAGAAGGGGGTGTAGAACGCAAGGCTAGCAGTTTAGCCTTATTGACGTTAAAGAGGAAGTGGTAGAAGAATTTATGATAGACATGAATGGACTGCCAAATTAAAAGATAGCTAGGAGAGATTACCAGATTTGAGAGTCGAGATGTGAGAGTAAACGTTGGTAATGACGACACGGATACCTAGAAGGCCACATTGAAATTCAATAGGAACAAAATATCTAATATCGTTATCTTTCGTAAGTCCTTCCTGTGACTGAAACATCGAACCCTGGAGGTAGGACGTGTAGGAGGAGACAATTAGGCAGAAAGTTGAGGTGGCAAGAGAGGTAGGACGTGTAGGAGGAGACAATTAGGCAGAAAGTTGAGGTGGCAAGAGAGGTAGGACGTGTAGGAGGAGACAATTAGGCAGAAAGTTGAGGTGGCAAGAGAATCTCGTTTTTTATAAGGTGAGGAAGCCCATTTGGGAGGAGACAATGGAAAGTTGAGGAAGAAGAAGGAGGAAAGAATCATACGTTTACATATATTTTATACATATGTACAATACATTTGTACAAAGAAGTTACGACAGTGGTTTTATGTTGTCTTCCGTAGGTTTGTTTACGGTTAGCTCCGCTAGCCTTTGACTAAAAAGTCTCACTCACAAGGGTGCTGTTTTACTTCAGGGCACCCTCCCTTAGCCTTTTACTCTCCCGAGCATACCTGCAGGGCAGCCCCATGTTGTACTGTTTACTTCATACAGTAGCAGGTAAATTACCCAACCTGACAAATACATTGTGTGTGCTGTCACCAGATTTCTGTAATATAATTAGTGAGATTATTTTAGACCCATAAGGGGTATGCCTGGAATAACAATCGAAGGTCAAAATATAAATAATCTAAGGTATGCTGATGATACAGTCTTAATCGCTAAGAGTGAAAATGAGTTACAAGAAATGTTAGACATTATAGCGAAAGAAAGCAAAATTAAAGGACTCAGTCTTAAAAGCAAAAATACAGAAGTAATGGTAGCAACAAAGAAAAAGACATCACCTTAATGCAGAATAAAGACAAGTGGAACAATATTAATACAGGTAAATGCATTTAAATATTTGGTAACTTTGTTAACCTCAGACGGAGGATGTACAAAAGAGGTCAGATGCTGAATGGCTCAGGCAAAAGCCAGCTTTCCAAATAATGAGAACGATACTATGCAATGCATTTTTGAAAATAGAAACAAGAAAAAAAGAGTTCTTAAATGTTATGTAGAGCCAGTCTTAACATATGGATGTGAATCATGGACAATAGGATAACAGACAAGTAAATAACTGGAGTCTGTAGAGATGTGGTTTTACAGAAGAATGTTGAGAATACCATAAACAGCTAAGAAGAGTAATGAAAACGTTCTGAAAGAGGCCAAAACAAAAAGAGCTAATTTCCAATATTAGGAAGAAACAATATTAATTTTTTTTGCCATGTAATGAGAAGAGAACAGCTGGAATATATTGTAACAACTGGGAAAATTGAGGGACGAAGAGATAGAGGGAAGCAAAGAGAAAAGATACCAGACAGCTTAAGAGAATGGCTTGGCAGAAGGTCAACAATAGAAATTGTAACATGATCACCTACACCAGCAGGCCCGGTACATGATCATGATGACAATACATTTACGATTAAAGTTCAAGGGAAGTAGAAGTAGGACGAGTGACGGTGAGAGATGACAAGGAACAAAAGACAATAAGTAGCTGGCAAGTTATACAATTAAATAACCACAAATATAAATATACAAAATATCAAATACCTTGAGGGGCCGCGAGTATATCTGTAGACAACAAATCAAGTAAATATAATATGGTATTGAGTAGCGAGACTAAAATGAAAATACATGCTCCCACAGCCCTCTCAACACTCGCTCTCACAGCCCCACTCAACATCTGCTCTCACAGCTCCACTCAACATCTGCTCTCACAGCTCCACTCAACATATGCTTTCACAGCTCCATTCAACATCTGCTCCCACAGCCCTCTCAACACTCGCTCTCACAGCCCCACTCAACATCTGCTCTCACAGCTCCATTCAACATCTTCTCCCACAGCTCCACTCAACATCTGCTCTCACAGCTCCATTCAACATCTGCTCTCACAGCTCCACTCAACATCTGCTCTCACAGCTCCATTCAACATCTGCTCTCACAGATCCACTCAACATCTGCTCTCACAGCTCCACTCAACATCTGCTTTCACAGCTCCACTCAACATCTCTCTCACGGCTCCACCCAACACCTCCTCTCACAGCTCCACTCAACACTCGCCCTCACGGCTTCACCCAACACCTCCTCTCACATCTCCACTCAACACTCGCTCTCGTAGTTCCACCCAACACCTGCTGTCACAGCTCCGCACAACACCTACTTTTAAAAAGTAAATAACCACATGATTCAGCTCCTACTGAAGCGAAAATATAATTTCAGAAAGTTTAGGAGTATCCAGTTATTACATTTATAACAAGATATTTAATTAACACTGTTTTAACTTACTTTTTGTTGTCATCAAAAAATCACACAAAACGTTTATAAAAACAACAATGACTATTAAAGATGGTTAATACACTGAATTAACAAATCATAATATATACTATGCTATAAATGTCATGTCTTAATCGTCTCTGTTTTAGTCAGTTAAGGAATGCAGCGAATAGTTTGTTTCTACTGAATAGTGAGGGTCTCGGGAGAGGCAAAGACCCAGCACAGAAAATTAAGTGCAGAGACTTTAAGGCGCTAGGTAATCTGTAGGTGATGCTCTCCTTCACAATAATAACTGCTAGCACAACAATAAATGCTAGCACAACAATAACTGCTAGCACAACAATAAATGCTAGCACAACAGTAAATGCTAGCACAACAATAAATGCTAGCACAACAATAAATGCTAGCAAAACAATAAATGCTAGCACAACAATAACTGCTAGCACAACAATAACTGCTAGCACAACAATAAATGCTAGCACAACAATAACTGCTAGCACAACAATAAATGCTAGCACAACAATAACTGCTAGCACAACAATAACTGATAGCACAACAATAACTGCTAGCACAACAATAACTTATAGCACAGCAATAACTGATAGAACAATAACTGCTAGCACAACAATAATTTATAGCACAACAATAACTGATAGCACACCAATAACTGCTAGCACAACAATCAATGCTAGCACAACAATAACTGATTGCACAAAAATAACTGCTAGCAGAACAATAACCGTTAGCACAACAATAACTGCTAGCACAACAATAACTGCTAGCACAACAATAATTGCTAGCACAACAAAAACTGCTAGCACAACAATAACTGCTAGCACAATAATAACTGCTAGCACAACAATAACTGCTAGCACAACAATAACCGCTAGCACAACAATAACTGCTAGCACAACAATAACTGCTAGCACAATAATAACTGCTAGCACAACAATAACCGCTAGCACAATAATAACTGCTAGCACAACAATAACTGCTAGCACAACAATAACCGCTAGCACAACAATAACCGCTAGTACATCAATAACCGCTAGCACAAAAATAACCGCTAGCACGGCAATAACTTATAGCACAACAATAACTGCTTGCACAACAATAACTGTTAGCACAACAATAACTGCTAGCACAACAATAACTGCTAGCACAACAATAACTGCTAGCATACAATAACTGCTAGCACAATAATAAATGCTAGCACAACAATAACCGCTAGCACAACAATAACTGCTAGCATACAATAACTGCTAGCACAATAATAAATGCTAGCACAACAATAACTGCTAGCACAATAATAACTGTTAGCACAACAATAACTGCTAGCACAACAATAACTGCTAGCACAACAATAACTGCTAGCATACAATAACTGCTAGCACAACAATAAATGCTAGCACAACAATAACTGCTAGCACAATAATAACTGTTAGCACAACAATAACTGCTAGCACAACAATAACTGCTAGCACAACAATAATTGCTAGCACAACAAAAACTGCTAGCACAACAATAACTGCTAGCACAATAATAACTGCTAGCACAACAATAACTGCTAGCACAATAATAACTGCTAGCACAACAATAACTGCTAGCACAACAATAACCGCTTGCACAACAATAACTGCTAGCACAACAATAACTGCTAGCACAACAATAACTGCTAGCACAACAACTGCTAGCACAACAATAACAGTGTTAAACGTTCGTTCAGTGACGCTAATGTGTAACGCTCTTTATTCCATGTTTGAACTTTCAGGTGTTTGAGCATTTTCCAGAGACGTCATCGGGCAAGTCAGACAAGCAGGAACTGAGAAGATTTGCA
Organism: Megaustenia siamemsis; assembly: GCA_032433765.1. NCBI lineage: Eukaryota > Metazoa > Mollusca > Gastropoda > Stylommatophora > Ariophantidae > Megaustenia > Megaustenia siamemsis. The sequence continues at coordinate 33,994,667 of JAVIAB010000047.1, forward strand.
GAAGAGAGATTTGGTTTGGTCAGAACCAACAACGCGCAGTAACACCCTATACCAGGCTATGGCTGAGATTATTTAGTAAAACATCCATGGCTTTGTGATGTTCATACAGACTTGTCAGTGACAATATCACCTGTTAGTTTATAACTGTTTCAACTCACACGATCTTTGAACTACATTTTCTATGTAATTTTGGAAATATGCGTTACAAAAATGTTTCTGTTTTAATTTTTCGGTTGAGTCGATTTATTATTGTTTACGTAGCTGATTAGATTTTCTATATTTTTTTTTTACTTTGCATAACTCTAAAAGAAAATAACATTAGTGGAATTTTTTTTGGCACAGATGTTGATATAAAATAAAATAATAATCACCATCATCTAGTGTGACACCAAGTCTGAAGTTTTATCTATCACGCGCGAGATGTCCAACTCCTGTCAATGTGAGCTTGTCAATTATATCTTCCACCAACATTCTTTCCTCACTATGTTTTTTCATGGGAATATAAAAACGTACATTGCAGTTTCATTATTTATAAGTGTGACCACACACAATGGTAATGTAGACACTGTCTCTATACTTGAGATCAGCTGCTTACCATCGTAAAGTTAAAGAATATATTCAGTAATAACTTCCGGTCGTTCTCACAGCTCAGTCAAACACCCGCTCTCACAGCTCAGTCAAACACCCGCTCTCACAGCTCAGTCAAACACCCGCTCTCACAGCTCAATCAAACACCCGCTCTCACAGTTCAGTCAAACACCCGCTCTCACAGCTCAGTCAAACACCCGCTCTCATAGTTCAGTCAAACACCCGCTCTCACAGCTCAGTCAAACACCCGCTCTCACAGCTCAGTCAAACACCCGCTCTCACAGTTCAGTCAAACACCCGCTCTCACAGTTCAGTCAAACACCCGCTCTCACAGTTCAGTCAAACACCCGCTCTCACAGCTCAGTCAAACACCCGCTCTCACAGCTCAGTCTAACACCCGCTCTCACAGCTCAATCAAACACCCGCTCTCACAGCTCAATCAAACACCCGCTCTCACAGCTCAGTCAAACACCCGCTCTCACAGCTCCACCCAACACCCGCTCTCACTGCTCAACCCAACACCCGCTATCAAAGCTCCACCCAACACCTGTTCCCACAGCTCCACCTAACACTTGTTCTCACAGCTCCACCCAACACCTGTTCTCACAGCTCTACCAAGCACCTGTTCACACAGCACCACCCAACACCTGTTCTCACAGCTCTACTAAACACTTGTTCTCGCAGCTCCACCCAACACCTGTTCTCACAGCTCTACCAAGCACCTGTTCTCACAGCTCCACCCAACACCTGTTCTCACATCTCCACCCAACACCTGTTCTCACATCTCCACCCAACACCTGTTCTCACATCTCCACCCAAATCTGCCTATCACATTTCCACCCAACACCGGTTCTCACATCTCCACCCAAATCTGCCTATCACATCTCCACCCAACACCTGTTCTCACATCTCCACCCAACACCGGTTCTCACATCTCCACCCAATACCGGTTCTCACATCTCCACCCAACACCTGTTCTCACATCTCCACCCAACACCTGTTCTCACATCTCCACCCAACACCGGTTCTCACATTTCCACCCAAGACCTGTTCTCACATCTCCACCCAACTCGGCTATCACATTACCACCCAACACCTGTTCTCACATCTACACCCAACTCGGCTATCACATTTCCACCCAACACCGTTTCTCACATCTCCACCCAACTCGGCTATCACATTTCCACCCAACACCGGTTCTCACATCTCCACCCAACGTCTGTTCTAACATCTCCACCCAACACCTGTTCTCACATCTCCACCGAACTCGGCTATCACATCTCCAAAAAACACCTGTTTTCACATCTCCACCCAACATGGGTTCTCACATCTCTACCCAACTCGGCTATCACATCGCCACCCAACATCGGTTCTCACATCTCCACCTAACACCGGTTCTCACATCTCCACCCAACACCGGTTCTCACATCTCCACCCAACACCGGTTCTCACATCTCCACCCAACACCGGTTCTCACATCTCCACACAACACCGGTTCTCACATATCAACCTAACACCGGTTCTCACATCTACACCCAACTACGGCTCTCACATCTCCAACTAACACCAGTTCTCACATCTCCACCCAACACCGGCTCTCACTTCTCCACCCAACTCCGGCTTTCACATCTCCACCCAACACCTGCTCTCACAGGTCCAGTCAACACCTGCTCTCACAGGTCCATCCAACACCTGCTCTCACAGGTCCAGTCAACACCTGCTCTCACAGGTCCAGTCAACACCTGCTCTCACAGGTCCATCCAACACCTGCTATCGCATCTCCACCCAACACCTCACAGGTCCACCCAACACCTGCTCTCACAGGTCCAGTCAACACCTGCTCTCACAGGTCCATCCAACACCTGCTCTCACAGGTCCACCCAACACCTGCTCTCACAGGTCCAGTCCACACCTGCTCTCACAGGTCCATCCAACACCTGCTATCGCATCTCCACCCAACACCTCACAGGTCCACCCAACACCTGCTCTCACAGGTCCAGTCCACACCTGCTCTCACAGGTCCATCCAACACCTGCTATCGCATCTCCACCCAACACCTCACAGGTCCACCCAACACCTGCTCTCACAGGTCGAGTCAACACCTGCTCTCACAGGTCCATCCAACACCTGCTCTCACAGGTCCACCAACACCTGCTCTCACAGGTCCAGTCCAACCTGCTCTCACAGGTCCATCCAACACCTGCTATCGCATCTCCACCCAACACCTCACAGGTCCACCCAACACCTGCTCTCACAGGTCCAGTCCACACCTGCTCTCACAGGTCCAGTCCACACCTGCTCTCACAGGTCCATCCAACACCTGCTATCGCATCTCCACCCAACACCTCACAGGTCTACCCAACACCTGCTCTCACAGGTCTACCCAACACCTGCTCTCGCATCTCCACCCAACACCTGCTCTCGCATCTCCACCCAACACCTCACAGGTCCAGTCAACACCTGTTATCGACACATCAGGTATTCCACCTTGATTGAAGGATATCATGGAGACCATCATGGAGAAGTGAGAACATAGTCTTGTTCTATTGAAGGGAATAACTATAGTTCGCTTCAGATTTTTTGCCTCACTTCAAAAAACCACAGCTCAGCAACCATTTGTGCTACAGTGCTGATATTTTGCATGTAACCTACTGAATCTCATAACGTAATAGAAAAAATAAATTCATTGCAAACAAACTGCTGGTTTTTCTTGTGCGCTTGCTTACCAGGAGGATAAAAGTATGATTAAACTTGGGCACATTTGAATCAAAATTTAAGAGTATTTACCCCTTCCATATCACTTCAAGAATGATTTAAACATCTTCATTTGGGAATTTCCTTTATATGTTGGTGGGTAAAGGCACCGGTTTACACTATTGAATTGCAAATGTCAGATTTTTGTCAATATTTGCACATATGTGTAGCAAATTTCTCTTATATTCGGTGCGCAATTCTGGTTTTGCACTTACTGGATTAAAATTGTCAACTTTTTGTATCACGTCATTAGTATAACGTCACCAAAAATACAAAATCAAATTATTTACATAGGCGTGTTTTGTGAGTTGTGCCCTTAACAATGTGTTTAAAGTTGAAATTTGTTACTGAACAAAATATTACAAAGAAATTATATTTATATTTTTGTAGAGAGGCAAAACGAGGGAGTCTATATCACAGCATATCAAATCCTGAAAAGAGAACGATGCACGTGTTAGGTTTAAGTAAACGGTCGTTTCATAGATCAGTGAAAAATGTTCAATGTGAATGTTCAAGGAAAGAAAGAAGTCGAGGAAGAAAACATTTGTTAGACAGTTTTGACAGAGAACTTGTCCGCAGAGAGATTTGTAAAATGTTTGACTTAGGGAAGAAGTTACCATAAGGAAACTTAAGATTTGGCTTAAAAAGAACACCAGTATTGATGTATCAAAAACTACACTAAGGAGAAGTGTGCGGAGTTTAGGCTTCACTTTTAGAAAATATTCTTGTGGAAGAAACATCATTTGCGAGAAACCTCATTTAGTAGCTGCAAGAAGCAAATATTTACGTGAAGTTAGACAAATGCGTAATGAAGATTATGACATTGTGTACTTGGACGAAACATGGATTAATGCCCACCACACAAATGAAAAAGAATGGCAGTCATTAGATGGGACTATTAAAAGGTATGTACCTAGCAGCAAAGGAAAGCGCCTTATAGTGGCACATGCTGGGAGCAAAAATAATGGCCTGGTGGAGAATGCTGAACTTGTTTTTATTGCAAAGTCAACTGATAACCAGGATTATCATTCAGAGATGAACAGTCATATGTTCAGAGATTGGATTAAAGACACTCTTTTGCCTTTATTAGATCGACCATCTTGTTTGATCATGGATAATGCATCTTACCATAACAAAGTGGCACAAGAAGATAAAGTTCCAACATCATCAAGCACTAAAGCTGAAATAAAGACATGGCTGACAAGGGAACAAATACCATTTAACGATATGTATCTCAAGCCTGAATTACTTTCACTTGTAAAACAGATACAACGGCCAAAGATATTTCAAATAGATAAATTAATTGAAGAACATGGTCATAGATGTTTGAGGCTGCCTCCATATCACTCACACCTAAATCCTATTGAATTAGTTTGGGCAAAGATCAAAGGGCAAGTAGCATCCGAAAATAAAACTTTCAAATTATCTGATGTTAAAGAGCTTACCAATGTTGCTATTTCAAACATAGACAAAGATTATTGGGCTAGTTGTGAAGACCATGTTATGGTTGAGGAAGATAAGTATTGGAGAAACGATGGTCTGTGGGTTATTCAACCAAAAATGGTAATACGTCTATTAGATTCGGCAGATTCTGAATAAAACTCATTTGTTTGAACTTACTGAAGTGACTTTGTTGGAGTTGGAAACTCTGGATACGGACCACTTCAGGAACTGTTTTTTTAGTGAGTTGACGATGTATTCTGTGTTCTTAAAATAAATAATTTCTATTCGGTGAATGTTCGGCCTATTTTGATTTGATTCAATATTAGTTGTATAATTAAAAGAGCCCAATCCAAATGGGTAGCATGTTGTGAAAAAGTGCAATTGTGGCGGTTTATTCCCCTATACACCTTCAGGCATGACAGGAACACTTACTTACTTACTCTCTTATTATAAAGTAATAATGTCCCTTATATAAAAATAAAAGTTACGCCTTTTCCTCTAAAAAGTGTAAAAGATCTTCATTTACCGTACATTCTGTTTTTTGTGTCAAAATAAATACAAATATGAAGGAGATCAAAGGAAGTTGCCGCTTTGAGGAAACGGTAACACATACGATAATTTAAATGATAAATTCGTTACGTCATTGAAAATCTAAGGTCGCATGCAAAAAATCATGGTATTCTATCAGACGGTTTTCGAGATATTACTGGAATTAGGGAGGCAAACAATCTGAAACAAACTATAGAAATACTTCTCAAGAGAAAACTATCAATCCAAAAAGATGATGTTCTCTAGTTTTGATGGTGGATCTTCCTCAATGAACAGCGAACACTTCCGTAAATACTTAGATCTCACTCCCAGTATGTCCGTCATTGTGTTGAGACGAGACCAGTTCCATGTTGATTTGTTAGAGAATACACAACAAAACCGCAGCCTTGCCGTCCATTTCTTGTGACCCAAGCCGTTGATTTTAGATGTCAATGCCAAGTTGGTCTAGTGCTCACTGAAGCATCTCAGTGCGCATGTACAGCTGGCTACTCTGATGTACAATTGTACGGACATTGAAAGAGTCCGCGGCTTGAGGTAACTTGGGGAGATGTTGAGTGAGGATATGTTGAAATGCACCAAAGATACGTCAATACCATCTATGCGATCCCTGTTGGATCTCCCAAGCACTCAAGTGCAACATAACTACATGCAAGTGAAAGCGTACCTGGGCGTGACATGTAACAAAATACATCCACTGCTATTAGAATTACAGAAAATGAAAGGCATCCGCATTAAGTGCAGGGGATTGAGGCTGACAGAATGAGGCTGCACTGCAGGACGCGTACAACAAGAATCACATACCTACTGGCAGGGATAGATGTGCATGACAGCACCGAGCTGATGACGTCATAAACTTGGACAGGAAATGCCGCGACTGGGCACAGACATGACTGAGTCCGGGATCCAGGATGTACGGCAACTTCACTCCCAACCTCAAGACCTGATCATCTATATTTATATATCGGTGACGAGAGCACACTATCTCAGGCAGACTCTCAGATAATCTTCTTCTTCAGTGCAACTTACTTCATGCAAACTATGAGATATTCTTCTTACGAGCAGTTTACGTCAGCCAGACTGAGGTGTCATCTTCAGATATAAATTTCGCTTTATATGTAACGACAAAAGCACTGAGCTACATAATGTTTTTTGAGGTCATTTGCGATTCCTTATAGTTACTAGGTTAGGTTTACCAGGAGTCAGCTCACAAGTACTCAGTTTCAGAACATGATGACGTGATGCACATGTTTTCTACCGTGCAATGGAAACAAGTAAAATGCAGTGAGGAAAATTATCTAAATTAAACATCAATAAAAAATTGGAGACAGTCGAAATAGGTAAACAAAAATAGTACATAATTTATAACTGACTGTGAGGGCAATGAGCTATGGGGAGGCACAGTTATTCTCACTGGCAGATACGACACATAATTATGTTCTAATATACTAGCTCGTGCTTCTCTCGTTTTTATTTTAAATCCTGTCAAGCATACACACACACATAACATGCACACTCACGCATGAGTAGTGATGGTAGGGGTCATTGAGATCACCATACACCATGCTGACCATTCATCACACTGACTCCACAGATTATTCCGAACTTTCCTACGAGTCTTTTACACTCTTCACTCCCCTTATTCTGATGGACCCCACCACTGTCTCATTCACTGCTGGTTCAACGAGTTTAATTGTTCACAGATCAGTCTAATTCCCTTTACCGCGCACTCCTTGAAAACATAAAAGTTCAATCTAACAAAGTTATACTAGCCTGTTTGACCAGGGCGTTTAGCTATACACTTTCGCTAGTAATCTCTTTCTCTCGCTATACTTGCAATCATAAAAAGTTCAGTCTATAACATCATACTCCTCTGCCTTGATTAGCAAGTTTACTGTACAACAAATCATTGAAAGATCTTCCTCTCGCACTACTTCCAATAATAAAAGTTCAGTACAAGGTCACCCTCGTCTGCACTACTTGAAACATAAAAGTTCAATATCAACATTACACTGGCCTGCCTTGATTACCGAGTTCACTGTACAACAAATCATTGGAATCTCGTCCTCTCGCACTCCTTGAAGATAAAGGGCAGTTTATAACATCACACACTGTACAACAGATCAGTGAATTCTCTTTCTCTCGCACTACTTGAAATAGTACAAAGTTCAGTTTATAACATCACACACTGTACAACAGATCAGTGAATTCTCTTTCTCTCGCACTACTTGAAATAGTACAAAGTTCAGTTTATAACATCACACACTGTACAACAGATCAGTGAATTCTCTTTCTCTCGCACTACTTGAAATAGTACAAAGTTCAGTTTATAACATCACACACTGTACAACAGATCAGTGAATTCTCTTTCTCTCGCACTACTTTAAATAGTACAAAGTTCAGTTTATAACATCACACACTGTACAACAGATCAGTGAATTCTTTTTCTCTCGCACTACTTGAAATAGTACAAAGTTCAGTTTATAACATTATACTCGCCTTCCTTGATTAGCAAGTTTACTGCAGAACAGAACAGTGAAATCTCTTGTAGGAACTCATAGCTCCATTTCACCACTGGTTTCCACCGGTTTCCTCTGACTCTATAGTCGCCGTGGAACTACTTCCATAGCCGTGACTCCCCTGGTAGCTATCTCACTGAACTGAACATAGTAACTCACACAGCGGCACACACAACACTCCCATCTATTTAAAAAAATATGACTATAGCTTGTTTCATAACTCGTGCCCAACTTTTAAAATCGATAGCTTTTTAACCGCTTGTTGTAAGTTGTTCAAAATTTGCATGTAAAGTTATAATTATTAGAACCCAACAGGGAATTAATTTAATAAAAAAAAACAATTTGGTTATTATTGTTGCTTATTTGATTTATATAAATTTATAACGACCCATTGATGTAGTCAAAACTTAATGTTTACAGTATTTTAAGTTAAAAATAGCGAGTAAAAATCCATACTCGGTAAAATTGACGTGTTTGCACGCTTCCACCGTGGTTTTTTGACACAATTAGACACTTGTAAAAAACACGAGAAATTGTGTGTTCCATTTCCGTTCATTCTGAGGTGGAGACGTGGAACGATAACATTTATCATGAGTCTTAAAATGAAATGCTGCAGTTTACAAAACACCGCAATAAAAATGTATGACTATTTTTGCAAAGAGGCTAAACGAGGAAGATTATTTCATTCTTTAGAAAACCTTGAGAATAGGACAAGACACATTTTGGATTTATCTAAACGGTCATTTAATCGCTGGATTCAAGCACGTGACCGTCAATGTTCCAAATATACAAAATCACAAGGAAGAGCAAAAATGTTGGATAATTTCGACAGTGAACTTATTAGAAGTGAAATTCGCAAAATGTTGGGTATGAATGAAACTGTTACAATAAGAAAATTAAAAGTATCGCTGAAAAAGAACAACAGTATTGAAATATCAAAGTCTACATTATGGAGGAATGTGAGAGCTGCAGGCTTTACATTCAGAAAGTATTCCAATGGACGAAACATCATCTGTGAGAAGCCACATATAGTAGTCATGAGAAGCAAGTACTTACGTGAAGTAAAAGAGGTGCACAAGCAAGGTTATGATATTGTGTACTTGGATGAAACATGGATCAATGCTCACCACACTAACCAAAGGGAATGGCAGTCATCAGATGGAAAGATTAATACCTAGCAGCAAAGGACAGCGCTTGATAATTGCTCATGCAGGTAGTCGACAACATGGACTAATACAGAATGCAGAGCTAATTTTTCTTTCAAAATCCATAGACAATCGGGATTATCACTCTGAGATGAATGGTCACATATTTAGACATTGGATTGAAAATTCTGTTCTCCCATCACTAGATCGACCATCTTGCCTAATAATGGACAATGCAGCGTGCCACAACATTGTTGCACTTGAAGATAAAGTTCCGACGTCATCCAGTACAAAAGATGCTATTAAGATATGGCTCACAAAGGAGCACATACAATTTAATAACATGTACTTAAAACCTGAATTACTATCTCTAGTAAAGCAAAAACAAAGGACAAAGATTTTTCAAATAGATAAGATTATCCAAGAGCACGGTCATATAAGTTTCAGGTTGCCACCTTACCATCCTCATTTAAATCCAATAGAACTAATCTGGGCAAAATTAAAAGGACAAGTGGCAGATGAAAATACAACATTCAAAATATGCGATGTAAAGACTCTTGCTAATCTCGCTTTATTAAATATAGACAAAGATTATTGGGCTAATGTGAAGACCACGTCTTAAAATAGGAAGAGAAATATTGGAAAAATGATGGTTTGTGGAATGTTCAACCCCAAACAGTTATTAATCTTTTAGACTCGTCTGATTCAGAATGAAAGTATATAGCCCCCACAATGTTGGCCCCTATATTACCTTAAATTAGTTCAACAAACGGTCCTTTTCAGGACCACACAACTATGAAAATTGGACATACAGGTATACCTTGATATTATCGTCCGTCCTCGAACTGAGAAAACAATAATTCTCCTGGTGTTTTGTTTTATTCAGTTATTTCCCCATTACGGCCACGCCTTTACCTAGTAAAAATTAATCATAGACCAGCAACTACGGTAATTTCTATTATTTAGGGGTTCACAATTTACAATTTTGACAAACATCAAAGAAATTCGCCGCTTTAAGAAAACTGCAGCTGCAAGATATTTGTTATACATTTAAAGGGTCTTTTGCATTCTAATAACATTTGGAAAATTTCAACAGTTTTTAACAAACGGTTACTGAGTAATAGCGTTTTGGGCACGTGATTTGAAACGAGCTATAGCACCTCTCACAGCGGCACACACAACACTCCCATCTATGAAAAAAATATGACTAGCACCTATGAAGGCTGGAAAGTCCACTATTCCAACCGTTCGACAACCTTCTCCCAGTCAGTCATATCAGCAACTCTCAAAACCCCATTAAAATCTCGAGAATCACTCAGTTCACCTGAACTGAATTCGAGTTAACTGTCCCATTCTTTCAATGTTTATCCAGTCCACGTTTTTCTTCCAACCACTCACTCCCCTATCTTTCTTCCACTCCTCCCCCCCCCCTTCCTTATTATTCCTCTATTACAGGATTAAGTGTATTCTGATAGATAGGATATTTAGATCGTAAAAGATCGCATGTGAGACCTTAGCGATCAAACACGTGGGGGGAAACATCAGTCGGGCTAAACCCCAACATGTGTTTTTCTTAAGTTAAGCTCTTAACTTACGACTGACTCAGCAGGTCGGTAAGGGATACATGTTTTATGCTCAGAGAAATACACAGAAGATGGAGGTAGATAAACATAAAGCAGCAACGATAAATATATGGGGGATAAAACATAAAGAAGTCGAACTTATAGAAGAAATGACAAAAAGGAAAATTAAAATACTAGGATTAGCGGACACCAGAGTAAAAGGACAACAGATAAAGAAAACACACATAAACGACACGAAAATATTCTCAGGAGTCGACAACACAGAAAGAGCAACACATGGAGTAGGTTTTATCATCGACCCAGAACACGCAAAGAACATTCTAGAAATAAAATATCATTCAGAAAGAATTATCACAATTAAACTACTAGAAGACGATGGAAAAACAAATTACATTCAAATCTATGTACCATGCAACAACAATGAAAGAGACAGCGAAGAATTCTACGACACACTGAGTGAAATCATTAACAAGATTGACGAAAGCGTCGACATGTTAGTGATGGGAGATTTTAATGGAAGGCTTGGGAAACGCAACAGTGAGAACAGAGATATCTTAGGACCCTTTGGCGATAAAAGAGCTGAAATAAACGAAAATGGAAGCAGACTGCTGGAGCTATGCAATCAAAATGATTTATTTATCACCAACACATTCTTCAAACACAGAGAGTCACAAGTGTACACCTGGTACAAATGGAATGACACAACATGCAGAAGCCAGATAGATTTTATACTAACAAGAAAACAGAACAAGAAAAGAGTAACCGACAGTAGAGCAATCCCAAATATTACAGACGACACGGATCACAAGATGGTTATGATCACACTAAGACAGCCAAAAATAAAGAGAATATACAAAAACAAACAAAAGAAGCGAAACGAACAGACAATAACAATAAAACAATTAAAAGATCAAGAAACAATGAAAACCCTAGAAGAAAAACTAACATAAGAATTCAAGAAACTCACTAAAGAAGTATGCACAGTAGAAGAAGAGTGGAAACAATTTAAGGAAACAGTAACCAACATCTCAAAAACAGTTTGTGGAACGAAGCTAAGAACAAGAGAAGAGAAAAAGAGCACCCCGTGGTGGAACGAAACAATCAGAGAAGCAATTAAAAAAGAAGAAACTGTTTAAAAATTGGAGGGCGAACAAGAACCAAGAAAAATATGCCTTAGTTCGAAAAAGAGTTAAATTTTTTATCAAAGAGACTAAGCAAAAGAATTGGGCAGAATTCTGACAAACCATGAGAAGGGACTTCAAGACAGCCACAAGAGATTTCTACAAAGCAGTAAAAGCCACAAGAGCGAGAAAAGAAAACCATGATCCTACTGAGCTGATAAATAACAAAGACGGACAGCCAATATCAAATAACCAATGTATGCAACAGAGATTGAAAGAATGTTTTGAAGACCTGTTAAACATACCAACTACCAATAAGACAACACAGACCACGCTAGAACTCACAAATACTGAACCCAAAATAATGAAAGAGGAAATCGAAGAAGTAATCAAATATGCACCAAGATATAAAGCACCGGGGATAGATAACACACCAATAGAAATAACAACAAGAGCAGGAAAATCAGGAGTGCAATGGCTGCAAGGAATATTTAATGCAGCATGGCACCAACAACAAGCCCCAGAAGACTGGCAACAGGCAATTATCATACCAATATGGAAAAAAGAAAGGTAGCAAAAGAGACTGCAATCAATATAGAGGTATATCTCTGCTCAGCCATGTAGGAAAGCTATACGCCAAAATCTTGGAAAAAAGGTTGAGACCATTAATAGAACTACAGTTAAGCGATTCTCAAATGGGGTTCCGAAAAAACAGAGGGTGTACTGACACTCTATTCACACTAAAACAGCTTGCAGAAAAAACGACAGAACACAATCAAAACTTATACATAGCCTTCATTGACCAGGAAAAAGCATTCGACAGAGTAAACAGAGAACAACTGTGGGAGATACTAACAATATACGGAGTAAGCCAACATCTAACCAACATTATTAAAAGTCTCTACATCAACAACAGCTGCAGGGTCAGGACAGCAGCAGGCTACAAAGACCACTTCGAAGTCAGATCAGGTGTAAGACAGGGTGCGTACTATCCCCCCTACTGTTTATTACATACATGGACCATATATGCAAGCTAGCCAACCCATCAGAGACAGAGGAGATCAACGAGCTTTTATTTGCAGACGACCAGGCACTAATACATGAAACAATAGAAGATCTACAAGAACACTTAAACAAGCTCAACATCTCAGGCACAAAATACAACATGAAAATCAACATCAACAAAACAGAAGTCATGAATGTCGCAAAAAATAAACAGAACATCAACATAACCATAGAAGGCAGACAACTAAAACAAGTAGAGGAATTCAAATACATAAGAAGTGTAATGACAAACGATAATTCTCAAACAGCAGAGATAGATTCGCTACAATTGCCAATGAACTAACTACTGGAGACCCAGTACTTTCCCAAACAATATCGAAACCCTTGGGTCCATCTGATGTCTCCTCATGGAAAACATAAAATACCAGAACTTCAGGAAAATATGACAGGAATCATGAAAAAAGGCACCCAATCAGACACAGAAAGAAAACGTAGCAGAAAAACACATACACGATACCTACCCACAGGACTCTTGGTCCCACATATACCCAGATGGCACTGCTACAAATGCCACCAGAAATGGAGGGGGAGGTGTGTTCTTGACACTGAATAATCAGGACGAGATCACCAAGTCAATAGCTACTGGAAAATTCTCAAACAACTTTAAAGCAGAAACTGAGGCCATCAGAGATGCTGCAACACTGGCTACTCAACACAAAGATAACATGCACAATAAACTGGTGATTCTGACTGATGCTCTGTCAGTACTATCAGCTCTAAAAAGCCCCAAGAACAATGAACTAGATGACTTGAGAACTACCCTGGACCAACTATGCAATAACTTCCAGGGAGTAGTCATTCAGTGGATACCATCACACTGTAATATACATGGGAATGAACGCGCAGACAAATTAGCTAAAGAGGGAGGCAGATTAGGACAAGAGAACCATCCGCTCAGTTAAGATGAAGCCAAATCCATCCTCAAAGGTCAGTTCCATGAACAATGGAAACGAGAACACCCGAAGCATAACGAGAGTGACGGATACCACCAACTATCAAGGAGGGATCAAGTCATCATACTTCGCCTACGCACAGGCCACAAAAAAATGAGAAATCACATGTTCACCAAATTCAAAATAGGTACCACCAGCCTATGCCACTGTACACTGGACAATATGACTACAAATCATGTTCTACAGGATTTCCACCAGTACACGGACCTGAGAAGAGCAATGTGGTCCACACCCACCTCCTTGGAGGAGAAACTATATGGGGCAATCAATTCGCTTAAACAGACAGCTGACTTCATGAGAGAGTCTGTAATCTTACTCTGATTGAGTCTTGATCGCAGAGAGAGAGAGAGAGAGAGAGAGAGAGAGAGAGAGAATCAAGATGCAACAAAGCTTGTCAAATCATTGGACAGTTATCACCACTATTGTCCAACAAGGAAATAACTCTGGAGGCAAAACGAGCACTATACAATACAATCTTCATCCCAACGTTGTGCTACCAATGCCAGACCTGGACTCTAGATGCAAGAACAATAAGTAAAATAACCTCTACAGAGATGAAATGTGTTAGACGAATGACATGAAGCAGCCTGGGAGATAAGATGAGAAATGAAAAACTGAGAAAAAAAGCTAGGAATAACCCCCGCCATAGAATATGTAAGGAAATAACAGATAAAATGGTTTGGCCACGTGACAAGGCAGAAAGAACAGAACACAACACAATGAGCCTTTAACAAACCTTGTGAGAACACCAGACCCAAGGGTCGACCACGAAAAAGATGGGTCGATGGAATATTAGAAGCACTAGGAAACATAACAGCAGCAGAGGCGAAGAGAAGAGCAAAAGACCGCAAATTATATCTCCCCTCAACGCTGAAAGGCAGATGAGGAAGGAAAGAAGTAGAAGAGGAGGAAGAAGATAGATAGGATTTTATTTTAGAAATGTCTCGTAAGCGTTGAGTGCCAGAATGTAGATCAAATTATAATGGTGACGCTCATACATCAGTAATTATTAAAGTCTCCACCTCGTAACTTGTCGTAAGAGTAAATTGTCTCCCAATATTAAACATTTAAAGAAACACGTGATTAGTTGACACAAATTCACTGGTGAATTACATCTTCAAACACTTCCTGTCTGTTGCTTGAGACCAGTGCTCTTCAAATTGGTTATGTCCAGCGCCAATTTGTTTATGTTCTCTATCGCCCGCTAAATTCTCAATTGAAGAAACCTCCATAATTGTAGAAAAAAAATCATTGTCACTGACCTTTCATTTAATGAGATTGCTGAGCAACTAACTGTTGGACAACTGGCTCTCTTTTGTCAAGAATAATCGTAGGTCCCTTCTTTCAGTGACTTTCACGCAGTGTCTGTGTTTGGTGACAATGTGATTCACAGCACAAAAACCTGATTCCACTAGATATGAGGTAGCAAACTGCAGCAATAAATGTAATATTACTTTCCACATATTTAATATAAGGCAGGCATTTATTTTTTTAAATTTCCACATTTTTAGGTATCCATCATTATTGACAACACTTTGCTCTTTTCAGCAAATGTTTAATTTGCAATAGTTCTACTTGACATGTTATATCAGTGTTAAAAACATTTGCAGTAAATGGCTTTACCGTCCGGCCATATACTTTCACCATCATCATCATCGTCATCATCATCATTATTATCATCATCATCATCATGTGCCATACGGGTAGCGTAGGCGATCATATCTTTCCTCAATTTTCAATCTACAGTGCATCGTATCAGTTCTGTTGTTGACTGTTTACCATGCCATGACACCAAGCTATCCAGTATTTTCTCTCTTTGTTGTCCGCGATCTCTTCTTCCTTTTATTTTGCCAGTTGTAACCAAGTATTCCAACTTTCCCCTTCTCATGATGTGCCCGAAAAATGTTGATTGTTTCTTTCTGTTTTTTAGGAGTTCACTTTTTGTGTTGGCCTTTTTCCTCATTAGTCTTTTTAGCTGTCCATGGAACTTTCAACATTCTTCTGAGAAATCCATCTCTGTGGCCTCTAATCGTTTTTTCATTTGTTTGTCTACTGTACATGATGTTGCTTTCTTTTACTATTATGTCTATCATTTCTTGTAGTTCATTTTCTGTCTCTGCTATTATGACTGTGTCATCTGCATATCGCAAATTATTTATGTTGTGACCGTTGACTTTAATTCCTTATTTGTCTTTGGTTCTTTGGTTATGGAAGGCCCCGGTATTACTGCAAACGAATCAATGACAGGGAACAATTGGCAGTGTTCACTTTCTGCGCGGTTTCGCCTTATGTCTTTTGGCGTGTGCTGCGACTTTTACGATGGGGACTACAGTTACCTTTCTTTGTTTGGGAGATGCGATATTAATTCGGATGATTACGCTGGCACGGGCGGTTGAGCAATTATGAATTTTAATTCGTTTGCAGTGATACTGGGGCCTTCCATAACCAAATAACCAAATCTTAGTGTGTATCTGTGTTATATGGCCCTTTTCGTCTTGTCAGACGGTCTAGTGGAGGCTATTGCGTATTTTTTTGAGGTATTGTTTTTTGCCGAACAGCTTCTCTCGTGGCTAATTCTACCAATGTTTGACAAACACACGTGGTCACATAATGAACAGGTCAGGCTCGCTGATCCACAGGGTTTACCATCCTTTTTCATGAGTCTCTTCTCTTCTAAGTCCTGTCTTAGCACAGTCTCAAATGTTGTTATACCGTTCCTTATACATGCTCTCCATGATGTGCGATCACTTGCCAGATGTTGCCAGTCGTTTTCACAGATGGAGAAGTCTTTCAGAGATGATTTGCAGATATCTCTATATCGTAGTTTAGGTCTGCCGATTTGTCCTTTTCCATGTTTCAGCTCACTATATAGTATTTGCCCAGGAATGCGTTTTTCTTCCATCCGTTGGACATGCCCCAGCCATCTTAGCCTTCGACTTCTGAGCATCGACATGATTGTTAGAATCTTAGCACGTTGCAGGACAGTTAAGTTGGTTATTTTGCCTTGCCATTTGATGTGCATTATTTTGCGGAGACATCGCATGTGGAAGACATTTAGTCTTTTTTCCTGGTTTGAGTATGTTGTCCAGGTTTCGGATCCATATAGTAGTTGCTAAGCACACATGTTTGATATATTAAGAGTTTAGTCTTTAGTGTTAGTTTCGTGTTGTTCCACGCCCTTTCAGTGAGTTTGCCGAAGGTCGTAGCTGCCTTACCAATTCAACTGTTTATTTCTTCATCAAGAGAGATGGTTTGCGTAATTGTGGATCCAAGATATGTAAATTTCTGTACTGATTCTAGTGGGCAGTCTTTTAGAGTAATAGATAGAGGTTTGAAGTCACCTTGATTTAGTATTACTGTCTTCTGAACATTAATTGACAGTGAAAAAAGGTCGCATGATCTTTTTATCTGAACATCTTCTGTGTTAATCATGTGTCATATCTTTGTGCGTGCATGTCTGTGTTAGTCATATCCCATATCTTTGTGTGCATGTCTATGTAAGTCACATCTCATACCTTTGTGTGTGCATGTCTATGTTAGTCATGTCTCATACATTTGTGTGTATGTCTATGTTAGCCACATCTCCTATCTTTGTGAGTGCATGTCTATGTTAGTCATATCTCATATCTTAGTGTGTGCATCTGTGTTAGTCATATCTCATATTTAAGAGTGTGTCTGTGTTAGTCACATCTCATATTTTGGTGTGTCAGTGTTAGTCATGCTTCATATCGTTGTGTGCATGTCAGTGTTAGTCACATCTCATATCTTTGTGTGTGCATGGCTGTGTTAGTCGCATCTCATATTTTGGTGTGTCAGTGTTAGTCATGCTTCATATCGTTGGTGCATGTCAGTGTTAGTCACATCTCATATCTTTGTGTGTGCATGCCTGTGTTAGTCACATCTCATATCTTTGTGTGAGCATGTCTGTGTTAGTCACCTCTAGTGACTCGGGCAGATGGTGCTCGTAAACCTGGGAGGTCCGAACGTCTAAGGGCAGAATCCCCCTACAGAAAAGACAATCTGCTGCCTTGCAGGAAGATTGGGGACAATCAAAGGCTAAGGAAAGCAAACCTGAATAAAATGCTGGCTGAAATATGATGCACTGGGCCACTGGCGCAGAACATAATGCAACGTTTTAACAGGTATTCAATCAGAGTGGATCTAACAGACTCTAATTATGATGTTCTGTCTGTGGGGTCGATAAATTCACTTAAACAGACAGCTGTCTTCATGTGAGAGTCTAGAATCCTATTCTGATTGAGTACTGATCGCAGATATATATATATTGGAGCTGTCCTAGTTGCTTGCTAATTTTTATGGCTGCTGTTTGTTGCCAATACATAATTTCTTATGTTTGTTTTTTTTTGGGGGAGGGAGGGGGGCGTGGCGCCCTCTGTAGCCTAGTTGGTAAAACCACCCGACTGGACTACCGACTTTCAGACAACCCGTGTTCGCTTCCCACTGGGAGCTGTCTGAGTTGTACTCGTGGTTGGAAAAAAAATAACCCCACGGTCGACCCAGCCGTTGGCAGAAATGGGTACCAGGGTATTACCCTGAGAAGGTGAGGAATGTCGCCTTGCAATGTGAGTTTCGATGCTTGAAGCGACACTATCCAGAAATCTCCGAACACACCTGGATAAGCGGCCGAGCACATATGGGTGGAAACTCGCGTGCCAAGACGCCGGTTTAAGTCTCGTACTTTACCTTTACATTTACATAATTTGTATGATTCTCAGATCTTTGCCTTCAATGTTTAATTTCTCCAGCATATTGATTATTTCCATATGCTTTACTTTGTCAAATGCGTGTGTGTAGTCTATATATAAAGCATATATATACATATATATTATGATCTTCTTCATCTCTATAGCTCCTTCTTTCAATGTCCTCAGGAAGTATATTGCATTATTTGTGCTCTTTCCTTCCACAAATCCACATTGTTCCTCACTAATTTCGATTTTTATTTTATTATTAACATGTTTCATGATGATTCTTAGTAATAGTTTTGTCATATGGCTCATGAAAATGATAGTGCGATGGTCTTCGTAATTAGTGGCGCCTGACTTCTTTGGGATGGCTACAAGATAGAATTCAGTAGATCTTCGGTATGTGTCCAGTGTTATATATGTCTTTGAGTAGTTTTGTTATGACTTGTACTCTAAGCTCTCCTAATGCACCTATCTCTACGATTGTTATATTGTCGGGACCTTGAGCTTTGCCTCTTTGCATGTGTTGAATTTTGGTGGTTCTGTGTTTTTGTTTGAATTGTTTAGCTCTGGTCTTTCATCATCATATAGTAGATTGATATATTCTGTCTATCTTCCCCTGTCCCATTTTTACTTTGATTTCACACATTCTGAGACTTTGACTTATTTTCTTCATGTTAATTCATTTAACTGATTGTGCATAACATCGTGTGTATCTTTCTTCTTTTTTTCCCACTTCTTTACATTTCTACTTTAATAATCCTTGCTTTGCTTCTCTGCATTTGTTTTGGATCTCTTTGTGCATTATTTTGTATGTCCATTCTTCTATCATGTTTTCGTCTTTCGTCCATTAGTATATCTTCTGTAATTCATTTCTTTTTGTTGATTCTTTTAGTCACTGGCATTACGTCTTTTGATATTTGTTGAATTGATTGTTTCAGCATTTCCTACTGCTCTTCGATATTCTGTATTTTCTCAATAGCATTATATCTATTTTGCACTTTCGTACAGTACCTATCACTCATCTGTCTAATTTTCGTATTGTACTTACCACTCATCTGTCTAGCCACTCTAAGCATATGTTCTTTTAATTTCATATTTCTGTGGGCTATACCGTCTCCAAGATGGCGGATCTAGTACACGTTCTCTCGATCGCCACAGAAAGTGCATTCGGGGTCTGATTAATTTCGGTTCTCCGTTGCAATTTTCTGCGTTAAAGTCAAAATGATCATCTACTTGTTACATCTGCGCCGCTAAAGCGAAGTCGTACGCCAGCAACAGTCCCTTTTTGATAAATCAAATGTTGTGAATGCGGCCTTCCACCGTCTAGACTTTGTTCTGCGCTTTACATCACATTGGTGTTGTTCATGACTGTTGTTGGAATTCCTTGACGCAAGTTATTTACATGTTACTAATTAGTGTTAAATGCTTCGTCAGCCGCAGTTTTATCTCTTTAGGGAATTTGTACTGTGTTTTGTTCGTCGTAGGCTGCATTCACTAGAGTAATCAAGAATCTAAAGGGCGCGTCATTGCTGTGCTTGCGACATTGTTATGTGTGCTACGTCATCGTAATGGCTCATCGTAAATCCCTACGATAATCTTACGATCTGTTCTTTGATGTGCGACGGGGATAATCTGACGACTAACTGTGTGATTATATGTTCGTAATTCTAGTCAACAACGATAGCCTAACATCATCAAGCGCTGTACATTTTTTTAATATGACGATCATCATAAGGACGTGAACTTCCGGTATATGGTGGATAAGCGACAGGAACCATTGAAGGCTATGCATGAAAAGTGTTCCTTGTTGCAGTTTCCTCATATTCCCAGTCCATAGGGGACTTGTTGGTCTCGAGACAGAGAGGCTCTATGTTAAAATCTCGGCTACACCGGTTGGGATTTTTATTTATGATTTCTCTCTGCGGCAACCACACCTGGTCTCAGCAGCGAGGCCCGGCTTGAAACGTCATTTACTCACGGACAAAAAAACATGAGTACCTCCGAAGTCGGAGTTATCTGCCTGTGCGGCTAGGGACCCCTATGCACACGGCTACCAAGGAAAAATGGATTAACACGCACAATTCAGTTCCTAATCTCCAGGGACTTCGTCAGAGATGAAAGCTGGCGATCGCAACAACAACAACAACAACAACAACAACAACAACAACAACACATTTCTTTGGGGATTTCTGTGTCTTCAGCAGTTTTATTCTCATTTTTCCAAATACTGGTCACTATTTCAGTCTGCCCCTATCCTTGTTTTAACAGATGTTAGCCCTTTCCTGAGCGCCACAGTAATTATCCTACATGAGAAGCTATGGGAAACCGGTGATGACCTCAAACGCACCGTCTTGTTTGTGACCCAAGCTGGTCTAAATGCTTATCAATAGTTGATCGCTGAAGTTGAAGTATTTTAAAGATCTGTCAAGATTGATTATTTTTAATTATTGTATCGATTGTTTATTTACAGTAAAGCTACAACCGAACCTTCTAGGCACTTTCTTCTATTCTCATTTGATTGTATGAACTCTTAGTATTTACTACTTGCTACCAGACTATATGAATATATCTATCTTTTTATTGTCCTTCCGAGACGAAGACGGCACACAGGGCAGAAATTCTAGACTCTCTCCAACGATCTTTGTTACCAATTTTCAGACCTTTCACACGATCCCAATTGTATCTCGTAACACAGCACTGTTCTAGACGTGTTGCTCAATCTTGGCAAACTAACTGATAACACTCGGAAAAATTGACAGACAAACAACAATAAAAAAAAAACGAAGAACAATATATGGTCCGAAGCGGGTTCGATCCCGCTTCGGACCATATATTGTTCTTCATTTTTTTCTGTTGTTGTTTGTCTGTCAATTTTTCCGAGTGCTAACACATACTTCTTTGTTCTATTATTCCCTATTATCGCCTCGGAAGTTCCCCATATAATAATATTTATGTATTATTATTTGTACCCAAACTAACTGATGCCCGGTCTTGTTACCTCTCGCGTCAGTGTTCTATTTAGTGTTTCTATAGGTCGGACTCTCTTACTTTTACCCTCCGGTTACCATTTGAGGGTCTCCTATGATATTCTTTTGTTGTCCCTTCTCATCATATGGCCAACATATGACCATGTACTTCTCTTGACTATTGATGATATTTTTGGATGATTTCTCATATATCTTATTTCTTCACTTGTCTTAAATTCATTCCATGGTATTCGAAGTATTTTCCAATTTATTTCATGTATTTCCATCCGATGTATTTTCTATTTCTCTAGTTGTTTTCTAGCTCTCTTATGGTGGCTAAGAAAAGGTTGATAATATATATATATATATATATATATATATATATATAGAGAGAGAGAGGGAGAGAGAGAGGGAGAGAGAGAGAGAGAGAGAGAGAGAGGGAGAGAGAGAGAGAAGTTAGTAGCTCAAAGTTAACTGCCCACCTCAGGGTAAGTAAACCAGAAGTGACCAAGATTCTTATCTGTATTCTCACAATAGTTCTGGGAACAGACTAACCATTCTGACCAATCTATTCGTAAACAGAGAGGATAGCAAACCTGATACCACATCATGATGTGCTTATGTTTGATGTTGATCACATTCACTTTCAGTGGCTGCATACACGACTCAATGTGTCAATTTAACACTGTTTTAAGAGCAGACGACGAAATAATAAATAGAACACGGAAGTAGAGACGATAATATAAGGTTTTCAACTGGAAAAGATATTTTTAAAAAGTAATACTCCAACTGCAATGCTTCATTAAGCATAATAACGGTAATAGTAGTACTGTTTATTACACAACTGCAGGAGTCGCCGCTATAGACAAAATAGGTAATACAAAGGGGTAAATTAAACCTGTCTTTCAATGGCAGAAAACCATTTTCTATCCATCCATCCATCTATCCATCCATCTATCCATCCATCCATACATACATCTATCTATCTATCTATCTATCTGTCTGTCTGTCTGTCTGTCTGTCTGTCTATCTATATATCCGTCTGTTTGTCTGTCTGTCTATTCTATCTATCTATCTATCTATCTATCTATCTATCTATCTATCTATCTATCTATCTATCTCCAGATAGACCTGTCTGTCTGTCTGTCTGTCTGTCTGTCTGTCTCTCTGTCTGTCTGTCTGTCTGTCTGTCTGTCTGTCTGTCTGTCTGTCTGTCTGTCTGTCTGTCTGTCTGTCTGTCCTGCCTGCCTGCCTGTCTGTCTGTCTGTCTGTCTGTCTGTCTGTCTGTCTGTCTGTCTATCTATCTATATATCCGTCTGTTTGTCTCTCTGTCTATCTATCTATCTATCTATCTATCTGTCTGTCTAGTGTAAATGGAGCCGAAGAAATCACTTAGACCAGACTTGTTTTCTACTTTCCATGTCTGACGATCAAGTGTCAGACCTTGCACAGGACCCGCATTGTATCTAGCCACACGTCCTAGTTCTGATTGAGCCGCTCAGTCTCGGCGAGGGAGCTGATTCCTGATACTGTTGCCACAAACTTATGTGTTCTTTTCATGGTTTCTTAAGGTCTGCCTCTTTTTCTATTGCCCTCTGATTCTCATTTGGTGATTTGCTTTGAGATCTTCTAGCTGTCTCTTCTCATCATCTGGCCAATATATAGCCCCCTTCTTCTCTGGATTATAGATTATATTTATGGTTGCTTTCTCATCTCTCCTATTTCTGCACTAGACGTGATTTCTGTCCATGGTAAGCAAAAGGAACCATTATGGCAGAGATAAAAATAGACGTGGTTATTTCTCGGCACAAAATCGTATATAGCCCATTTCTTCTTGTTAGACGGTCTAGTGGAGGCTATTGTGTATTTATTTAGGTTTTGTTTTTGTCGAAACGAGCTTCTCTCGTGGCAAATTCTACCAATGTTTGACAAATACACACGGCCACAGAATTAACAAGTCAAGCCAACTGATCCACAGGATTGTCAATCATTTGTCATGAGTCTTTTCTCTTCTGAGTTTTGCCTTAGCACAGACTGAAATGAAGTTATATTATTCCTTATACATGCTCATTATAGATCGAAAAGTGCACAGCAGTAAACAAACCAATATATGCCTGCTTCATAGGCTATACCGAACCTTTTGATAGAGTACACCACAAGCAACTTATAGAATGCCTAAAAGAGATACATCTAAATGACATGGACATACGACTAAAATGTAATCTATACTGGGTGCAAACAGCAATAATAAAATATAACAAAGAGAACTCTACACACATTGATATAAATAGAGGAGTAAGACAGGGATGCATTCTATAAGGAAAAATAAAAAAATAAAAAAATGGTATGTAAGAAGCTTTACGTGATAAGTGGACGACACAGACTAAACAACGTTTCGGCCCAATAGTCCTTCATCATGAACAAAAAAAAAAAAAACACACACAAAACTAATAACGAAACAACCAAAACAAAAACAATCGAAATGTGTTAAAGAAAACAAAATTAAATATCCTGTCAAAACCAAAAGGAAATAGCAACCAAGTGCTGCTGTCGTGAACGTAGAGAAACGTGCAAAAATGTGCGCAAATGCACACAGAACCAGAGGAGTTCACACAGGGGTCAGTGTGCAAACACAAAGGAGAAAGAATCGAATAGTAGACTAACAGGTGTTCAAAAGGCAGTAAGAGTGAGATGTCTGAGAGTGGGGTACAATAAAAACAAATGAGGGGTAAGGAGCACAGAGAAAAAAAGGTATAGAGGAGAAAACCGAAGTGTCTCATAAGGGACTAGAGGAGAAGAACTATAAAAAGCATGGCATAGTAAGTAGACCAAAGAACCCAAATATGTGCAGTAGAGAAGGCTATGCAAAAGGGAAGGAGCAACCAAAAGGAAACTATGCGTATGAGTGTGATACATTCATACCTCTCGGGGTCAGCGAACCATACTTGACTATGAGGCGATTTTCCAAAAGTATAGCGGCTGCGGTCGCCAGAGTGACAAAGGACAATACCAGTGACACGGATGTCGTCTTTGCCCTTGTGATCAGGGGAGTTGAAGTGGGAAGACACAGGAGTACCAGTATTTTGTTGGACATCACGTAGATGTTCACAAAATCTTTCCGCTATCTATAACCAAGCTTGTTCAATCTATACACTGAGCAAATCTTTAAAAACATCATAGAGATGCCGGGTCTACAAATTAATGGAAAGACTATCTGTAATCTAAGATATGCTTACAATACTGTACTACAAAGCAGAAAATCCAAAAGTCCTACGACATTTACTTAATAAAATAAATATTACAAGCAAAAATTATGGACTAGATATGAATATCAAAAAGACTAAAACTATGATCATAAACAAAGAAAATACTCAAAACCCACAAGTGGATATCAAAATTGAAGGAATAGACCTGGAGACAGTTCAGAACTACAACTACCTTGGACATACTATAACCAGTGATGGAAAATGTACAACTGAAATAAATAAAAGAATAGAAATGGCAAAAAGTAATTTTAATGTCATGAAAAGTATATTAACATCACAACTAATAACACCAAGGCTAAAACTAAGAATAGCAAAATGATATGTCTTCTCAACATTCCTATATGGTGCAGAAACATGAACATTAGACCAAAAAACAGAACTGAGAATTGAAGCCTTTGAAATGTGGATATATAGAGTTATAGGTAGAATTGGATGGAAGGAAAAGAAAACAAACGTATGAAGTCTTAAAACAACTAAAAATGGAAAGATAACTACTAAAGACAATTCAAAAAAGACAATTGCGATTTTTGCGCCATGTTAAAAAATACAACAGCCTACTAATAGTAATCCTGGAGGGGAAAATACAAGGTAAGAGAGGCAGAGGCAGACCAAGACTAACATGGGCGAGTAACATCAAAAGATGGACAAATCAGCCTAAGACAACCTGCACCATCAAAGCAAAAGTCAGAGCAGAATGACGCTCCATGGTAGCCAACCTTCGTTGCGGAGATGGCACTCGATGATGATGATGAAATTAATTTAAATATATTGGGAACAATGTTAACTTCAGTTGGTAGATGTACAGCAGAAGTGAGATATAGAATAGCTCAGGCAAAAAAGTTTTTTTTTTAAATGAGCTAGATACTGTCTATCCATTTTTGACAACAGAAACAAAAAAAGAGTTCTTAAATGTTATGTAGAGCCAGTCTTAATATATGGATGTGAATCATGGCAATCGGAAAACAGACAAGGAAATCACTGGAGTCTGTATAAATGTGGTTTTACAGAAGAGTGTTGAGAATACCATGGACAACTAAGAAGAGTAATGAAAATGTTCTGAAAGAGGTCAAAGCAAAAAGAGAGCAATTTTCCAATATTAGTAAGAAACAAACATCATTTTATGGCCATGTAATGAGAAGAGCATATCTCTCTCTGTATGTGATGATAATATTTCTTATCTTGTCATTTGGTCAGGTATGTCAGGTCAGGTAATTTTACCTGCTACTGTATGCAGTAAACTGTACAACCTGTGGCTGCCCTGCTGCCTTGCAGGTAAGCTCGGAAGAGTAAAAGGCTAAGGGAGGGTACCCCGAAGTAAAACAATCCCACTGCCTTGTGGGTGAGACTTTTTAGTCAAAGGCTAGCGGAGCCAACCGTAAACAAACCGACGGAAAGCAATAGAAAACCTCCGTCGTAACTTCTTTGTACAATCATGAATCGCCACAACAATAGAAATAACGACAACAACGTTAAGATGTATTCCAATGGAAAACCCTCGTTCGGTAGGGGACATCATGTGCTACAGGTGATTCCCGATCGTCATCAAGCTACTGTAAGCAAAATAAAGATAAAACAATCACTAAAGATAGGTACTTGGAATGTGAGAACACTCATGCAGAAGGGTAAACTCGAAAACAACATACAAGAAATGAAAAGAATGGGTTTACATTTACTGGGACTTTGCGAAATGAGATACACCGGATAAGGGGAGATGTATTCTGATAAACATAAAATAATCTATTATGAGGTACAGAACACCAAAGAGGAGTGGGTATCATCTTGAATGCAGAAAGTACAAGAACAGTGAAAGGCTTTTACCCAATATCTGAGTCCTTTTAGTGAAATTGAATGCAAAGCCAATAGACATAAATCTTATACAAGTTTAAGCACCAACGGCAGACAGTCTAGAGGAAACAATTGATAAATTTTACGAGTTAAATGAGGCACTTCTTAAATGCAAACCACATGAAAACACCATAGTTCTAGGGGATTTTAACGCAAAAGTAGGAAAGGAAAGTGTTGAAGAAGTAGTTTGTCATTATGGATTAGGCGAGAGGAATGAAAGAGGTGAGGAACTTATTGACTGGGCAAGAACACACAACATGATGATAGGAAACAATTGGTTTAAGCAACATCCAAGACGTCTGTGGACATGGAAAAGCCCAGGGGACAAAGCACGCAATCAAATTGATTATATAATGATAAGCAATAGATTTTGAAACAGTCTAGTGTGTGTGTGAAAACTAGACCAGGGGCAGATTGCAATAGTGACCATGTACCAATTGGTTGTGGAAAAGCTTAGAGTAAAATTAAAAACAACAAAGCGAGCCTTAGTTAACATCAAGTTAAATTTAGATTTACTAAAATCAGACAAGAAGCTGCAAGACAAATATAAAATCACAATTCAGAACCGGTACAATGCAATAGAGAAGATACAAAGCATTGATGAACAGTGGGAAATGCTAAAAGAATCAATGCAACAAGCATCAAAAGAGTTCATACCCCCAGTGAGGACAAATTCTAGAAAGAAATGGATGACGGACGACATTTTGCAGCTAATGGTTACAAGAAGAAGAAATAAAGAAAATAAAGATGAGTATGAGAGATTAAATAAAGAAATTGTAGTAAAATGCAATGATGCAAAAGAAGCATGGCTCAAAGAGAGACGCAAAGAGATTGAAATGTAACAAAAAGGAGATGCTAAAGCTATATGCAAACAAATTGAGGAATTAACAGGAATTAAAATGCAATCAAAAACTGGATGTCTAAGATCTAAGGAATGAGAACTGATGATTGATCAAGAAAACATAAGGGAACGATGGACAGAATACATTAAAGATCTTTATAATGATGAGCGAACGGAAGTAAATATTAAGGGTAATGGAGAAGGACCAGCAATACTCAGAGAAGAAGTGGAAGACGCCTTGCGTCTTCCATGGGTGATTTTGAAATACAAATAATAACAAAAATATTGAATGATATCTACAACAGCGGATATATACCAGACGACATGCTCAAATCAATATTCATAGCCCTACCAAAGAAATCCGGTGTGATTGAATGCGCTGATCATCGCACAATAAGCCTTATGAGTCATATGACTAAGATATTACTACGAATCATCATGCGAAGAGTGCGAAACAACATCAGTCCAGAAATTAGCGATGAACAGTGTGGTTTTGTTAGAGATAAAGGAACAAGCAATACCATTTATATCATAAGATCTTTAGTAGAAAGAGCCATAGAGGTGAAAACAGATATACACCTATGTTTCATAGATTACACCAAGGCATTTGATAAAGTAAAGCATCAAGAAATAAACACAATTTTATAAAGCATAAACGTAGACAGCAAAGATCTAAGAATAATAAAGAACATGTACTGGCAACAAACAGCGGCCATAAGAACTGGAAACCAATTGGGAATGTTTCAACAAATAAAACAGGGTGTTAGACAAGGTTGTGTGCTGTCACCAGATGTGTTTAATATTTATTGTGAGATTATTTTAAGATCCATAAGGGGCATGCCTGGAATAACAATTGGAGGTCATAATATAAATAATCTAAGGTATGCTGATGATACAGTATTAATCGCTAAGAGTGAAAATGAGTTACAAGAAATGTTGGACATTATAGTGAAAGAAAGCAAAAATAAAGGACTCGGCATTAATAGCAAAAAGAGAGAGGTAATCGTGACAACAAAGAAAAAGACATCACCTCAGTGCAAAATAAAGACAAGTGGAACAATATTAAAACAGGTAAATGAATTTAAATATTTGGGAACTTTGTTAACCTCAGACGGAGGATGTACAAAAGAGGTGAGATGCAGAATTGCTCAGGCAAAAGCAGTTTTCCAAAAAATGAGGAAGATACTATGAAATCCATTTTTGACAATAGAAACAAGAAAAGGAGTTCTTAAATGTTACGTAGAGCCAGTCTTAACATATCGATGCGAATCATGGACAATAGGACAAATAACTTGAGTCTGTAAAAATGTGGTTTTACAGAAGAATGTTGAGAGTACCATGGACATCTAAGAAGAGCAATGAAGATGTTCTGAATGAGGTCAAAGCAAACAGAGAGCTAATTTCCAATATTAGGAAGAAATAATCATAATTTTTTTTATGCCAGTGACATTCCACGATATTCCATCGACGTTCCCCCTTGCCGACGGCTCTTAAAGACCAGAGCCTTCGGACACTTGGAGCTGGCAATCTGTTTGATGTTGTGAAGGCTCGTCAAGCCCTGAGCCTTCACGTGTTGGTTGTTCCGCGTTTGACCTCAGCGTCTTGTTGACAGTGCCTCCCAGGCACGTATGGCCAGCCACGATCATACAGCACACTTGCCCTGGACTTGTTGGGGTCGGACTTCTCCAACTACCTGGAGGCGATGAAGGGGAATTCCCCTACTGCATCGGTCCGTGTTGTGTCGACTCTGCCCTCGTCTGGTACTCTCGGCCAGGTGATCGTTTCCCTTAGTACACTCGTCGGTTGTTGACACACCGGCGTCGTCTTCACTAGGGACAGACAAATACAGCTAGCGCTCGAAGAACATCAATGAAACACCAGGTAACACACACTCCTGAGGTTTTATTCTCATATGAACTAATGCACATATCACATTCTCAATTTATAATTATGATGGTATTGCAGTCGTCTTGCACACACAGCCTGCTCACGTGGCGGCCTCCTCTCGTTCATCTACCATCCTACACAGTTATCTTGATGCTCTCCTACCTCACTCTAACTAGTGGTTGTCAATAACTTCAGCCATAAGCACTCAACGCAGCCCTGCTGCCACTCACAGGGCCCAATGTTGGGCGATTTGGGTTCCACTTCCCCTCGCCGTATGGTTGACTAATGGAGAATCATACTCTGTCTCGCTTCCTGTCTTAATGACCGGGACCCCTGCGAGTCATTGCTACGACTTGACATTAACTGTTCGTGGTACTGGTCACCACTACACTACCCTATTTGCTTCTCTTGAAGCAAACTTAGTGAACTACTCATGACCTGACAATAACTGTTCGTTGTACTCTGACACAACTACATTATATGATGGCTTCTCTTGAAGCTAACTTAGTGACTACTCACAACTTGACAATAACTGTTCGTTGTACTCTGACACAACTACATTATATGATAGCTTCTCTTGAAGCTAACTTAGTGACTACTCACAACTTGACAATAACTGTTCGTTGTACTCTGACACAACTACATTATATGATAGCTTCTCTTGAAGCTAACTTAGTGACTACTCACAACTTGACAATAACTGTTCGTTGTACTCTGACACAACTACATTATATAATGGCTTCTCTTGAAACTAACTTAGAGACTACTCACAACTTGACAATAACTGTTCGTTGTACTCTGACACAACTACATTATTTGATGGCTTCTCTTGAAGCTAACTTAGTGACTACTCACGACTCGACAATAACTGTTGGTGCTGTTAACTCGTATCCTATCATGTACTTACTATCTATCTTTCTACATACCAGTACTCCTTGAAAGCGACCTTTTCCCTGTCGCTTCCACACCAACTAACTTCTGGATCGCTCCTTGATCGGACTAACTCTCCCTGATTCCCGGTACCGACTGTAACATGAACACACAAACCGTCCGAATCGAATCCTCGCTACATCTCGAATGAATCTACCACTCTCTCATTTGTTCTATCTTCTTCTTTCCCAATCGAACACTTACCTTGTTACAATTTTCGCCTCGTTCTCGCATTGTCCTACAATTCTCGTGATCCCCCATGTGTTCATTTCCTTAACTTTCCACGTGGACTCTTGATTCTATGTTACTCACTTTCTTAACTTCCCTTGATTTCTTACTACCTCACTCCCCTTGTCTTACTCTTATTTTATCACTGCTACCCCCCTGCTTTATTTGGCCATGTAATGAGAAGAGAACAACTGGAATATGTTGTAACAACTGGAAAAATCGAGGGACGAATAGATAGAGGGAAGCAAAGAGAAAAAATAACAGACAGCTTAAGAGAATGGCTTGGCAGAAGGTCAACAAAAGAAATAATAAATAGCTGCCGAGATCGAAAGTTGTGGAGAGACATGATTACCTGCGATAGCAGGCCCGGTACTTGATGATGATGATGATGAATGAGAAGAGAAAAGCTGAAATACATTGTGACAGTTTGGAAAATTGAGGAACGAAGAGATAGAGGGAAGCAAAGGAACAGATACCAGACTTCTTAAGAGAATGGCTTGGCAGAAGGTGAACAACAGAAATGATAAATAACTGTCGAGATCGGAAGTTGTGAAGAGACATGTTAATCTACGCAAGCAGGCATGGTATGTGATGATAATATTTCTTATCTTGTCATGTGGTCAATAGCATCGACCAATATGTTTATCGAGATTGTAGGTCAGAAATTTCACTTCCCCGTTGTTTGCACTAAAGAATATCTATTGTAGATCAGAGATTTTAGCATGTGTGTTTGTATAACCTGGATTTGTATGTACAGACCGATCTTAACACAATGACTTCTCAAATATGTAATTTTGTGTTTCCATATCCTAAAGGAAAGAGGATTGAGTCAGAATCTACCCTCTAAGTTTGTGTCACCAGGTTTTATGTAACAGTCTTTATGGAAATTAAGTTCTAATAAGTACATCCGTTTATTTAACTCATCATCATCCAGTGCCATCTTCGCAACGAAGGTTGGCTACCATGGAGCGCCATTCTGCTCTGTCACTTGCTTTGATGGTGCAGGTTGCCATAGTCTTTTGAATGTTACAATCTTTTGATGTTACTCGTCCATGTTATTCTTGGTCTGCCTCTGCCTCTTTTACCTTGTATTTTCCTATTGTTTAACCACGTGACTTAAACAATGGATATCAGATACTACATCCGGTGATCTGTCCGACTTTAGGACGAAAACAATTCCTTGAATTTATACATAAATATATATTTTAAATTTTAGTTTGCCAGCTTGTTACTTCTGACGAAGTCCCTATAGACTAGGAACTGAATTTTGCAAGTTAATCCGTATTTCCCTGGCAGCCTTGAGCACAAGGGTCCCTCGCCGTGTAGAAGGGGGAAGGCGGAAAAGCCGGTTAGTAAACAAGGAGACGATAAGACTAGGTCACGGGGAAAAATAAGGAGACAGTAAGACGAAGTTCACGTGGGAAGTGTGAAAGTTATGATCAGAAAGGAGTGAGCTGAGAGACGCGAGGAAAGACGCGTAGTTGAAGAGGATTGGATAGAAAGGAGAGGAAGTCATTGTGATTAGAGGAAAAGATTCAGATTTAAGGAGAAAACACAAAGGTTCGAGAGCATTTTTTGTGACTGAATAGTCCGGCAGAAAGACTAACGTCTAGGTAGGAGACGGGTGACCACGTGTTGGTCGGCCCAAAGGAACTGCCATAGCCCAATAAAAAAAAAAAAACTATCTTTACTTCACATAGTACCATTGCTGGTGTTTGACGGGGGGCAACGATAGAACCAGGGAAATAAAGGCCGCTTGGTCAAAGCAGTCGCCACGACGTGTGAGACTCAGGAATTTTATTTCACCCCCGATGGAAAAAATCCTTTCTGTCTACCGCGGGCTTCGAACACCGAACGTCGGCTTTTCAGCAAGCGGGACAGTGGTTTTAGCCGCACGGCCACGCGCTCCTCATATAGTCCAAAAGACTTAGAATAAATGTGCACTAGTAAGCAAGTAGATAGGGAGAGCACTTGTTATTGAATAGTCCGGCAGTGAGACACACGTCTAGGCAGGAAGACTCAGATCTAGATAGGAGCCGTGAGCTTAAGGAACAGTTAGTCAGGTAGGATCGTGAGTAAGATGGTAACCAAGCCAATTAGTAGCAGTTAGCGAAGCGACAGCATAGGGACAACAGAAGCTAACTAGAAGAAGGGAGCTGTTCAATGGGGAACAGTTGCCAATAGATTTAGATAGGAGCGTGTATGAGCCTAGAGCCCCTGAGGCGAGTGATATTGCTGTTGGGCTAGTTAAAACCTGTGTGTATGCTCATTATTCCAGTGTGATCGGCATACTATTTCACTTGTGCATTTTGGCGCCCAGACAGTGGGCTGAAATAAAGCCAGCGAAATTATTACACCTGAAGTTTTGTTATGTGTTCAATAGTTTTTAAATCCAGCCTAGCGTAATTGACCTACCTACGGGGAGAACCTCAACACAGCGGAAAGTTGTCGCGTCACAATAGCAACATTCCTAAGAAGTACTAACGATCACATGATACGGCTACTAGCGAGGTCAGTTCCCTGAGGCGAGATTCCAGCCAGACAAAAATGGGTCAGCACGACGATATCAGGACATCGAGTGTAACTGGGTCGCCACGAGGAAATTGAGAGAACAGGCAATACACGACGGACGAGATAATCGTCGTTGTTACCCCAGCTAGTAAACAAGAGTCGACTGGTCTATAGAGAATAACAATCAGAAGCTGACAGTCTCAGGTTATGACGGCGGAGAAAGTCACGAGGGTGCAACATATTCATGTTACAACAGAACGTGCTACAACAGAACGTTTAAAAGGCTAACTAACTGCAAACGGATACAGCCGCACAGGCAGATAACTCCATTTTCGTGGTACTCATATTATTTCCGTTCATGAGTAATTGCCACTTCAAGCCGGGCCTCGTTGCTTAGACCAGGGGTAGTTACCGCAGAGAGAAATCATTAATAAAAATTAGGGATCATGCACTGTGTTTCGTGCGTTGTTGTCTGCATTCACTTGAGTAATGTATGGGCGAACCCATTGTTGTGTGTGCCACGTCATCATGATGGCTGATCGGATATCCCTAGACCGGCCGTTCGCTAATGATGAAAGGCGAAATGACGGAGCTGTGTTCATGACTTTGCAGCAGCGGGGTGACTCCCGGAGTTTCATGTTAGTCTGGAGGGATGTTGTCTAGATCCATGAGGGCTACTGTGAGATAGAGGGTAGACATGTGAACTGGTTTAAAATTTCACAAATTCACATTGTAGGGAGATCTTACGATCTGTTGTTTGATGGGCCCCGAGGATAATTCGATGACTAATTGAATTTCATATGTTCGGATTTGGAGTAAAAAAATCGACGTCCTAACATCATCAAGCGCCATTCATTTTTAAAAATATGATGATCGTCATTTTCAGGAAGATGTGAACTTCCAGTCAATATGGTGGATCGACGGCATGAGCCATTAAAGGCTATGTCTGAAAAGTTTTCCTTCTTGCAATTTCCTCATATTCCAAGTCCGGCTTGTTGCAGGAGCTACTGAGTTAATTGCTCTGTGCACATTGTGAGCTGTGCGTTTCCTCCGTTTTAAATCGTTTTTCAATATTCCGATTGTTTAAGATGAATGATGATATCGTATGACAGGAAACAGGCAGTTGTGTTCACTCTCTGTGCAGTTTCGCCTTATGTCTTTTGGCGTGTGCTGCGACTGCTATGATGGGGACTACAGCTACATTTCTTTGTTTGGGAGATGAGATATTAACTGGGTTTATTCCACTGGCACGGGCGGTTGAGCAATTATGGATTTTAATTCGTTTGCAGTGATACCGGGGCCTTCCATAACCATAACCAAATAAAAATCCTAACTGGTGCAGTCGTGATTTAAACCCACAACATCTCTGTTTCAAAGCCTACGTTTTGCCTCGAGACCAACCAGTTCCCCCACAAGTGTTTATATAATCCAGAAGTATTGCGTGTTGCTCCAAATTCCAGAGAAAGTAATTGATCGGTCAGCGTTCTAGATACCTTCTTGATAGTTTCATAGTCTGGGTCAGACATTTTAACTTGTAGTTTCCTGAGTTCCAAAATGTTTAAACAAATCCCATATAATTTCATAACGGTTAGGTCTTGGTTACTTTAGCGTCTGCAGTGTCATATGCAGACATACACTGTGGTGGCTATTTGATGACTACCCTAAAATTATTTTTTTACACATTGACCGTAAATAAAATATTTCATCAGACCTATACGTTCTCACTCCTACCATTTCCCTTGTTCACGACATGCACATAGCATTTTAATATACCAGTTTTATCAATCGAAACCATCATTAGACATTGTATTAATGTAGAATATAAAATATAGATGATTAGATACAAATGATATTTGAGCAAATTTAGAATATAAAATATAGATGATTAAAAACAAATGATACTTGAACAAACTTAGAATATAAAATATAGATGATTAAAAACAAATGATACTTGAACAAACTTAGAATATAAAATATAGATGATTAAAAACAAATGATACTTGAACAAACTTAGAATATAAAATATAGATGATTAAAAACAAATGATACTTGAACAAACTTAGAATATAAAATATAGATGATTAAAAACAAATGATACTTGAACAAACTTAGAATATAAAATATAGATGATTAAAAACAAATGATATTTGAGCAAATTTAGAATATAAAATGTAGATGATTAGTCACAAATGATACTTGAACAAACTTAGAATATAAAATATAGATGATTAGAAACAAATAATATTTGAACAAACTTAGAATATAAAATATAGATGATTAGAAACAAATAATATTTGAACAAACTTAGAATATAAAATATAGATGATTAGAAACAAATAATATTTGAACAAACTTAGAATATAAAATATAGATGATTAGAAACAAATGATATTTGAACAAACTGCGTGTTTTCCCACCCCCCCCCCCATACCCAACAGGAAAACAGCGCCCTCAATCTCTGAATCTGGGAGAACACCTTACCGGCCCATGATAACGGTCTTCAGTCAGGCCACAAGATGTCCTTCAGTGTCCCAAAGCAGCTCATGAAACTCAAATTGTTTTATTCCCTGATGTGTTTTATTTTGTTATATCTATCTATTTATTGACTTTTCGAGCCGTAGCCGGCCCCTAGGGCGTAGACCAAGATACTCCTTCTCTTATCTAAATTTTTAGTAAGATTAAGTAACATTTTTAGTACTAAATTTCTAGCAGCTTGTTTTCAATTCTTTTAAAGATATTTTATCAAATTACGCTATTTGTCTCTGTTCAACATGTAACAACAAAGGAAAATCACTAATTCAGACAATTCGGGCAGCACAAGAACGACAAATGATATAAATCACGACACCTTTTAGGTATCAGTGAAAGAGAAAAGAAGAAGAAGAAGAAGTCTCTGTTCTGTGCAAGCCTCTATCTCATTGAGGGAGCCGGGATTTTTTTTGTTAGGTGATGCTTTTCTGAAAGCAAACATTTGAAAATTGCATCAAACCGTTGAATATATAAATGTATTCGGCTCCCTTTATAACTATATTGCGCCATATTACGTATAGATTTATGTATGCATGAATGTATATAATTATACAATCTCTATCTTTGGCCAGAGACAGTCAAGGCAGTAATAAGCTTCTATGTTGGGTTCCGATCTTTTAGGACGACATGTTCCCTGAACGTCAAATGAGCCCACGCTATGTACACATCTTTGTACTATCCCAGCAACGGTGTCTGCGTCCACTGAACCTTCCAAGGTTAAGATATGTGGTAACATAGCGGAGACATAAACTTGTGTATTATTTTTATACGAATTTAGTCAACTCAACAATGACATGACTCTTTGCGTCTTGACAGACGTGTCTTATGCTGGATGATGCTTTACTGAACAGCTTCACTTCTGCATGAACCTGTCAAAATTGGACAGACAGATCCATCCGCAGAGCGAACAAGATGTATTCGTGGTGCCTGGCCTCGTCTACTTTCTCCTGTGCCTTTTGACTACGTTTTGCAGCCAGATTTTTCCAATTTCTTTCACTGATAGAGAATTCCTTTAAGGAAGGTCTGAAAACATCCTTATATCTCAGCACCGGTCTGCCGTTTGGTCTCTTTCCGTCCTTAAGTTCGCCATACAATATTTGTTTGGGTATACGAATGTCTGTCATTCTCATTACACGCCATCTTAGTCAACGACCCCTATGTGTTGTCATGATGGATGGGAGCTTGGCTCGTTGTAAGACAACATAGTTGGTAACTTTGTCTTGACACTTGATGTTCTAATCTATCGAAGGCATTGCGCACCTGTAGAATCAATAAAACGAAGTCGCCCGCACTTGATGCTGATATTAAATGTTATTATTTCATAGTCAGCTCTATAGCATGAGATTAACAGACAACCACACTGACAACAGATGCTACTTATATCCTGTCGTAAAATGAGTCACGTACAGATCAATATAGAACAATTGAAATAAATATTGAACTCTATAAAACAATGACAGCATAATTTATACAACAGAAGGAGTTCGTTACAATTTCAAACCTTTGCATGAAGTCAAGCCCGAACATTTCCACGTCTTCTAGATAAACGTTTGTTGTGTATTGCTTGCCAACATTTCCCGTGAGTTTAGTGTTCTATTGTGTCAATTTAATCGGAGCTAGTCAGTTTGTCAAAGATGGGAAACATAGCAATGTCTTCTAATTTAGACACCGTCATAAAACGGGTCCTGTATTTGTCGGAGAACTACCCAGACAGGGAACTGTTTGTGTTTTACCGAGACGAAATGAGAGACCCATACACAGCGAGGCAGCTCTTCGAACTAGGGGCCAAGTTTGCCCATAGAGTGCGACATCAGTACGGCTTCCAGCGACTTGATATTATAGCCAACACCATACCTAACTCACCTGAGCGGTTGATAACTGATATTGGTATTACCTTGGCTGGTTGTACATGCATGAACGGACAGGTATGATCAGTACTTATGTTTTTGTTACAACTTAAATTTTTAATTTTAAAAATGTCACTCAGGTCAACAAAATGATCTTTCGCGTGCTCATCACCACAAACTTTGTTGTCGGCAACAATGAAACAGAGTAGGGAGTGAAAGAAGAGGGAAAGGTCGAAAAGTGAAGGTCAGGGTAGACAAACAGGTAAGAGATCAAGTTGCACGAGGAAAGCGGAGTTGTAGTGAATAGACGCTGAAACAAAGAGTTTTATGAAAACGAGGCGCAGGTTAGACAGAGGGTAGTTGTGAGTAAAGTTAAAGAGATCACTTAGACAGGAGAACCCGATGCGGGCGCATGGTCAGTTGAAGCTAGGCGATATCGTGGTTAGGACGCTAGTTAGGAATTGTTAGGATAAGGAGATAGTTGTTTTGTTCTTCTCAGAAGGACTGTGTGAGAATAGGTGACAGTAGGAGTTATGAAACTTCAGTTAGTGACTGTCGAAAACAGTTAGAGAACCAGGAGACACGGGTTGGAGAACTAGCAAATAGATCAAATGAAATGAGTTGTGATACTCGCGTGTAATTTAGTAACTGTGTGTTCTTTATCCATATAGGCCGTGATTAGCCGCAACAGAGACATTTGTTACTACCATGATAGACGCGGTCCTATTATATGGCTGTGAAACATGGAGAATAACAAAACTGACAATCACGAAGGTACAGACTTTCATTAATGGATGCTTACGCAGAATAAAAGGATGGAAATGGCAGGACAAAGTCACTAACATAGAATTATGGAAATGTACCGGTCAAATACCAGTGGATAAAGAGATACAGCGAAGACGATGGCGATAGATAGGACACACACTACGGAAGCCAACTGAGAGTATTACACAACAGGCCCTTTTTTGGAATCCTCAGGGGAAAAGACAAAGAGGAAGACCAAGGAATTCTTGGAGAAGACAGACTGAAGCAGAGATGAAGATGATGGGGAAGACATGGAATGATCTTAAAAGAATTGCACAAAACAGAACGACTTGGAAAGTGTTTGTTGAAGACCTATGCTCCACTGGGAGCTAAAAGGAAGAAGAAGAGAAGAAGATGATAGACGCGATGCGTTATGTAGAGACTTACGAGAACTGTGTGTTCTACACTCATATAGGCTGTGATTAGCCATGAGTGAGGAGAGAGTTATTATAGTTCGTTTCAAATCATGTGCCCAACTTCAAAACGCTATTACGCAGTAAACATTTGTTAAAGACTGTTGAAATTTTCCAAATGTTATTAGAATGCAAAAGACCCTTTAAATGTATATTTAACAAATATCTTGCAGCTGCAGTTTTCTTAAAGCGGCGAATTTCTTTGATGTTTGTCACAATTGTAAATTGTGAAGCCCTAAAGAATAGAAATTACCGTAGTTGCTGGTCTATGATTAATTTTCACTAGGTACAGGTGTGACCGTTTTGGGGAAATAATTGGATAAGACAAAACACCAGGAGAATTATTGTCTGCTCAGTTCGAGGACGGCTTCGCCGCTGAATGAACGGAAATGGAGCACACAATGCCTCGTGTTTTCTACAAGTGTCTAATTGTGTCAGCAAACCCACGTTGAAAGCGTGCAAAATCGTCAATTTGACCGTGTATGGATTTTTAATCGCTATTTTTAACATCAATGGGTCGTTATAAATTTATATAAATCAAATAAGCAACAATAATAACCAAAAGTTGTTTTTTTTATCAAATTAATTCCCTGTTGGGTTCTAATCATTATAACTTTACATGCAAATTTTGAAAAGCTTATAAAAAGCGGTTTAAAAGATATCGATTTTAAAAGTTGGGCACGACTTATGAAACGGACTATAGTCACTTTATAGCTGTAGGGGTTATGAAGAGACATGTGAGAAAAGGTGGTATACACCATAATGGTGGCTGTCTGGGCTACAAGAGAACAATGTTACAATATTAGTGAGTATTGAGTTAGTGTCGAGAGTCGACAAAATAGAATTGTTGTGAAGGATGATGTGCAGAGTGATCCTGTTATGCAATAAACCAGTGAGTGAATTTCTTTTATTTGAGAGTCATTGTTGCATTCTGTTGTCACTGTGATGTACCTGTCGTCGCGAAGAACGAGCCAAGGGTGTCGCATATGCAAGTAAACACAACGTGAAGTACTAAGATTTCAACCGATCACGAAACCAGGAAAGAGAGCTGCTGTCTTTAGCAACTCAGCATCCAGTGCTGGGGGGTGTCAAAGTCATCGCCTGGTGCTAGTTCTCATCAGGCCAAAACGCAAGGGAAATGGAGAGATGACGTGTGAGAAACACATGTCACTGTATGATCGCTGCCATTGTTTAATTCAAGTAGCAGCCCTGGTCTATGGAGACTGGGAATTGTCATCAAGTATTTCCAATCAATCCAGTTTTGTCATTATTTGAGTTCTGTCAAGTAATCCAGTGCAAGCAGCCTCGAGAAAATTCGAGTCAATTGGTATCCACTTGGTACCTGTGTATCAGATAACAGCAGATAACGGCAGTGTAGTGATTAATATAAGTGCATTGTATCATATAGGCAGTGAATCAATTCAGAGGAAGAGGTATGTTTACATCACTCGGAAAAGTGACAAATAATCAACAACAGAAAAGAATATGAACCAAGGCAGGATCGAACCCGTACTCAGTGGCACAGCGCCTTGCCACGAAAAGCCAAACGCTTAGGAACACTGCCACTCAGCTAACTAAAAGACTAAAAACTAAAAAACTATCATATAGGCAGCCTGTTTCAACAACAATATCTGTCATGTCGATAACATGTTCACATGTAACCATTGTATGCCTGTAAATACTGTAAATACTGATGATGGCTGGAAATGACTTATGAATACTGTATTTCCTTATTGACACAACTGTTAATCATCGTCGTTCTAAGAATCCCCTCTGGGCTCTTACTGTTTATTCGTTATCGTCGCCTTCGCCGTGGACGTGGTTCACTTCACGTTTGCCTGTCGCTTAAGTTTACATGGAGGCCTGGGTGCTGTGTGCAACCTTCCAGTCCGTCCCCCCACTGCATTCCCCCTCGCAGCTACGAGGCGTTCATACATACACTGCGACCTGACCTAATTCAGCCACCATGCCGACTCTAATTAGGCCTGTTGATTGTCCTGTGTCATATAGTACTTCTTGTTGTGTAGAATTGGCCGACAACCCTGTCCGTTCGTTGCAAACCTTATAACCATTAACTTACTGCAACACACGACAAACTCACTGGTATCTAAAACTTATGAACTTTATTGTGCTCACTTTCCTCAATCGATCACCTTTGGATTCGATGTATTAGAAGCCACATGTCTGTTAACATACCACATTGACATTGAATCTCACACTCGCAATAGTATTGACACAACTTGATAAATGCTTACACCCTTGG
This sequence comes from Megaustenia siamemsis, assembly GCA_032433765.1. Classification (NCBI taxonomy): domain Eukaryota; kingdom Metazoa; phylum Mollusca; class Gastropoda; order Stylommatophora; family Ariophantidae; genus Megaustenia; species Megaustenia siamemsis. The sequence goes on from JAVIAB010000047.1 coordinate 34,035,423, forward strand.
CTACTTCAGCAGCACAACGTCTGCCAGCATGCTAATAACATTGAAAATTCTCTTGCACTCAATAGATTGGCAATAACTTGATCAGGACACACTCTGGTGCCTCCTTCAGCAGCACTGCGTCTGCCAGCATATTAATAACATTGAAAATTCTCTTGCACTCAATAGATTGGCAATAACTTGATCAGGACACACTCTGGTGCCTCCTTCAGCAGCACTGCGTCTGCCAGCATATTAATAACATTGAAAATTCTCTTGCACTCAATAGATTGACAATATATCGTGACCAGTTCCCACACAGATTGCTATTAGTGGTTGAGTTTCCTACTCACCACGTCCGAATGAAAGCATCCTTGCCTGCTGCCAGGTTCACGCCGAATCAAACGGCACTAGTAGACAATAGCGCTCCATTACGCTAACTGGAATCAGCGACCTAACTATCAATTCTGTATTGCTGTCCAGCACTGACCATTCTCACAGGCCCTTGGACGCTTTAGCACTAACTAGCCCCTAACTCTTCTAATAGGCACGGGCCTTCTGCTCGACTGGACGACCTTCCGCATCGAGCGCTAGCACACAACTGACTAATCACTCACTAACAACACAAACACAATTTACAACATTTTTAAGGGTTGCTAGCAATGGCCGGCTAACGCCCTTCGGCAGGACCGCTCTGGTCCACCGCTAGCTAGAAACTGATCTTCTTTACAACTTAATCTTTCATCATGCCTGCTTTCTCACATGAATTTCTCACATGACTTTCTCACAACTCACGTGCGGCACTCCCCCCCCCCCACCCCCGAGTTGATCTCGTGTTTCCGCTTTTCACGTTTTTCTGTCATTCCTCTCTCACCCTACTTCCCTGACTTAATCCTTACCCTCACTCCCTATTTCTTCACCTGACCTTCATTCCTTTTTTCTCTCAATCTCTATCTTCCTCTATATTCTTTATTTCTTTCTCTCTCCCTATTACACACAGACATCCCAGTGTTTCGACAACTACAGCACCATCTTTTTCATACGTGTCACCGACAGTACATCCCAGTGTTTCAACAACTACACCACCATCTTTTTCATACGTGTCACCGACAGTACATTCCAGTGTTTCGACTAGATCTGTCATGATGGAGTAAACCTTTATTCTGGACTCATGTGGAAATCAAATATTGAAAAAAGTCCAGCTCAACAGCCCTTAAACTGTCCATCAGAGAAATTATCGCTTAGCTGTAGGAAATTATCTGTTACAAATATGACAGTAAACTACTTCCGAGATAAGCATAACAATGGATGATTGATGGTCTTGTTTTCGAAATGGGTAAAAGAAAATTGCCGCGTTGCTAATCGATTACTTTCTCTCACGACAAAAGAATACCATAATTAAATAGCCCAGACGGATATGGTGGGTTTATTACAGACCTTTACCTACATATTTTTTAAATCTACCATTTCTACTAATACATTTGAGTTTACAAAATTAGATTTCATTATAAGCTATCAGTCTACCACGTCCATAGGTGCAATGCAACTAAAATGTCATTGATAAACATTTGAGTAAATGAAACTACAACGTGTTCCTGTCACCGGAGAGGCAACAAGATCAAGCGAAGTGATTTCCGTTGTGGACCATGAGTGTGATTCCTGACTATGAAGAATTTTCTTTGAATGAATTATCACAATTTCTGTGTAGGGAAAGCTACATCATCAAGTTTCATAAATTGTGTCATGAACTGGGATATGCCATGAGATTTCAGATCGTTTTTTTTTCCATTTCATGACGGAGAACCTTTGTACAGCATGCCAATACTAACATGTGACTTCAATAAGAGTATTCAGTTTGACTCGTAAAGAAGGGATTTATGTTGTTCCTTCATTGACACCAAGGCGTGCCAAACATTTCTTTATCTTTTGATGTTCAATTCTGACAACCGCTTTGTTTATGCATAAAAAACGTTTTAGAAAGACTTCACCAAGAACTATTCTCTGAAAAAAAAATAAATAAAAGCGCTAGGCAGTCGTGTTATGTAATGATGGGATTGTTGGAGATATTTTTTTTTTATTAAAAAAAGATACCAAACTCGGGAATTTGTGAAATATTCAGGTTCCTAATAAAATGACCTCTGTAAGTTGTTCTCTGTTAATGCATTGTGTCATAAAGGTCATGCTAAGAATCATTATGAGAAGAACAAGACACAATATTAAAAGATATATAGCGGGCGAAGAGTTTGCTTTTATTGAAATAACAGGAAGACAAAGTGTCTTTCAAACACTAGCATAATGAGCCTTACAGGTACAGAAAGATCAATACATATGCTTTATTAACTATACCAAAGCTTACGAGGCGGTAAATCATGAACTGAGGATCAAAATGCAAGAAAATATCGATACAGACAGTAACAATCTGAGGACTATTTAACATTGGTTATTGGTTATTGGTTATGGAAGGCCTCGGCATCACAGCAAACGAATTAAAATCCATAATTGCTCAACCGCCCGTGCCAGTGGAATCATCCGAATTACCAACTCATCTCCCAAACAAAGAAAGGTAACTGTAGTCCCCATCGTAGCAGTCTCAGCACACGCCAAAAGACATAAGGCGAAACTACGCAGAAAGTGAACACAGCCAACTGTTCCCTGTCATACGATATCATCATTCATCGTAAACAAGCGGGATATCGAAGCAGGATCAAAACGGATGAGACACACAGCTCACGGTGTGCACAGAGCACTTAACTCAGTAGCTCCTGCAACAAGCCGGACTTGGAATATGAGGAAACTGCAAGAAGGAACACTTTTCAGACATAGCCTTCAATGGTTCCTGCCGCCTATCCACCATATACCATGGGAGTTCACGTCCTCCCGAAAATGATGATCGTCATAGCACTTGATGATGTTAGGCCGTCACTGATGACTCCAATTCCAAACATATAGACACACAGTGGTGGTAATTTGTCATTTTCAATCCAACAGAAGCCACATGACCTGTAGTTAGTAAAACCACAGCGAGAATATGATTTTGTGACCTTCACTGATTCACTCTTAGATGTGAATGTGTAGTTTACACAAGAGGAGAAGTTTTAAACTACAGTGATTCCATTTAAGGCAATTCTGGGATAGCAAGGCAAGTCTCCTTTATAGCAGCAGAACTTGATGTTCTCCGCTCCCTTCTTGTAGCTGCTGCCACACGATTCTGATGTCTCATTAACTTGGACATCATTCAAGAACAATGTCAGATTAACATTCCATAGATATGGCTCTGCTGATGAAGTGCTTGGTGCAACAGTTGTATCAATCATACTGGAGGCTCCTGGTCTGTGGTCATTAATATCACAGACGGCACATGATGTTGTTATATTCAGTATTGCTTTCTGGGGTGTAAATATGTGGCACACACATGGAGAGTGTGTTTATATTTAACATATATAGAACATATATTTAACATATATTGTGTCTATATTTAACATATATAGAAGACAAGAAGCAGCCATTAGAATTGAAAACAAACATGTAAAATACCATATATTAATTATATAATTATATATTAACAAATAAGACAAGGAATGTGACATGGATGTGTATTGTCACCAGATCTATTTTCTTTGTACGGTGAAAATATTTTAAGAACAATTGCTAACAAGTCTGGCATTAAAGTGGTGAAAGGGAAAGCACCAACCTCAGGTATATAGATGATATAGTATTAATAGCAGAAAGCAACAAGATCTACAGAATCTATTACATGAGATTGTGACAGAAAGTGAACAAAAGGGCCTGATTAACATCAAAAATATAGAAACTATTATATCAAAGAAAACAAACACAAAAAAATGTAGAATAAAACTAAGTGGAAAAATCCTGAAACAAGTGCATCGATTCATATACTGGGATCAATAATAACATCAGATGGCAGATACATTGCACAGATAGAAGGAGAATAGGACAAGCAAAGACAGACTGTTATATCAATGAAAACAAACACTCAAGAAGGTAGAGTTTAAATAAATGGATCAATCCTGAACCAAGTTCACAGACTAAAAAACCTGGGATCAATAATAACTTCATATAGTATATGCACTACACAATTTAAAAGTAGAATATGACGATGAATGACAATAGAATGAAAAACATACTATATGACAAATAATTGTCAACTAATGATAGAAAACGTGTCCTAAAGTGGTATATTATACATGTACTACTTAATGGCAATGAGACATGGTTGATAAACAAGACAACACAACGAACATTAGAGGAGGCTGAGATGTGGTGCATCAGAAGAATGCTACAAATTCCATGGATAGCAAAGATTACTGTCGATGAATGTTTAACAAGAGCTGGAGAAACAAAAAATATCAAAAGCATAGGAAAAGACCGTCTATATTTATTGGGCATGTGATGTGAAAAGAAGGCATTGAGACTATAACAACGGCTAGGATGAATGGAAAGAGGAGCAGAGAAAAAAACAAAAGAATGAATATTGAACAGATTATCCAAATGGCATAATAAAAGATCACCGACGAAAATTAAGACATGAATGAAGGACCGAGAGTTGGGTAGAGCGATAGTCACCTGCGCCAACCGACATGTCACCTGATGGTGATGATTTTTTTCTGCAAAGAATTTCATTTCCTTTATCTCAGTAATTATCATTTCTTTATTATACACCAGCAGCTTTCAATGCGTTATCAAAAGTTCAGAACAAACAACTTTCAATATCAATATTGAAGACAATTTGAATGTCCTCATTTAGATTCTTCTTGCGGACGGATCAGATTTCTTCCAATCAGCCAGAAACAGTCGATGCAGAGGCGTGGTTCTGAAACCAGAAAACGATTCTCCTGCTTGGAAGCTGCTTAAACCTTACGTCATCGGAGATATTACTAGTGACGTCACTAAACTATTGTGTGACAAAACACCTGATTTGACGTCAGCACTACTTGTATCCAGGAATGCCAACACGTTTGTATACAACTGCAGTCCTTGTAGAGTTTTTGTTTTCAATCTAAATATGTTTATTCTGTTTACATTAGTTGCATAATTGATCAATATGTCGGTGTTTTGTTTAAATGATAACAGTAGCTAATGTAGTGTTTACCTTAGAAAACTTTTGTTCAGCTTCTTAAATTTAGATATTTAAATTTGTTATGAACCACAAATATTTGTATAAGATAATAGCAGACTTAGACTTGAGATGCAGAGATTGAAATACCAGGTACAACTGCATAGGTCTATATAAAATAGACTCAGTGGGAAACGAGAGAGTAGTAGACTAACGTTAATTAGCACACATTCTGTGGAAATATAGTGGAGCTTCGCACTTCAAACGAGGCTAACTTTCAACTTTCCAGAGTTCTAACGATGCTTACACTTTCGTAATATGCCAGGGCAGGCTCAGTAATGTGTTTTTCCGAGTCATCATTATTGCACTCCACGGGCGTAATACTGGCCACATTACCCCAAATCATGTGCCGAAGGTCTATACAAATTATGGTCACTAACACCATATTCCCTATACGCCAACTTGGCGTGAAAGGGCTCTTTACTCTTTTTTTTATCATTGCACTCCGAACATGACATAAGTGCTCAAATCCCCTCCTCAGCATATATTGCGGTGTCCAGCGACTGGCGACTCCAGTTCTGTGTTGGTTGATAAGTCTTCATACACGCCCACTAAGTTTCTCGTTTTTGGTTGTGCCCATTTCATGGTTGTTGAAATCCTGTACTCTTCCCACAACTCGGAGGGCATTGATGATGTCCGCTCGATCCATTGGTTGACTGTCCTCAACAATAGCGCAGCTAGCCAACCTATCCGCTCTTTCATTTTCCCGTACTCCCGGTCCAGGGATGTAGCCAGAGCCGACCTCACGTATTTTTGCCTTCTGCAATGACTCTACCCATTGCATATGGACAGAGCCTACCTCCACTTTTTTCTATCATGCTCATCGAATCACTCAGCATGCAGGCGAGGTTGTAGTCTTGTAACTCTAACCAGAAGAATGCCCTGGTCACTACCATCACTTCCATTTTCATGCTACTCGTGGTCATAACGTATGCACCACTGTCTTCCTGGACTATTCTTCCTCCCGAGCGCGCAGTAAATGCACATGCACTCCTTTGGTGCCGTCTTACAGATCCGTCTGTATAGAAAGCTGCATCTTTCTCATCGATGTTATCCAGATGAGACCGTTGACCTCCGCATTGACCACGACTGAGTTCGGTTGCCTACATTTCCTGTCTAGTGTGACAGTACATGAGATTACCCCCCTGAATGACGTAAGCACCGGTATCCACTCCTCGCCAGCGTTGATGTTGGTAAGCCTACAGACCTTATTGATGACATCAAACAACTCGGCTCACCCATGATTTGCCTCTTTTTAGCCTCACATCCTTCCTTGTGTTGAGATAATGATGCATTGGATGCTCTCTATCTGCACTTATCTTCAGGTATGCTCGTGCCCTCCAGATCTTGATCCTGTTATCCATGGTTGGAAAGTCAAGAAGCTACCTCATTGCGACACAGGGAGTGTCCCTCATACACCCCAAGATAATGCGCATAGCTTCTTTCTGTATTTTCTCCAGCCTATCAATTTGCTTTGAGGGTACGTAAGCTCTGCTCATTGTTGGCAGCTTCCATGACCTTAAAGATGCTAATCCTTTATTGGATTTTGTTATCACAAGGTTGACTTGTTCCTTAAAACACAGGCCGCGATCAAACTTAACTCCTAGGTACGTCATTGACCTTTCCCTGGTCACCAAATCAGCCTTCAATCGTACCACCGGTGTTTCCGTGTTATCGATATCATTGTTAAGAGAGAACCATGCAACTGATGTTTTATTAGGATTAACTAATTCACCTGATACTCCAACCCAGGAAGAGATGCGTTCGAGTTCGGTTTTCATTATAGTTGCGATTACTTTTCTCTCATTTCCCTGTCGATATATCAGAATGCCATCAGAAAAAGTCATAGTTCTTCCCCTCCCACCCAACTGCTGTTCTGTGAGTAGTAAGAGCATGTTGTGGACTGTCCAGGATAATTAGTTGCGTTCACTAGAATAGGGTGAACCCCACAACTTCCAGTGCCCTGATTAGAACAAGAGTTATATATATACTGAAAACCTGCCACATGCTAGACTGGCGAAATGATATATATGTATTTATATGCATATATATATATATATATATATATATATATATATATATATATATAACTTTATCTAGAAGAAGTATGGTGGGTGTTAAGTTCTCGCAGAGGGTAGTTCGGGAATAATTGAGTAGATTGATTTTTGAGTAATGTAATGAGTAGTGGACTGTGTTTCCCGCCATTCTTGACAGTGCCAATAAGTGCGAGTGTCTATTATCCAGCGCGAGGTATAATTACGCCCACAAAAAACACTGGAAACCTAACCTCCATAAAAGGAACCAGCGTTACTTCATCATCATTAAGTACCGGGCCTGCTGGAGTAGGTGATCATGTCTCTCCACAACTTCCGATCTCGACATTTATTTATCATTTCTGTTGTTGACCTTCTGCCAAGCCATTCTTTTAAGCTGTTTGTTATTTTTTTCTCTTTGCTTCCCTCTATCTCGTTACTTCATACTATTGTAAATATATATTTATAATATATTATAATATATTTATAACATATTTGTTACATCCTAGCGAGCGTAAAGGAGCCATGTTTACGATAAATAGGACCATAATCAGTGATATAATATTTACGCTCGCTGTCGTGACGATGTGCGTGTTTTAATATTCTCCCAGCCTGATGTGCACGAGGATGGATCAGTACTCTTCTCCTGTAAGACTATCGATTAATGGCTGCTTATAGAGGAACTGCAACAGGTTCTTTTGTAAACTAACGAGCGGTCTGTCTCCCTATGCGGCTAACTAACTATACGACTGAATAACAATACTAATGGTATCGATACGCTTATGTCGTGAGCCTGTGACTTGCGTCACCAGTGTGTACGTGTTATCAAATAGGGTTCGTAAGTTATAAAATAGCATGATAGACCTACATCACGACAGTCGTAGGTATGGATCCAACTTGGAAACATCCGTTTACTACACTAATCGCAGGTCTAACTTGTTGTGGAAAAACGTCTTTGTTAGGAAATTTCTAGAATACATTTCAAAAATGGTCAGTCCCGTGCCTGAGGAAATCATTTACTGTTATGGTGAGTGGAAACCGATATACAAAACGAAAAAGGGTGTTCAGTTTAACGAAAAGCTTCCCGACATGGACCAATGGTGAGGATATAGGAGACGACTTGTGGTCATAGACGTTCTGAGGGACGAAACTGACGATAGGGTCACGAAACTATTTACCAAAGGCAATCACCACCGGAACCTGAGCGTCGTGTATATTGTACAAAATCTGTTTGGGATAAATAATGAGCAATGAACGATAAATCTCAATAGCCACTACATAGTATCCTTTAAAAACCCACGAGACGGACCTCAGATTACTCACTTAGCTAAGCAGATGTACTCGGGCCGCGTGTCGTATATGGAGGAAAGTTTTAAGGATGCGACGGCGGCTCCACATGGGTTTATATTACAGGACCTCCGACAAAAAACACCAGATCACTTAAGACTACGCGCCAATATTTTTCCAAATAAAAACATCAGGTAATCAACGTCACGAAGTAAGGAACTTAGGCGAGTCGGTGAAAAGACACGGCGAGATGGTGCGTTTTCCGTGCTCTACTAAACCAGCAGCGGTAAAGGCCGTATTGAAAACATCATCTCCTATCTCATAAGAACTCTGTGCGAATGCTGCCACAACGTGTTAAAAGGTAACATTCGGCTCATACCGTCAGGGAAAAGAGGGTTGCTGAGCCATAAACACGACCTGCGGATTCTCAATTGGAAAAAGACGACTGTGACAAGAAGGAAACATATTCTACAGAAGGATGGATGTATCGGCACTTTGATTTACAATTATTATTGCGTTTAACGATAAATCTAAACGGCGAGGCCACCTCTTGCCTAGTTTTGTTCTATTTCGTTTCTTCAACGAACAAAAAAACTATATACAATTTTCAGCCTATCAAGAAACACACTCTCTGCAAACTTGAATATAAAAGACCATACACTCCCTATTGATCAAAACCCAACATATCTTGTCGTCACCATGAATCGCAGAATGATTTGGGAAAAATCAGGTAGACAGAGCAAGGAAAAAATCCAGAAAACGAACAAATATTATGAAGAAATTGGCAGGAACGGACTGGGGAGCAGACAGCAATATTTTGAAAAGACTATACGTAGGAAGAATCAGACCAGTTCTAGAATATGGAGTCACAGCCTGGGCTATGGCTTCCAAATCACACCTTAGCAAAATTAACAGAACACAGAACCAAGCTGCCCGTATCATCACTGGTGCTATGAAATCTACACCTATCAAGACTCTAGAAACAGTAACAGGTTTACAACCATTTGATGACAGACGGGTCACTAAAGTATTGCAACAAGCGGAGAAATATAGAAGGCTCCTTAGCCACCCCATGCACCAAAGAATAACAGGTTCCGGAATTGTACGACTAAAGAGGAGCAACTTCTCTGCAATTGCCAATGAACTAACTACTGGAGACCCAGTACTTTCGCAAACAATATCGAAATCCTTGGGCCCATCTGATATGTCTCCTCATGAAAAACATAAAATACCAGAACTTAAGGAAAATATAACAGGAATCATGAAAAAGGCACCCAATCAGACACAGAAAGAAAGCACGTAGCAGAAAAACACATACACGATATATACCCACAGGACTCTTGGTCCCACATATACACAGATGGCTCTGCTACAAATGCCACCAGAAATGGAGGGGGAGGTGTGTTCCTGACGCTGAATAATCAGTACGAGATCACCAAGTGAATAGCTACTGGAAAATTCTGAAACAACTTTAAAGCAGAAACTGAGGCCCTCAGAGATGCTGCAACACTGGCTACTCAACACAAAAATAACATGCACAATAAATTGGTGATTCTGACTGATGCTCTGTCAGTACTATCAGCTCTAAAAAGCCCCAAGAACAATGAACTAGATGACTTTAGAAAAACTCTGGACCAACTATGCAATAACTTCCAGAGAGTAGTCATTCAGTGGATACCATCAAACTGTAATATACACGGGAACGAACGCGCAGACAAATTAGCTAAAGAGGGAAGGAGATTACCGCAAGAGAACCATCCGCTCAGTTATGATGAAGCCAAATCCATCCTCAAAGGTCAGTTCCATGACAAATGGAAACGAGAAAACCCAAAGCATAACGAGAGGGACGGTTACCACCAACTATCAAGGAGGGATCAAGTCATCATACTTCGCCTACGCACTAGCCACAATAGAATGAGAAATCATATGTTCACCAAATTCAAAGAAGGTACAACCAGCCTATGCCACTGTACACTGGACAATATGACTACAAAACATGTTCTACAGGATTTCCCCCAGTACACAGACCTGAGAAGAGCAATGTGGTCCACGCCCACCTCATTGGAAGAAAAACTATATGGGGCAATCGATTCGCTTAAACAGACAGAAGACTTCATGAGAGAGTCTGGAATCCTAATCTGATTGAGTCTTGATCGCAGAGAGAGATTTCGGTTCTTCTTTTTTCTTCTTAATTTTTTTTTTCTTCGTTCGCTTTTTCTAATTTGGTCGTCGCAGCTACGAAGTGCCTTATTAAATACGGTTTTATTACGTTTCAGTCATACTTTCCAGATTTGAATCCTATAACGGGGAGCTCTCTTAGGTATGACTTTAGTTTCCCTATGAGGATGCTACTGTCACCCGTGTCTTTTAAACTATCAAATTCGCTTTTGTCTCTAGATGTATCATCTTGCTGACTAATTCCTGGGGGTAACACGCTTACAAAACATACCGCTTTTTCATACAAATGAATATTTCTGGCTATTGCACACGGCAGTAGAATAAGCCTGGCTACATATTCGGTCACCCTATAACCTCCATTTATCATCGATACATTACTAAAGTAACATTCGTATTCGTATGTTATTTTGTAGGGATACACGTAATTATTATGAATCTCTATACTATTAACTATCGCCTACCATATAGTGTCCTGATTTCTATAGTTTCCCCCACATAATTATCTTTTCTCTTATCCCCGGTGCATATTTTCTCGTGTCTAACCATAAACCGACAGTTTTCCCACAGTTTTCCACATTTGGGACAAGAAAAAGCACGGGCCGCCTTATCTATATTCGCTATATACATAAAATGTTCCTTGTAATATAAAACTCGTAAGATGTCGCTATAACCCATACTACCTCTTAACATTTGAGACAGAGCTTGGTCGTTGTCAAACGCGAAGACATCTATGTTAATACCAAAACACTCTTCAAGTGATGGTACCTGAGCTGCGTTACACCAGGAAACTCGCCTTTTATATCTAACCTCTGAAGGTCTTGGCACTGTTTCAGGAGATCGCTAGTGGGTCTGTGTAAATTAGTAAGTTAGCATCCCTAAATAACGTTACGCATCTAAAGAAACAGAGATTACCAGTATAGCCTGGACCGTGTATGCTAATTTTTAATGTATAAATGGATTTATTGTTTGTAATGTGTAGTGAGAGCTCGTATGTTAGACAGCCAATAGGATATTCTAAATAATGAAAGAGGTAGAAAGTTGTAGTCTACAACTAAAAGTTTATTGCTAGGTCCATCATAGATCGCGTGATTGAAGGGGTCGCTATCTTGTAGCTGTGGAAGGAACCTATCCAAATCTATCCAAATCGAGGCTGGAAGAAAACAACTATTATTGACACTACTATAGAACAGATGTAACTCATTTTTCTCTTTAGTCCTCAAGACGAAATTGTGAGAAAAATGTATTTTAAATCTCCGTGTTTTGTTGTTTTTAGATAGGAGTGAGGACATTGGGCCAGTGGGGCGAGAGCGGTGAATTGGGTTTGTGAAACATAGTGTGCACTGAGAGATATCTGTTAAACGTTGCTATGGGATCTTATCGCCGGCCAGTTGTCGACATAGACCTGTCTAACCTTTGGTGGCAAAATATCTAAAGCAATTAATTGTATGTCCGTCCGTGCTTTCTTACTGTGTTGTCTTTCTACCGTCATGTCCTTCCTCTTCTTCTTATTTGTCTTTTCATTTGTTTGTCTACTGTCCATGATTCGCTTCCATAGGTCAGAATTGGTTCTATATAGCACCGATGAACTCTCTTTCTCATTTCTATTTACATAGATTTCTTGCATAAGATATTTTTCATTTTCTGAAATGCTGTTTTGGCCAAAGCTACTGTATGCTACTAATCAGTTATTAGTTACCCACCCCTTCATATCATTAACATACCTAACCTCACCAGCTCCCCTGCCTTACAACATCCCCTTATTGGCCAACACTCATCCAGTACCCTTATCGTACCATCATTAACCTATAGACAGTTATGTCTCATTCCTCCGCCTTCCTGGTCGTATTATAACTCCATCTCAACGTCTACCATTGCTATATCACTCCGCATCAATTCTGTCCTTCTTTCTGTCCATCATTAATCTCGTTTTTTTTCCCTTCTTTCTTTCTTTCTTTCTTTCTTTCTTTCTTTCTTTCTTCCTTTCTTTCTTTCTTTCTTTCTATCTTTCTTTCATTCTTTCGTGCTCTCTCTCTCTCCCTCCCTCCCTCCCTCCCTCTCCCTTGCAGTACTTTAATATTTCCACTCAAAACACATAACGATCATTTACGTGATTCTAATTATTTAATTAAAACTGGCAACTAGGTATTTTACTATCCATTAACAGTTACTTTTAAGTCTCTAATAAGACGTAGATGTTAGCTATGAGTCATTCCTATTTTTATATTGACAGTAAGCGGTTATCTAAGGTTTACTAAAGCTTATATAGACATCTTTGAGTCTCTATCCCAATCATGTTCAAATTACTATCATAACCACACTAACCATTTTTGTAATATTACAACATCCCATTCTGGTCACCAGTCTGTTATGTCTCTGTGTGATCGACCGCTTAGTTATGCGCTTTTGTTAAGAACCATCAACTATGAGTCTTTATTAATAACATCATTTACGGTTACTTATGAGGTTTTACTATTTCGTTTCCTCAGTGTTTTACTATACATAACTAGGTTTATATCCAGTCTGTGTTTGTACTAATAACGGTGGATATAAGAGTCACGAATACTTAACACGTGGCTCATCTGCTTGTGGGCTCCGATGCTCACGCGGTGTTGTATAGCCGAACAATTCCAGACATATATCACTTTATTGATTGGCTTTACATACTGCGCAAATCTGAATTTTCTCTTTCACGAAATCGAAGAGCGGCCGCTTTGTAGAATGTGTATGGCTAAACTTACGAATGAATTTGTGCTCTTAATTGTTGACATTTTCCATACGTATGAAAAGACGAATAGGAAGCATTCCACGTTTTATGAGGCAATGGGTAAACTGGTCTATACAGTAAAAAAATGTAAAGTACCCCCGTCACGCCAAGTAGCGTATAGAGAATATGGTGTTAGTGACCATAAATTTTACAGACCTTCGGCACATAATTTTTGGGGTAATGTGGTCGGTATTACGCCGTGCCGCTTTACTTTCCCAGAAAAATCCGGTACCCATTAAAGGCTGGGTGAACCTGGAAGCCGTCGGTTGGGATCGAACCCTACTTTTTGTCCTTTGTAGTCCAGTTCACTAAGCACTAAGCTATCGCGGCTCGCTAGCACCAATGTATAGATAGATATATAGATACCGAGCCAGCTATGAAGGTTACGTTACTGCCATACAATATAATTGTTGCCCATAGACTAATCTGTCGGCCTATCGGGAGCCAGAGACAAGCAGAAGAGGTGAATTAATTGTAAACATAAAAGCTCAAGATCACTGGTAATAGTTACGGTTAGTTGAAGGCTCCGGTATCACTGCAAACGAATTAAAATCCATAATTGCTCAATCACCCGTGCTAGTGGAATCATCCGAATTAAAACTCATCGCATTGAAGGATGCAAACAAAGAAATAAAGCTGCAGTTTCCATCATACAGCACACGTCAAAAGACATAAGGCCAAGCGGCACCGAAAGTGAGCGCAGCTGCACTGTCCTCCGTCCAGTGATAGCATTATTCATCGTAGGCAATCGCAATATCGAAACACGATCTGGATGAAAAACACAACTCACGGTGTGCACAGAGCACTGAACTCAGTAGCTCCGACAGCATGCCAGAGTAACTTGTATTTATCTGCACTCATAATAATCCACAAACAAATAAGATAAAACACAGGGTCGAACAGATAGGCTGTACCAGAATTTGAACTCGTGCTCATCGAGAGAACTAGACATTAGTTCACTAACAGTTCGTGTACATCCAAATATAATTCTTCAATTTTAGACTCGTGTCTTTGCATATTTATGTATGTTCCCTCATTGGAAGTTTCCTTCTATATAAAATACTTAACTTGTTTGTTACGACTGTCTTGAATGAAGTGTAACTGGCACACTCTATATTATGATGTTACCACATCCTTGATACTCAATATCGCAGCAAGCATGAACTCGCATATTCAAATTAGTTCATGGATAGATCACTTTAGCTGCATATCGGACAGCTCTGTAAGCGTTGAGACCCTCTTCTCAGTATATCCTCTACTGTAGCGTGTAGCGATTGACGGATCTTGCTCTCTGTTGTTTTACAGCTCTTCTTTGACTGCAGACGTAGTATGAATCAACACACATTTGTCTATGTGAGATTTCTACACGATCCCTCGATGATGAAGGATATAAGAAAATAGAACAGAAGCGTTACCATATTTTTCATTGCTGTACCTGTATTCTATCGTATCGTTTCGTCTTCTGAAAACAAATATATATCACACGAAGGGTGAAAGTATCTGTTGTTTTTTTTTTTTTTTTTTCGAAAATAGATTGAGACCTATGGATCAGAGAATGCAGAAATGTTAACTTTGAAGACATGCAGACCAGCCAGCAATCACGTACAAAATCTGTATCTAGGGTACCATCATCTAGTAGCGTGTCCCTGTTGGAACTTGACACCCATGACAGCTAACCTAAAGTTTCTATACTGTCTGACACCATTATGTCTTTTTACATTATTGAAATATTACATATTTAATTTTCATTGTTTTTTGTGTGTTACTTTCTTCATGAACCTGTTTTATGTGATTTGACGTTTATGAAAAATTGACGTGTTTGTTCTCAATCACGGTACTCTGAGTATTTTTATGCAACACAAACATTCAAAGACAGTAATGAATTCTATAGCAGATGCTGACTGTCCACATTTCACAGCCATATGTTGCTATGAGAAAAATGCAGGGTCTTTACAACTTGTCTGAAGTGCCTGGCCCGTGAGACTCGCCACCAGATGTGTGAGGTCTATTGAGCTCATCACGAGTTTCCTGACGATGTCAGAAAGTAGTTTGTCGTTCTTTGACTTCTTGGCAGTCACTAGTTGGTGATCATAGACTTGTCTCTGCTTTAGAGATTAGCTGTTTACCATAACCTCAACATTTATTATGTGGTAGAGAAAATAATAAAAGTGTCAATAACTGTAATAATGTATGCATTGAGTTATCGGGACTGATAAAGAATTCATGATGACGTCAACAGACAAAGAGAGCCTCTATTGGAAGATCTAAGGAACAGTGAAGATGGAATGTTCGTGGACACAACAATCAGCCCAAATGATCTCCTGATGATTTTCACCACTTCAGGTAGCACTGGCTACTCCAAGCTTGTGGATAAAATACACAGAGAGGTCGCATTGCCACTGTGGGACTTGCAACTTTCAGACAAGTACAGAACCACAGCAGACGAAATCGTCGTTTACAGTCAACGTCCCTTTGGTAATTACGTCATGTGATCTTGCTTTGTTCAGATGAACTTTCACATTATAATTTGGCATATTTTTAAAAATTCATATTCTAGTTTTTTAAAAAAATAGCACCCACAGACTATATACAGCAGAAACTAAGGCGATTTTACTAGAAATAAAACAGTTTTTTTCTACTTCTTGGCGTTCCTTAGAAGGCGTAGTGGGTACGTCGTGTCGCTTGTTTACGCCAAAGCCGCGACATCTTGACTTGACACATCCATCTTCAACATTTAAATATCTGTGACAACTAATACATAAACAGTGGATCCAAATTGGACGTGAAGACTGTTGAAACTACTTTGTTCTTTGATGGCAAACCAAGGAAAGGTGGATCAAAAGTACACAGCTATAAATAAATAAAGATATATTCACAACACGTGACATGTAACTGATATAACAACAAAACGTTGATTTCCAAAGCCTGAGTTTTCTCGACATCGGTGAATCACAGATTGTTGGCAAACCTGCTAAACTATTCATTAATGTTGGTGAACGTAGGTGATGGAGAGGAATACTTGGTACAGCAAGGGCAGAGAAGAGAATAATCGTGCTCATTTTGCAACAATACTCAAGATTTCTAGTTGCTAAAGAAAATAAACAAAATAAAAATAAAATACCTTAGTTATAGATGACGTCATAGTGACCTAGACTATGTCATTAAAGTTATAAGACAGACGAGAGAAGCAGAGGGTGGGGTAAGGTTGCCAGAATTGGGAATCGGACGTAACTACATACGTTTGGCTATCACGTGATCGGACAGGGACTAGAGCAGTTTTCTCAAACTGGTGCTCGCAAGCAACACGTTTTTTTTTACGAGCTTTAGTTCTCTCTTCAACGTGCTCTTTTGATGAGCTTTAGTTCTTTCTTCACCGTGCTCTTTTATTGAGCTTTAGTTCTCTCTTCACCGTGCTCTTTTAATGAGCTTTAGTTCTTTCTTCACCGTGCTCTTTTAATGAGCTTTAGTTCTCTCTTCACCGTGCTCATTTAATGATCTTTAATTCTCTCTTCACCGTGCTCATTTAATGATCTTTAGTTCCCTCTTCACCGTGCTCTTTTAATGAGCTTTAGTTCTCTCTTCACCGTGCTCTTTTATTGAGTTTTAGTTCTCTCTTCACCGTGCTCATTTAATGATTTTTAATTCTCTCTTCACCGTGCTCATTTAATGATCTTTAATTCTCTCTTCACCGTGCTCATTTAATGATCTTTAGTTCTCTCTTCACCGTGCTCATTTAATGATCTTTAATTCTCTCTTCACCGTGCTCATTTAAGGATCTTTAGTTCTCTCTTCACCGTGCTCATTTAAGGATCTTTAGTTCTCTCTTCACTGTTTAAAAAATTACTGGTCACTACTAATGCCCCTGTAAGTCGGGAGAGCGCAGTTAGGTAAACATCTAGATTTGAGATTAAAAGTAACAACGTGGGCTCTGCCCATTTGAAGTCAGAAAAGGCTTGACCACAAAATAAAGTTGATGTAACTGCTGCAGTAGACACAGGGGAGAGGGGGTTATTGGTACAGGAACAAAGTGTTTTGACACCCTTGAAAAAACACAAATAAATTACTGTCAGTGTCCCATCACAAGACAGAGCTATATATAAGCGCGTGTTTGTTAATGATCAATAGGTGGAAATGGGCGGACTAACAAACAAAAATAACTAAGGTCCGAAACAGCTGAAATGGAGAAAAAAACATATTTTAAGAAAATTCAAACAAGCCAAATGTTATCTTAGGTCACGTGAAGAGACGCAATCTTTCTCTTTCTCGATGTCCGCTTCGGATGTCGGAGATCTTCTTTGATGTTCTTTGATGTTCTTTGTTCATGTTACTCTGCTCCAGTCTTTTGCTCTTCTCCTTTTTTAATATATGCTTTGTATAGTAAGAAACCGCATGACATTCTCTGTAGACAGGCTAACCCTTTTATTTGTTGTTTTTGTTTGTACTTTAAGATTGCTTCAATGCCTAAACTTTCTTTTATATAATTTCTTATTTTGTCCTTTCTGGTTTCTCCAAGCGCTTTTCTCGGTCGTCGCATCTCTGTGGTGACAATCTTTCTTTCATGTTTATTCGTAACTGATCATCTTGGTATTGGTACCACAATGTTGGAATGAATATTCTGAATAAGACGCTTGTAGGTGGTAATATGTATTGTTATTGAGACCTATTATTATGGAACCTCAGTTGGCGGAAGAACATACGGGGATTATAAAAAAAATATAAGCTACACAGATGCAATACTTTCATTCAGGCAGCTATATAGAAGAACATAGAACACAAACATAATTTGTGTATAGCATTTGTGGAGCAAGAGAATACTTTTGATAGGTTGGACAGAAATGTATTATAGAAAAGATTGGCTCATTACGGAGTAAATAGCTACCTCATTTGATGTTGCAAGAGCTTATATAGTAACTGCAAAAGTGTGATTAGAGCGAGTAAAGAAACATCAAAACCTTTCCCAGTAACGTCTGGAGCAGGGCAAAGCTGTGTATTGTCCCCACACTTGTTTATCATTTACATTAACAAAATATGCAAGGATGCCAAATCACATTGTGAAGATACAAATGAACTACTTTCTGCTGATAATTAGGCCATAATAGCCTTCACAGAAACAGGACAACACTGTTTGTCCTTGAATAAAAAATATAAAGTGAATAACATGAAACTAAGAACTGAAAAAACACAAAGTTATATCAATAGGAAGACAAAAGAAATTAAACATATGTGTAGAACCTCAAGTTATAAAACAAATAACAAACTTTAAATATCTGGAAACAACATTCTCTGAAGATTGTTAAAATCTATCAAGAAATAGACATAAGATGCAACAAGGCAAACCAAATATTGCGACAGCTATCCCCTATGCTTCAACAAAACTTATTGCCACCAAGAAACAACTTATACACAATATTCCTTCCAACTTTGTGCTTGCTACCAATGTCAAACATTGTCAGTTACAACTAAGCATAAAAAAAGCTTCTTACCACAGAGATAGGAGGTCTGTGAAAAACGCTAGAACGGGTTTACAATATAATATATAGTGCTCGTTTACAATACAATCCTCATCCCAACGTTGTGCTACCAATGCCAGACCTGGACCTTAGATGCAAGAACAATAACAAAAATCACCTCTACGGAGGTGAAATGTGTTAGACGAATGACAGGAAACAGTCTGAGAGATAAGATCAGAAATGAAGAATATAAAACTCGATAACTTAATAACTCGATATATATTGGTAATGGCTCATCGTACATCCCTAGACCGACCGTACGATAATCTTACGGTCTGTTGTTTGATGTGCGACGGGGATAGTCTGACTACTAACTGTGTGTCTATGTGTTCGGAATTGGAGTCAACAACGATGGCCTAACATCATCTAGCGCTATACATTTTTTTAAAAATACGACGATCATCATTTTCAAGAGGACGTGAACTTCGATATATGGTGGATAGGCGGCAGGAACAATTGAAGGCTATGCATGAAAAGTGTTCCTTGTAGTTTCCTCATATTCCAAGTCCGGCTTGTTGCAGGAGCTACTGAGTTAATTGCTCTGTACACACCGTGAGCTGTGTGTCTCATCCGTTTTGATCATGTTTCGATATTCCAATTGTTTACGATGAATGATGATATCGTATGACAGGGAACAGTTGGCTGTGTTCACTTTCTGCGCGGTTTCTCCTGATGTCTTTTGGCGTGTGCTGATACTGCTATGATGGGGACTACAGTTACTTTTTCTTGTTTGGGAGATGAGATATTAATTCGAATGATGACGCTGGCACGGGCGGTTGAGCAATTATGGATTTTAATTCGGTTGCAGTGATACCGGGGCATTCCATAACCAAATAACCAAATAACCAAATAACATATAAAACGCAGTTAGTCGTCAGATTATCCCCGTCGCACATAAAAAAAAAACTGACCGTAAGATTAGCGTATGGCCGGTCTTGGGATATACGATGAGCCATTATGATGACGTAGCACATACAACAAAATTCAGCGCCCTTAGGCTCCTGATTACTCTAGTGAATGCAGCCTACAACGAACGAAACACGGTGCAAATTCGGTGCAAATTCCCTAAAGACATAAAATTGCGGCTGACTTGACGAAGCAGTTCACATTAATGAGTTATAACATGTGAATAACTTGCGTCAAGCAAGTTCCAAAAACAGTAGTGAACAGCACCTCGTTCTGGTTATCTAACAAATATAGTTTTAACTAAAAAAAAAAATACATACTGACATTATCATTTAAAAAATACAAATAAATAAGCCATAGTGTTCTATTGTGTTTAGGCTGGACTGGTGGGTACATCTTCAACTCTTACTGCACTGGACAGAAGCGTGTTTTGTTAGACTCGTTCTACAGCCAAGGAGGGAAGAAAGGACAGGCGATATGGAACGCCATTGTGAAAGAGAAATGTAACATGGCTATTTTCTTTCCCATAGAGCTAGACAGTATCCTCAACTATGTTGCCAGCTCCGGGGGCTCCGACTTCAAACTTCAAACTCTGGCAACTGGTGGACAGCCAATAAGGAAAGTAAGTATTTCAACAGCAGAATGGGAGATAAATTTTAATCAGGAGATGGGAAAAGAGACATGAGGGATTTAGAGACAAATAGAAGATTTGCTATTGGTATGCACTAGTGTTTGTTATTCATTGTTTATCCTTTAGACTAAACATGGCGGATAGTACAGAAGTCATAGTTTACCATGTTCAACAGTCAGCCACATCTTGTTGTAATTCTTGTTTTGTTTTCTGGGCCCCACAGCTGCCCTTTCTTTGATGACGATTCTACGCAGAGTCTCTGTTGATCTGCCTCGCTTGCCATTACATTATGGTTTCCACATTATTGCATGGTTTGGTAGTCGTCTAACCTCCATTCTGAGAACGTGGTAAACGTATTTCCAGCGTCGCTTTCTAACGTTGTTGCATACATAGTTCTGTTTAATTTCTTATAGTATTTATCTAATTGATTTGGATATTAAATCAGGATAAATGTCTTGTTTTTCAAGGTTTGTGTATGTTGTTGTATTGGTATTACGGAGATAATTAGAATAGCGGTAAAATGTTTGAGAAGTAGAATAAAGATTACAGATAAAGGGGAATGTGCAAGTTGAACACCAGGCGAATATGTGGTTATGGATGTTGACCTCGTTGAGAAGTAGAATAAAGATTACAGATAAAGGGGAATGTGCAAGTTGAACACCAGGCGAATATGTGGTTATGGATGTTGACCTCGTTGAGAAGTAGAATAAAGATTACAGATAAAGGGGAATGTGCAAGTTGAACACCAGGCGAATATGTGGTTATGGATGTTGACCTCGTTGAGAAGTAGAATAAAGATTACAGATAAAGGGGAATGTGCAAGTTGAACACCAGGCGAATATGTGGTTATGGATGTTGACCTCGTTGAGAAGTAGAATAAAGATTACAGATAAAGGGGAATGTACAAGTTGAACACCAGGCGAATATGTGGTTATGGATGTTGACCTCGTTGAGAAGTAGAATAAAGATTACAGATAAAGGGGAATGTGCAAGTTGAACACCAGGCGAATATGTGGTTATGGATGTTGACCTCGTTAAGAAGTAGAATAAAGATTACAGATAAAGGGGAATGTGCAAGTTGAACACCAGGCGAATATGTGGTTATGGATGTTGACCTCGTTGAGAAGTAGAATAAAGATTACAGATAAAGGGGAATGTGCAAGTTGAACACCAGGCGAATATGTGGTTATGGATGTTGACCTCGTTGAGAAGTAGAATAAAGATTACAGATAAAGGGGAATGTGCAAGTTGAACACCAGGCGAATATGTGGTTATGGATGTTGACCTCGTTGAGAAGTAGAATAAAGATTACAGATAAAGGGGAATGTGCAAGTTGAACACCAGGCGAATATGTGGTTATGGATGTTGACCTCGTTGAGAAGTAGAATAAAGATTACAGATAAAGGGGAATGTGCAAGTTGAACACCAGGCGAATATGTGGTTATGGATGTTGACCTCGTTGAGAAGTAGAATAAAGATTACAGATAAAGGGGAATGTGCAAGTTGAACACCAGGCGAATATGTGGTTATGGATGTTGACCTCGTTGAGAAGTAGAATAAAGATTACAGATAAAGGGGAATGTGCAAGTTGAACACCAGGCGAATATGTGGTTATGGATGTTGACCTCGTTGAGAAGTAGAATAAAGATTACAGATAAAGGGGAATGTGAACACCAGGCGAATATGTGGTTATGGATGTTGACCTCGTTGAGAAGTATCCACTCACATGTAACCATTAACGTTACAAAGATCAGACCAACAAATAGTGCATCAGAAATTGGTGTTGGAAGAGAAGATAATACGGAGGGAACATGGACTTGAGTTGGTAGAAAAACAACTGAGAATTGAAGGTTTATACATGACCAGAGATGGACAGAACTACAAAAGCGTTATCAATGAGTATCGCTGTGTAATGAAGATAAGTCTGGCTGGTGATCTGTAGCTAAAGAAGAGATTATTGTAATGATAGCAGAAATTGGTTGGTCTTATTTGATAGAGTTTTGTTATAAACGTAACCATGTAACCATTTAACTAACGTGTTTCTGTTATTGTGGTCTCGCTTCTTGTTACATAATATATTGCCAAATAATTCCCTTCCTTCTCTCTCTCTCTCTCTCTCTCTCTCTCTCTCTCTCTCTCTCTCTCTCGCCCCCTCTCTCTCCACTTTCTGACTTTCTCCCTCTAATAAACTTGAACTAAGTATAGTTTCTGTTACTCTAGCACATTCTGATAGATTCAACTTTACGTCTGCAATAGATCTCATTGACGATAAGTCATCCATTTCTCCTGGAGTTTCTGTTTCCTCTGCACACGTGGGATCGTCGTTAACTTACACCCCTATATATTGACGACAACTCAGACCACGTGCCCAGTTCGTACTTTACATAATTACCATTGATTGTCTTTGAATTCGTTGTTTTGTCATTTGATTCCGGAACTTGCATTGCCGTAACGTGTCTGCTTGGTTAGCGAAAAACTCGACAAAGTTATAATGTGAAAATGTGCATGTAGACCAGGGGTGGGAAACTATTTATTACTTGAGGGCACTTATCAGAAAAAATATGAAGAAACCATCACCTAAAGCAGCCAATAAATTACCCAGTTTTCAACCTGGAAGCGATGATTGTAATGTAAGAGAGTGGAATGAAAGGGAGAGAGTGAGACATAAAAGGAGCATGGGTAATTCAACAATAATTTATAAATAGAAAAATTACAGTTTAATGAGAGGGCTGAGTATGAACTTTACGTACAAAGGTTGTCTAAGTTTGGCGGTATTTGACTAGCAGTAATGTATAGTATGTTTACTAAATATGTGTCAGTTTTTGATTTCATGATCTTGATTTAATCCACTTAAGTTGTGAAAAAATAATTGTTTACATACATACATGCTACCAAACAATGAATTAAATTTTTGGACATTTGATGTGATTATTGAATATTATTCACCTAGAAAATAAGACGTATAGAAGTCCAGCATCTTCGAGTCCCTCAGTTTTGTTTTCAGAATATTTTGTTGTTCTTGCACGTCATTAACTTCAATTTGCATCTCTGCCGGAGCAGCAATTACATCGATATCAAATGGTGTTGACAAACATTCTAACCTTTTTTGTTGTGCAGCAAAATCTTTGAAACGCTCCACGAAGCAACAATAAATGTTATTAATGATGTCGGCATAGCTGATAAATTAAATAAAAGATTTCTTCTGCTCTCCAAGACTTACCCCAAAAATAGTATTTCTTTCTCGCATTTTACTCTCCCAGAATTTCAGTTTCTTTTTTTCTGGTAATCTTTGATATTTCGTGAAGCTAGCGTTTCAGTTGTCTTTGACCTATAGATAGATACACAAACAGGCAAGCACATATGATACCTGACACAAACATTCACAGAAAGAGAGAGAGAGACAGGGAGAGAGAGAGAGAGAGCGCTAATTAACAATATTATAATTTCCATCGAAACAGTCACAACTAAAGCGAACTCTAACCATCGCCGAGACGAATTTTGTTAACTACGGATCAACAGAACACAATATATTGGCATTCTCAGCTATTAAAAGTGAGTTGTCTAAACATGCATTCTTCCTTTTATTTCTCTTCATTCTCATATTTTGATTCTTATTTCAAATTAAACTTATACTGCTGTATCTGCTACAATTTAACAAATCGCTTTTTCTACTTAACTTCACGTGGATACCGAGCGGGTCGCAAGAAGAAAATAGTAAGACTAGTTAAACTATAAGAAGAACATTTTATACACTACTGCCGTAGGTGATCATGTCTCTCCTCAACTTTCGATCTCGGTAGCTATTTATCATTTCTGTTATTGACCTTCTGTCAAGCCATTCTCTTAAGCTGTCTGTTAGTTTTTTTCTCTTTGCTTCCCTCTATCTCTTCGTCCCTCAATTTTTCCAGTTGTTACAATATATTCCAGTTGTTCTCTTCTCACTACATGGCCAAAAAATTATAATTGTTTCTTCCTAATATTGGAAATTAGCTCTCTTTTTGCTTTGACCTCTCTCAGAACCTCTTTATTACTCCTCTTAGCTGTTCATTGAACTCTCAACATTCTTCTGTAAAATCACATTTCTACAGACTCCAGTGATTTTCTTGTCTGTTGTTCTATTGTCCATGATTCGCAACCATATGTTAAGACTGGCTCTACGTAACGTTTAAGAACTCTATTTCTTGTTTCTATTGTCAAAAATGGATTGCATAATATCTTCCTCATTTTTGGAAAGCTGCTTTTGCCTGATCCATTCTGCATCTCACCTCTTTTATATAATAGAGGACTAAAATATGGACCTATGGACCAAAGCAGACCTGGTAGTGAATTGCCAGATATGTTATTTCTGCCCTTTCTTTGGCCCGAGAGGAACTATGATCTCTTGTTTCCCCCTTGAAGCTGTTGCTCATAGCAATATCAAATTAATGAGTTTCAATTTAAACAAATTCTTCTCTTGCCTCGTTCTTAACAGTTGTCTAACTTTCTCAAGTTTTCTGGGAATGATATTTTATGTCAGTTTATTGTCTTTTATGTTGTTGCTATCGGTTATCTACTCCGCGCGTATTATTTAACTCTTCGTATATTTTGAAACATTCGTGCATTGATAACTTAAAACCTTTGTTTACTGATAACCTGAAATATTTATTCATTGATAACTTCAATTGAAGTATAAATAGAGAACTAGCAACCAGAGTGCACAAAGCGAACATTATTAACTACCAACTAATTGCACCGTTGAAAGATCCAGATACTTCAAATGACAGCGAGGAGATAGCTGATAAATATCATCTTCACACCAAATTATGCTACTAATGTCTAACATGGCCATTGAACAAAGCACAAAAACAGAAAATCATGAAATGCGAAATGAGGTGTTTGAGAAAAATAACAAACAACACAAGGGCAGATCAGTGGTGTATACTGGTTTTGGGGTCTGGGCCACCGCTGACATAATAAATAAAGACATACATTATATTCACTAGGCTAAATGAAATAATATTTTCTAATAGACATCACTACATAGTTATAAATAGGTTAGGAATTTCCGGTAATCAGACATAGTTTCACTTTCACTTTATGACGCTTCTGATTTGCTAGATCTAGAAATAACCAATGAAACCGCATTCTGTAGAGGTAGCTCTCGTCGTATTATTTTCACTTAAATGTGTTATTATCAAGGGCATTAATTCTAATTCGGAGACAAGAGAACAGTACCGCTGCTTATTAGCGGTTTCATGTACTATCTTAGAGTAGTTTCGGTTTCATTCACATACGTTATAGTGGCCATAGGAAAACCTTGCTTTAATAAATGCAAATCAAAGCAAATAAATCTTATTGGCCTACGAAATGTGTAATAGAACATTCGAAAATTTGCAATATAATTATGACAAAAATATAATAAATTATCATTTCCTTTTGTATTTCGTTAATATGTTCAGGCTACCGGCGGTCGCTTAGAGAATATGCCACTGGGGCAGATAGAGTATCAAATGTTAAAATAAAAGAAGAGATCGGAATTAATCTATGCCTGGAGTATATATAGGAACTACAAATGAAATGGTGTGTGCACTTAGAATGAAACCTGACCAAATGGCATCAAGAGCATTCTATCTAAGAACATCAAAACAGAGGGTAAGGGAAGACCAAGGTAAAGATGGATTGATGGAATAAAAGACATATACAAAGACCAACACATTTCATTTTTAACACCAACCAGGTACGCCAAAGAAAGATGTTCCATTTATGTAAAGAGAGAATTAAATAACAAGCAAGCAAATATCTAAAGACACCTTAGTATACTAACAACAAGCAAGCAAACATCTAAAGACACCTTAGTATACTAACAACAAGCAAGCAAATATCTAAAGACACCTTAGTATACTAACAACAAGCAAGCAAATATCTAAAGGCACCTTAGTATACTAACAACAAGCAAGCAAATATCTAAAGACACCTTAGTATACTGACAACAAGCAAGCAAATATCTAAAGACACCTTAGTATACTGACAACAAGCAAGCAAATATCTAAAGACACCTTAGTATACTTGTAGCAGTTGTTAACCTATAATGTAGCAGGTTTGTTAACACAATAATGAGTGATCACACGATTTGGAAAGACTTCTCCCGGAAGCCTGCCCTGTACTTTATGCACTAGTGCGACATGGTGTACACCACACCAATGCCCACTATGTACCACTACACGTGGTGGACGTAGACCTTTCCCTCGCCTGTGACGCTCCTTCACTGCCGATATGGACCGTAGAAAGTGTTGTAGGCAAGTTCCCCTTGCCCGCATTGACTTGACTGGTTCTCTGCTTCACTATTGGAAGACTTGCCAAACCTTGCCTCATATACACCTTACACGGAAGATGGACACAGACAGCTCACTACATT
Source organism: Megaustenia siamemsis (assembly GCA_032433765.1). Classification (NCBI taxonomy): domain Eukaryota; kingdom Metazoa; phylum Mollusca; class Gastropoda; order Stylommatophora; family Ariophantidae; genus Megaustenia; species Megaustenia siamemsis. Next base: position 34,062,236 of record JAVIAB010000047.1, read on the forward strand.
TTGAGCCATCTCCCTGCTTGACCTTTAGAACACGTCACACCGCTAATGGCGGTCTGACTCTCCCTCGACTTTCCTCTGTAGATATCTCGACAGAAGCTCGTGGAGATCTGAGTCCCTTATGACTCCTACCAGCTCCTTGGACACCAGCCGGTTGCGCTGGCCAAGACGACTTGACTGCCTGTTGATCGTTAGAAGTACTTCGCGCTGTTTAATCTATGGGTCAGGACAACCCTAATCCGTTCGTCGTCAGGACAAGACAATAAGAACACAGCTAGCATTGCCAAGCATGTTTCAACACCATGGAAGTCAACAATTCAACGTTTATTAAACACAACAATCCATCCCCAGAAATTTACAAAAATGTCCACTGTCACTCTCATGGTATCCTCTTATTCCGGCTTGATTCTCGCACTGACAACACATTCAATGCACAATACTATTCGCCTCCTCAACATGAGTGAGACCTTCACAATAATACAACAGTCTCTGCACTTGTTTAGTACTAGCACTCACCATTAATTCAAACGTCTCTGTCTTGTTCTAATGAGACTACTCACAATTAATTCAACCGTCTCTGCTCTATGCTAGTGAAACCACTCACAGTTAATTCAACCGTATCTGTTCTATGCAAGTGAGAACACTCACAATTAATTCAAAGTCTCTGTTCTATGCTAAGTAGAACACTCATAATAATTCAACATCTGCTCTATGTGAAAATGAATACTCACACTGAGTCTAAAGTCTTTGCGTTGTTAGAAGCTATCAGCTCCGGTAGTCACTTCTCTGCATGACTATATCTATTCTAATTCGATGAGAATTCGGTGAGAACACTCACAATTAATATACATGTCTCTGCTCTATGCTAATTAGAACACTCACAATAATTCAAACATATGTCCTCTGTGACTAGAGTACTCACAATGATTCAAAAGTCTCTGCGCTGTTAGAAGCTACCAGCTTCGTAGTCAATTCTCTGCATGACTATATCTATTCTACACGTCTCCAGGAATTCACAATTACATAGCTAACTACCACTTCCTAACACTGACCTGTTCTGGACAAAAACTCTGAATTCCCTCAACCCCCCGTTCACGGTAATCGGCTGTCTATACACAAGCCGCCCGCACTGAACCCACTTCTGAATCGAAAGACCAACCTACTCTAACTACCCTGTCTTGCGCACACCTGATCCCTCAACACTAACTTCTCAACTTAATCCTTTGTTCACTCACCTCTGGCTTTTTTCCTGCCCCCGTGATTCTTGCTTACTCACTACCTCCTCGAGCCCTTGAACACCTATCAGCCCTCCTTCCTAATTATCCCCCCTTTGTTTACCTTCTGCCCTTCACTCACTAATTTCCTATCGCTGCTATCTCCTGTTTCAACTTACTATTGCTATAGCCTGTTTCCACCATACCCCCTCTATACTCTGTTTCATACTGACAACAACTTCCTTTCCCTGCCACGCTTAAAGGAATCAACAGCTAAATAAAAGAGGAAGAAAATATGAAATATATGTTCATGTTTAACTTGAAACTTTGGCTCATAGATGGCTGGAAGCATTCGATCATGGATATCTTGAAACATTTGGGTGTGGGCACTTCCAAACATTCCTCTAATTACTCACTAAACATCTGTGCGTGGGCACCTACCAAACATTCCTCTAATTACTCACTAAACATCTTGGTGTGGGCACCTCCAAACATTCCTCCAGTTACATCTCTAAACATCTGTGTGTGGACACCTCCAAACATTCCACTAGTCACATCTCTAAACATCTGTATGGGGGCACTTCCAAACATTCCTCTAGTCACATCTCTAAACATCTGTGTGTGGGCACCTCCAAACATTCCTTCAGTTACATCTCTAAACATCTGTATGTGGGCACTTCCTAACATTCCTCCAGTCACATCTCTAAACAGCTGTGTGTGGACACCTCCAAACATTCCTCTAGTCACATCTCTAAACATCTGTGCGTGGGCACTTCCTACATTCCTCTAGTCACATCTCTAAACATCTGTGTGTGGGCACCTCCAACCATTCCTCTAGTCACATCTCTAAACATCTGTGTGTGGGCACCTCCTAACATTCCTCTAGTCACATCTCTAAACATCTGTGTGTGGGCACTTCCTAACATTCCTCTAGTCACATCTCTAAACATCTGTATGTGGGCACCTCCAAACATCCCTCCAGTTACATCTCTAAACATCTGTGTGTGGGCACTTCCAAACATTCATCTAGTCACATCTCTAAACATCTGTGTGTGGGCGCCACCAAACATTCCTCTAGTCACATCTCTAAACATCTGTGTGTGGGCACCTCCAAACATTCCTCTAATTACTCACTAATCATCTGGGTGTGGGCACCTCCAAACATTCATCTAGTTACATCTCTAAACAACTGTGTGTGGAAACCTCCAAACATTCCTCTAGTGACATCTCTAAACAACTGTGTGTGGACACCTCCAAACATTCCTCTAGTGACATCTCTAAACAACTGTGTGTGGACACCTCCAAACATTCCTGTAGTCACATCTTTAAACATCTGGGTATGGGCACCTCCAAACATTCCTACAGTTACATCTCTAAACATGTTGGTGTGGGCACCTTTAAACATTCATCTAGTTACATCTCTAAACATCTGTGTGTGGGCACCTCCAAACATTCCTCCAGTTACATCTCTAAACATCTGTGTGTGGGCACCTCCAAACATTTCTCCAGTTACATCTGTAAACATCTGTGTGTGGGCACCTTCAAACATTCCTCCAGTTACATCTCTAAACATCTGTGTGTGGACACCTCCAAACAATCGTATATGTTTGCCTCTGAACATTCACGTGGGAATATGCAAACATTCGTATGTGTACGTCTTCAAGCGGTCGTGAGTGGACATATATAAACATCCTTGTACACACAACCATAAACACTATTTCATTGATTCAATCCTCATATATGACAGTCAGTCATGGACGATTGAAAACAAACGAGAAAGTACTTGAATGTCAGTGAAATTTAAATTGACAGAAGAATGATGAGAAAATCATGATGTCTAAAATGTACAATGAAAAAAATCATGAGAGAGACCAGAATACAAGGAAACATTTGAAATTATATTGTAAAATAAGACAGACCACATTTAACAGAATGTGATTCGAAGGTAGAAACTGGAAATTATTCTGACAACGGACAAATTGATGGGTTAGAGACACAGGAATGCAAGAGAGAAAATACCACCAGTTCAATAATGTCAAAAACGGAAGGAAATCAACAATTGCATTATAAGAAACACTGGCCTAAGAGATACATGGAGGCATGACACCTGATGATGAAAGTATTACTACTGAGATTACTGATTGGACTAATGTTGATAACATCTGTTCTCATTCAACCTACAGGTGAAAACGTGGACGACTTTTTCTCTGGCAGGCCACCCGCTGATGTTATACTCAGGGTAGTTGATGCGAACGGAGACGCCTGTAAGCCTCGTCAAGCTGGGATCATCTTAGTTAAAGGTAATTTAGCTAAACTCATGGCCTCTAGCATATAAGGTCACTACAAAAGATTAACATTTTTGTCTTCATCCATCTTTTGCTGCACTCTTAACGTGAAGCAGATTTCTTAATTTTCTTACCAACCATTCCTCGTCATGCCTCTCATGGTCTCGTTAACTTGTCAGCTACAGACAACACAAGAGCTGATGTTATGGTTATGGAAGGCCCCGGTATCACTACAAACGAATTAAAACCCATAATTGCTCAACCTCCCGTGCCAGTGGAATCATCCGAATTAATATATCATCTCCCAAACAAAGAAAGGCAGCTGAAGTCTCTATCATAGTAGTCTCAACACACGCCAAAAGACATAAGGCGAAACCACACAAAAAATGAACACAACCATCTGTTCCCTGTCATATTATATCATCATTCATCGTAAGCTATAGAAATATCGAAACACGATGGAAACGAAGGAAATGCACAGCTCACGATGTACACAGAGCACTTAACTCAGTAGCACCGACAGCAGGCTAGACTTGGAATATGAGGAAACTGTAACAAGGTTCAACAGTTCCTGCCGTCCACCCGCCATATTGACCGGAAATTCGATTGTAAAATCGCACCACACTACTGGCTCCTTGCTACTAGCTTTACCGCAGCACTGAATTTATTTGCCCGTTACCTATAGACGATCGTAACCAGACAGCAGACACCGGAGAGCTTTAACGCTCATATGCAATGGGGAAGAGGGGAAAAGGTAGCTGCAGAAGATGATGAGTCAATAAACTAGCAAACACCACCACAGCGACACACTACACAATACTGGTATGAACAAAAGGCATCGATAGTAGAAGAACAGGCCACAGAAAGGAAAATAAAAAAAAGAATTGTTGTATGTAGACCTACGTGTGGCATCATGTAAACATTGTCTAGCTAACGGAATCTTCTCTCTTAGACTTCTTTAATGATGTCACATCTACAATCTCCTCTGTTTGGAACTAGATCAGGCCTAAAGCATCAAGTTTTCTGTGAAGATGCTCATTTCAAAGGCCTCCAGTTAGTGGCAAATTGTTTTTTTTTAGTTTGCGATATCATCATCATCATCAAGTACCGGGCCTAGTGGCGTAGGTGATCATGTCTCTCCACAACTTTCGATCTCGGCAGCTATTTATCCTTTCTGTTGTTGACCTTATGCCAAGCCATTCTCTTAAGCTGTCTGTTATTTTTTCTCTTTGCTTCCCTCTATCTCTTCGTCCCTCGATTTTTCCAGTTCTTACAAGATATTCCATTTGTTCTTTTCTCATTACATGGCCAAAAGATGATGATTGTTTCTTCCTAATATTGGAAATTAGTTCTCTTTTTGCTTTGACCTCTCTCAGAACCTCTTCATTACTCCTCTTAGCTGTCCATGGTATTCTCAACATTCTTCTGTAAAACGTCATTTCTACAGACTCCAGTGATTTTCTTGTCTGTTGTCTTATTGTACATGATTCACATCCATATGTTAAGACTGGCTCTGCATAACATTTTAGAACTATTTTTCTTGTTTCTATTGTCAAAAATGGATTGCATAGTATCTTCCTCATTTTTTGGAAAGCTGCTTTTGCCTGAGTTATTCTACATCTCACCTCTTTTGTACATCTTCCGTCTGAGGTTAACAAAGTTCCCAAATATTTAAATTCATTTACCTGTTTTAATATTGTTCCACTTGTCTTTATTTTGCACTGAGGTGATGTCTTTTTCTTTGTTGTTACCATTACCTCTGTCTTTTTGCCATTAAGGCTGAGTCCTTTATTTTTGCTTTCCTTCACTATAATGTCCAACATTTCTTGTAACTCATTTTCACTCTTAGCGATTAAGACTGTATCATCAGCATATCTTAGATTATTTATATTCTGACCGTTTGCGAGATAAAGTGGGTAAATTAATCTGGCCATCGTTTGTTTATTTCTATGTATCACGTTTTAAAAAGAAACTGACAGTAAAAATAGGAAAAGGTTAAGTCTGAAAAGTGTTCCTTGTTGCAGTTTCCTCATATTCCAAGCCCGGCTTGCTTCAGGAGCTACTGAGTTAAGTGCTCTGTGTACACCGTGAGCTGTGCGCTTCATCCATTTTGATCGTGTTTTGATATTTCGATTGCTTACGATGAATGATGATATCGTTTGACGGGGAACAGATGGCTGTGTTCACTTTCTGAGCGGTTTCGCCTTATGTCTTTTGGTGTGTGCTGAGACTACCATGATGGGGACTGCAGCTATCTTTCCTTGTTTGGGAGATAATATATTAATTCGGATGATTCCACTGGCACGGGCGGTTGAGCAATTATGGATTTTAATTCGTTTGCTGTGATACCGGGGACTTGCATAACCATAACCATACATTTCTTCACACTAATTTTGTGATCTGGATGTATCCCACAAATTGTTATGTTCAACCTCCTTTTTATAATATCTTCATTTCTGATATTGTTTTCCTTTGCTCGGATTCTTTTAGCCTAATTACTTTCTGTATTATTTATTTGTCGCTTTTTGATATTCCCGGTTATGACTTTGATAACGCAATGATGACCAGCATGATCAATGTGACACCACCATGATTAGTGTGACACCAGCATGATCAATGTGACACCACCATGATTAGTGTGACACCAGCATGATCAATGTGACACCATCATGATTAGTGTGACACCAACATGATCAATGTGACACCACCATGATTAGTGTGACACCAGCATGATCAATGTGACACAACCATGATTAGTGTAACACCAGCATGATCAATGTGACACCACCATGATTAGTGTGACACCAGCATGATCAATGTGACACCACCATGATTAGTGTGACACTAGCATGATCAATGTGACACCACCATGATTAGTGTGACACCAGCATGATCAATGTGACACCACCATGATTAGTGTAACACCACCATGATCAATGTGTCACCACCATGATCAATGTGACACCACCATGATCAATGTGACACCACCATGATCAATGTGACACCACCATTATCAATGTGACACCACCATGATCAATGTGTCACCACCATGATCAATGTGACACTACCATGATCAATGTGTCACCACCATGATCAATGTGACACCACCATGATCGATGTGACAACAGCATGATCAATGTGTCACCACCATGATCAATGTGACACCACCATGATCAATGTGACACAACAATGATCAATGTGTTACCACCATGATAAATGTGACACTACCATGATCAATGTGTTACCACCATGATCAATGTGACACTACCATGATCAATGTGTTACCACCATGATCAATGTGACATCACCATGATCAATGCGTTACCACCATGATCAATGTGTTACCACCGTGATCAATGTGTTACCACCATGATCAATGTGTTACCACCATGATCAATGTGTTACCACCATGATCAATGTGACACCAACATGATCAATGTGACTCCACCATGATCAATGTGTTACCACCATGATCAATGTGTTACCACCATGATCAATGTGTTACCACCGTGATCAATGTGTTACCACCACGATCAATGTGTTACCACCATGATCAATGTGTTACCACCATGATCAATGTGACACTACCATGATCAATGTGACACCACCATGATCAATGTGTTACCGCCATGGTCAGTGTGACACTACCATGAACAATGTGACACCAGCATGTCAATGTGTTACCACCATGATCAATGTGTTACCACCATGATCAATGTGTTACTACCATGATCAATGTGTTACCGCCATGATCAATGTGTTACCACCATGATCAATGTGTTACTACCATGATCAATGTGTTACCACCATGATCAATGTGTTACTACCATGATCAATGTGTTACCACCATGATCAATGAGTTACCACCATGATCAATGTGTTACCGCCATGATCAATGTGTTACCACCATGATCAATGTGTTACCACCATGATCAATGTGTTACCACCATGATCAATGTGTTACCACCATGATCAATGTGACACTACCATGATCAATGTGACACCACCATGATCAATGTGTTACCACCATGGTCAATGTGACACCACCATAATTAATGTGACACCACCATGATCAATGTGTTACCACCATGGTCAATGTGACACTACCATGAACAATGTGACACCAGCATGTCAATGTGTTACCACCATGATCAATGTGTTACCACCATGATCAATGTGTTGCCACCGTGATCAATGTGTTACCACCACGATCAATGTGTTACCACCATGATCAATGTGTTACCACCATGATCAATGTGACACTACCATGATCAATGTGACACCACCATGATCAATATGTTACCACTATGATCAATGTGTTACCACCATGATCAATGTGACACTACCATGATCAATGTGACACCACCATGATCAATGTGTTACCACCATGGTCAATGTGACACCACCATGATTAATGTGACACCACCATGATCAATGTGTTACCACCATGGTCAATGTGACACTACCATGAACAATGTGACACCAGCATGTCAATGTGTTACCACCATGATCAATGTGTTACCACCATGATCAATGTGTTACCACCATGATCAATGTGACTTTACCATGGTAAATGTGACACCAGCATGATTAATGTGACACTACCAATATCAATGTGACATCAGCATGATCAATATGACAATACCATGATCAATGTGACACCAGCATGATCAATGTGACACCAGCATGATCAATGTGTACCACCATGATCAATGTGACACTACCATGATCAATGTGACACCAATATGATCAATGTGACACCAACATGATCAATGTGACACAACCATAATCAATGTGACACCACCATGATCAATCTGACACAAATATGATCAATGTGACACCAGCATGATCATTGTGACACAACCATGACCAATGTGACACCACCATGATCAATGTGACACCACCATTATCAATGTGTTACCACCATGATCAATGTGTTACCACCGTGATCAATGTGTTACCACCGTGATCAATGTGTTACCACCATGATCAATGTGACACCACCATGATCAATGTGTTACCACCATGATCAATGTGTTACCACCATGATCAATGTGTTACCACCATGATCAATGTGTTATTACCATGATCAATGTGTTACAAACATGATCAATGTGTTACCACCATGATCAATGTGTTACCACCATGATCAATGTGTTACCACCATGATCAATGTAACACTACCATGATCAATGTGTTACCACCATGATCAATGTGTTACCACCATGGTCAATGTGACACTACCATCATCAATGTGTTACCACCATGATCAAAGTGTTACCACCATGATCAATGTGTTACCACCATGGTCAATGTGTTACCACCAATTCAATGTGTTACCAACATGGTCAATGTGTTACCACCATGATCAATGTGTTACCACCATGGTCAATGTGTTACCACCATGATCAATGTGTTACCACCATGGTCAATATGACAACACCATGATCAATGTGTCACCACCATGAACAATGTTTCACCACCATGATCAATGTGACAACACCATGATCAATGTGACACCAACATGATCAATGTGACACCACCATGATCAATGTGACACCACCATGATCAATCTGACACCACCATAATCAATGTGACACCACCATGATAAATGTGTTACCACCATGATCAATGTGTTACCGCCATGATCAATGTGTTACCACCATGATCAATGTGTTACTACCATGATCAATGTGTTACCACCATGATCAATGTGTTACTACCATGATCAATGTGTTACCACCATGATCAATGTGTTACCACCATGATCAATGTGTTACCGCCATGATCAATGTGTTACCACCATGATCAATGTGTTACCACCATGATCAATGTGTTACCACAATGATCAATGTGTTACCACCACGATCAATGTGTTACCACCATGATCAATGTGTTACCACCATGATCAATGTGACACTACCATGATCAATGTGACACCACCATGATCAATGTGTTACCACCATGGTCAATGTGACACCACCATGATTAATGTGACACCACCATGATCAATGTGTTACCACCATGGTCAATGTGACACTACCATGAACAATGTGACACCAGCATGTCAATGTATTACCACCATGATCAATGTGTTACCACCATGATCAATGTGTTACCACCATGATCAATGTGACACTACCATGATCAATGTGACACCAGCATGATTAATGTGACACTACCAATATCAATGTGACATCAGCATGATCAATATGACAATACCATGATCAATGTGACACCAGCATGATCAATGTGACACCAGCAAGATCAATGTGACACCAGCAAGATCAATGTGTACCACCATGATCAATGTGACACTACCATGATCAATGTGACACCAATATGATCAATGTGACACCAACATGATCAATGTGACACAACCATAATCAATGTGACACCACCATGATCAATGTGACACCACCATGATCAATGTGACACAACCATGATCAATGTGACACCAATATGATCAATGTGACACCAGCATGATCAATGTGACACAACCATGATCAATGTAACACCACCATGATCAATGTGACACCACCATGATCAATGTGTTACCACCATGATCAATGTGACACCACCATGATCAATGTGACACCACCATGATCAATGTGTTACCACCATGATCAATGTGTTACCACCATGATCAATGTGTTACCACCATGATCAATGTGTTACCACCATGATCAATGTGTTACCACCATGATCAATGTGTTACCACAATGATCAATATGTTACCACCATGATCAATGTGACACTACCATGATCAATGTGTTACCACCATGATCAATGTGTTACCACCATGGTCAATGTGACACTACCATGATCAATGTGTTACCACCATGATCAAAGTGTTACCACCATGATCAATGTGTTACCACCATGGTCATTGTGTTACCACCAATTCAAAGTGTTACCACCATTGTCAATGTGTTACCACCATGATCAATGTGTTACCACCATGGTCAATGTGTTACCACCATGATCAATGTGTTACAACCATGATCAATGTGTTACCACCATGATCAATGTGTTACCACCATGATCAATGTGTTACCACCATGGTCAATATGACAACACCATGATCAATGTGTCACCACCATGATCAATGATTCACCACCATGATCAATGTGACAACACCATGATCAATGTGACACCAACATGATCAATGTGACACCACCATAATCAATGTGACACCACCATGATCAATCTGACACCACCGTGATCAATGTGACACCACCATGATCAATGTGTCACCACCATGATCAATCTGACACCACCGTGATCAATGTGACACCACCATGATCAATGTGTCACCACCATGATCAATGTTTCATCACCATGATCAATGTTACACCAACATGATCAATATTTCACCACCATAATCAATGTGACACCACCATGATCAATGTGACACCACCATGATCAATGTGACACTATGATAAATGTGACACCACCATGATGAATATGACACCACCATGATCAGTCTGACACCACCATGATCAGTGTGACACCACCATGATCAATGTGACACCTCCATAATCAATGTGACACCACCATGATCAATGTGACACCACCATGATCAATGTGACACCACCATGATCAGTGTGATACCACCATGATCAGTGTAACACCACCATGAACAATGTGACACCACCATGATCAGTGTGAAACCACCATGATCAGTGTGACACCACCATGATCAGTGTGACACCACCATGATCAGTGTGACACCACAATGATCAATGTGACACCACCATGATCAATGTGACACTACCATGATCAATGTGACACCACCATGATCAATGTGACAATACCATGATCAGTGTGACACTATCATGATGAATGTGACACCACCATGATCAGTCAGACACCACCATGATCAATGTGACACTACCGTGATCAATGTGACACCAGCATGATCAGTGTGACACCACCATGATCAATGTGACACTACCATGATCAGCCTGACACCACCATGATCAATGTGACACCACCATGATCAATGTGTTACCACCATGATCAATGTGACTGAAATATGATCAATGTGACACCACCATGATCAATGTGTTACCACCATGATCAATGTGTTACCACCATGATCAATGTGTTACCACCATGATCAATGTGTTACCACCATGGTCAATGCGACACTACCATGATCAATGTGTTACCACCATGATCAATGTGTTACCACCATGATCAATGTGACACTACCATGATCAATGTGACACTACCATGATCAATGTGACACCACCATGATCAATGTGACACTACCATGATCAATGTGACACTAACATGATCAATGTGACACCACCATGATCAATGTGACACTACCATGATCAATGTGACACTACCATGCTCAATGTGACACCACCATGACCAATGTGACACTACCATGATCAATGCGAAACTACCATGAGCAATGATACACTACCATGATCAATGTGACACCACCATGATCAATGTGACACTACCATGATCAATGTGACACTACCATGATCAATGTGACACCAGCATGATCAATGTGACATCACCATGATCAATGTGACACCACCATGATCAATGTGACATCAGCATGATCAATGTGACACCACCATGATCAATGTGACACCAGCATGATCAGTGTGACACCAGCAGTCTGTAACGATATTTTATTTCTGCCAACTTTCAGCTGAGGTCAAGTTCCGAGGCTACTTCAATCGTCTTCAAGACCCCGACCCACAAACAAGCAAATGTTTCACCAAGGAAGGATGGTTCGACACTGAGGATGTGGGGTTTCTGGATGAGGACGGTAATGTCTACGTCATGGGAAGGAACAAAGACACGATCACCTACGGGTCAGTGGTTGTCTACCCAGCCTGGCTAGAGGTTAAAATAATGCAACATCCTGACGTCACTGAGGCATTCGTTTTGCCGGTAAGTTTTTATTGTATGAAGTTTCAACAAACCTTCATACTCAACTGTCACATTATGGGTTAAAACTAAAGTTTTATAGATAGAAAATAACTACACAAAGGTCAAGTACGAGACTTGAACCGGCGTCTTAGCACGCGAGTTTACACCCATATGTGCTCGACCGCCTATCCAGAAATGTTCGGAGATTTCTGTATAGTGTCGCCTCAAGCATCGAAACTCAGATGCGAGGCAACATTCCTCACCTTCCCAGGGTAATACCCTGGTACGCATTTCAGCCAACGGCTAGGTCGACCGTGGGGGTATTTGTTTTTTTTTTCCGTCCACGAGTACATCTCACACTGCTCCCAGCGGGAATCGAGCACGGGTTGTCCGAACGTCGGTAGTCCAGTCGGCTGGTTTTCCCAACTAGGCTACCGAGGCCCCCAACTACACAAATTATACTGCCAGACATAACAGCTTCGAATCACGCAGAATTTGCAATATACCTCATCATCATCATCATCATCATCATCATCATTATCATCATCATCATCGAGTGCCTTCTCCGCAACGAAGGTTGGCTACCATGGATCGCCATTCTACTCTGTTTCTTGCTTTGATGGTGCAGGCTGTCATAGATTGACCAAGTCCATCTATTGATGTTACTCGTCCATGTTAGTCTTGGTCTGCCTCTGCCTCTTTTACCTTGTATTTTCTCTTCCAATATTACTTTTAGTAGGCTGTTGTTTTTTTTAAAATGCCCCAAAAATTTCATTTGTGTTGTCTTAATTGTATTTAGTAGTTCTCTTTTTATTTTCAATTGTTTTAAAACTTTATCGTTTGTTATTTTTTGTTTCCATCCAATTCTACCTATCCTTCTATAAATCCACATTTCAAAGGCTTCAATTTTCTGTTCTGTTTTCTTGTCTAATGTCCATGTTTCTGCACCATACAGTAATTTTGAGAAGATGTAACATTTTGCCATTCTTAGTTTCAGCCATGCTGATATTTGTTTTGTTGTTAGTATATTTTTCATGGCATTAAAATTACTTTTTGCCATACCTATTCTTTTGTTTATTTCAGTTTTGTATTTTCCATCATTGGTTATAGTATGTCCCAGGTAGTTGTAACTCTGGACTGTCTCCAGATGTATTCCCTCAACTGTGATATTTAATTGTAGGTCTTGAGAATTGTCTTTGTTTATGATCATAATTTTAGTCTGTTTGATATTCATATCTATATAGTCCATATGTTTTGCTTGTTATGTTTATCACATTAAGCAATTGTAGGTCTTTAGGATTTTCTGCTAGTAGAACAGTATCATCAGCATATCTTAGGTTATTGATTATCTTTCTCTTAATGTTTAGGCCTGGTATCTCTGAGATGTTTTTAAAGATTTGCTCAGTGTATAGATTGAACAAGCTTGGTGATAGGATGCATCCTTGTCTTACTCCTCTTTTTATAATATACCTACACAAACAAATAAAAAATGCATATAAAAAGTTGTTGAGAAAAGGGACAGATCAATACAGAAAGGAAAATGCAGACAAAATAAATTACAAACAAAATGGAAAATGCATAAAGAAAACAATACAAAAGGTAAACAGCGTCTTCAATACAAAGAAAAAAAACAGAAAACAAAAATTGACTAGAGATGACCTTAAACAAACTTTCATCTCGATATCATTTCCCAGGTTTCTGACCCAGTAATCTTCCACAACATCTGCGCATGCGTGCAAACAAATGTGGGAAGTGACCTTGACGAGGAGAAGCTGAAGACTTATTGTGAAAGTATTTTTGTGTCTGACCTGGAAAGTGAACTAACGCCGATGCCCAAGTTTTTTATGGTAAACACAGACACCGTTTTACTAACGTAATTGTCTAACAAATAAATAAATTGGTAAACATGAAACACATCAACCGTAGACATGTTTATTTGTTGTTAGAACTGACACAAATAATTCGAGTTTAAAAGTCATTCAGTTTTTCTCCCAATTATTTATTTATTATGTGTGTAAAAAGTTTCACTAAAAATACTGGTCTCATAGATTCTTGTAGTTTTGTGTAAGCGGTATACACATTCTAGTTCATCCTCAGAAATGGAATTTACTGAAAACACTGAACACACAGAAAAACACTGAACACATAGAAAAACACTAAACACACAGAAAAACACTGAACACATAGAAAAACACTGACAGCCTCTGGAGAAGAACAGCAACATAATAAATCTTGAAAACAAATTTCACAATCAGACACAGTAAGTTTAAGTCATCCTTACAGGATGTAAAAGTATATAGAGGGGCAGATGTGGCTTCAGATCATCATCTTCTGCTAGCCAAACCTAAACTTAAACTAAAAAGATATACTATAACGAATAAGGGTAGAAAGTTATTTTTATTTTTTTTTTAAAGTATTTCAATTTGCGGTTTCTTAAAGAACAAGGAATTGAAGATAAATTTGCAGTCACGATATCAAACAAATACCAAGTCCTCCAACAACTAGAAAATACAATAAATATAGAAGATCATTGGAAACAGGTAAAAGATATATGGAAAGAGACATGCGAAGAAACGCTGGGGAAAAGAGAACGCCAGAATAAGGCATGGATAACAGCAGAGACCCTGGATAAAATTAAATAAAGAAAGAACAAGAAAGCAGACATAAATAAAATCAAAACGAGAAGTAATAAAGCCAAGACACAGGAAACCTACACAGAGGTGAACAAAGAAGTGAGAAAATGCATTAAAAGGGATAATAGGAAATGTATAGATGAACTAGCTAAAGAGGCAGAAGAAGCAGCAAATAAAGGGAATATGAAAGAACTGTTCAACAGCACAAATAAAGTGGAAAATACAAACAGATCAAAGCCTTTATTAAAGATAAGAAAGGAAATCTGCTTAGTAATATAAGGGAACAAATGGAAAAAGCATTTTGAAGAACTTTTGAACAGACCCGACTCAAATCATCCTCCAGATATACTACCAGCAGAAGAAGAGTTATACGTTAACTGTGGAAAACCAAGCAAGGAAGAAATTATGAAAGCCTTCAAGCTTTTAAAATTTGTAAAGCCACAGGACCAGATGAAATTCCTTCGAAGCCATCAACGCAGATATTAACACCTCTACCAAGATGTTACATAATCTATTAGATAAAATTTGGGAGAGGAAGGAGATACCTAAAGACTGGAAAGAAGGTTATATGATCAAACTACCAAAGAAAGGAAGTTTACAGGAGTGCACAAATTATAGGGAAATTATACTACTATCAATGCCAGGAAAAAATATTAAGCAGAATCATTCTGGAGAGACTACAAGAGGCCATAGAGAAACATTTGAGAGATGAACAAGCAGGTTATAGGAAGAACAGATCCTGTGCTGATCAAATAACTACCCTACGTATAATAGTTGAACAAAGTTTAGAACTAAAATCCCCACTTTATATTGGATTCATAGATTACGAAAAGGCATTTGATAGTTTAGACAGAAGAATGCTTTGGAAGTTGCTGAGTCATTACGGAATCCCCATAAAGTTTATTAACCTGATTAAAAACAATGTATGAAGAAATGAAATGTAGTGTGGTACGTGAAGGACAGCTTACAGAAGCATTTGAAATAAGAACTGGAGTACGGCAGGGATGCCTTCTATCTCCATTTCTCTTTCTACTGGCCATAGATTGGATTATGAAAATAACTCAAAACAACAGAAATGTAATCCAGTGGTCACCGACCAAGTAACTTGATGATTTAGGCTTTGCTGATGACATAGCTCTCCTATCACACATCCATCAACAGATGCAGGATAAAATGAACATACTTGATGAAAAATCACAACAGCTAGGACTGGAAATTAATAGAGATAAGACCAACATTATGAGAATTAATGCAGTTGGCAATAAACAAATAAAAGTAGGAGAAATACCTCCACTAGACTTACAATCTTACATATATCTGGGCAGTAATATAGACAAAGAGGGGGGAACAGAAAATGATACCAAAATAAGGATATCAAAAGCAAGAGGAGCATTTGTTGCACTGGAAAACATATGGAAGTCCAAAGAAATTAGGTTAAATACTAAAATAAAAATTTTCAACTCCAATGTTAAATCAGTCTTATTATATGGCTGTGAAACATGGAGAACAACTCAAATGACAATCATGAAGATACAGACTTTCATTAATGTATGCTTACGCAGAATAAAAGGATGGAAATGACAGGGCAAAATCACTAACATAGAATTATGGAAATGTACCAGTCAAACACCAGTGGATAAAGAGATACAACGAAGACGATGGTGCTGGATAGGACACACACTGCAGAAGCCAGCTGAGGGTATTACACAACAGGCGTCTTTTTGTAATCCTAAGGGAAAAAAGACAAAGAGGAAGACCAAGCAATTCTTGGAGACGACAGATAGAAGTAGAGATGAAGATGATGGGGAAGACATGGAACGATCTTAAAAGAATGGCAAGAAACAGAAAGGCTTGGAAAGCGTTTATTCAAGACCTCTGCTCCACAGGGAGCTGAAAGGTAGAAGAAGAAGCAGACAACAATAACTGGTAACACGACAATAACTGCTAGCACAACAATAACTGGTAACACAACAATAACTGGTAACACGACAATAACTGCTAGCACCATAATAAGTGCTAACACAACAATAACTGGTAACACGACAATAACTGCTAGCACAACAATAAGTGCTAACACAACAATAACAGCTAGCACCACAATAAGTGCTAACACAACAATAACTGCTAGCACAACAATAACTGCTTGCACAATAATAACTGTTAGCACAACAATAGCTGCTAGCACAACAATAACTGCTAGCACAACAATAACTGCTAGCACAACAATAACTGCTTGCACAACAATAACTGCTAGCACAACAATAACTGCTAGCACAACAATAACTGCTTGCACAACAGTAACTGGTAACACGACAATAACTGGTAACACGACAATAACTGGTAACACGATAATAACTGTTAGCACAACAATAACTGCTAGCACAACAATAACTGCTTGCACAACAATAACTGCTAGCACAACAATAACTGCTAGCACAACAATAACTGCTAGCACAACAATAACAGTTGAAAACTTTCGTTCAGTGACGCTAATGTGTAACGCTCATTATTCCATGTTTGAACTTTCAGGTGTTTGAGCATTTTCCAGAGACGTCATCGGGCAAGTCAGACAAGCAGGAACTGAGAAGAATTGCAGAGGAGAGATTTGGTTTGGTCAGAACCAACAACGTGCAGTAACACCCTATACCAGGCTATGACAGATTATTTAGTAAAACATCCATTGCTTTGTGTTGTTCACTACAGACTTCTCAGTGACAATACCACCTGTTAGTTTATAACTGAATACACGCTATCTTTGAACTTGAAGCTTGTTAATTATATCTTCTGCCACCTTTTTTTGCTCATGTTTTATTCTTGGGATTATAAAAACTTACATTGCCATACTAGTATTTATTAGTGTGACCAAATAAAATCATGATGTAGCCACTGTCTCTATGCCTGAGATCAACTGCTTAAAATAGTAAAGTTAAAATATATATTCAGTAATATCCTTCAACTGTTCCCACAGGTCCACCTAACACCTGCTCTCACAGCTCCACTCAACATCACCTATCACATCTCCACCCAACACATGCTCTCACAGCTCCACCTAACACCTGCTCTCACATCTCCACCCAACACCGGTTCTCATACCTCCACCCGTCTCCTTCTCTCACACCTCCACCCAACACTGGTTCTAACACCTCCACCCAACACCGATTTTCACATCTCCATCCAACTCCTTCTCTCACACCTCCACCCAACACCGGTTTTCACATCTCCACCCAACTCCTTCTCTCACACCTCCACCCAACACCGGTTTTCACTTCTTCACCCAACACCGGTTCCCACATCTCCACCCAACACCGGTTCTTACATCTCTACCCAACACCAGCTCAAACACCTCCACCCAACACTGGTTCTCACATCTCCACCCAACACCAGCTCTCACAACTCCACCCAAAACCGGTTCTCACATCTCTACCCAACACCAGCTCTCACAGCTCCTCCCAACACCGGTTCTCACATCTCTACCCAACACCAGCTCTCACACCTCCACCCAACACCGGTTCTCACAACTCTACCCAACACCAGCTCTCACATCTCCACCCAACACCGGTTCTCACATCTCTACCCAACTCTAGCTCTCACACCTCCACACAACACTGGTTCTCACATCTCCACCCAACACCAGCTCTCACAGCTCCTCCCAACTCCTTCTCTCACATCTCCACCCAAAACCAGCTCTCACAGCTCCTCCCAACTCCTTCTCTCACATCTCCACCCAACACCAGCTCTCACAGCTCCTCCCAACTCCTTCTCTCACATCTCCACCCAACACCAGCTCTAGAAGCTCCTCCCAACTCCTTCTCTCACATCTCCACCCAACACCGGCTCTCACCTCTCCACCCAACACCGGCATCACCTCTCCACCCAACACCGGCTCCCACATCTCCCCCCAACACCAGCTCTCACATCTCCACCCAACTACTTCTCTCACATCTCCATCCAACACCAGCTCTCACATCTCCACCCAACACAGGCTCTCACATCTCCATCCAACACCGGCTCTCACATCTCCACCCAACACCAGCTCTCACATCTCCACCCAACACCAGCTCTCACATCTCCACCCAACACCAGCTCTCACATCTCCACCCAACACCGGCTCTCACATCTCCACCCAACACCAGCTCTCACATCTCCACCCAACACCAGCTCTCACATCTCCACGCAACACCAGCTCTCACATCTCCACCCAACACCAGCTATCACATCTCCACCCAACACCAGCTCTCACATCTCCATCCAACACCAGCTCTCACATCTCCACCCAACACCGGCTCTCACATCTCCATCCAACACCGGCTCCCACATCTCCACCTAACACCAGCTCTCACATCTCCACCCAACACCGGCTCTCACATCTCCACCCAACACCAACTCTCACATCTCCACCCAACACCAGCTCTCACATCTCCACCCAACACCAGCTCTCACATCTCCACCCAACACAGACTCTTACAGCTCCACCAAACTCCTTCTCCCACCTCTCCACCCAACACCGGCTCTCACCTCTCCACCCAACACCGGCATCACCTCTCCACCCAACACCGGCTCTCACATCTCCATCCAACACCGGCTCTCACATCTCCACCCAACACCGGCTCTCACATCTCCATCCAACACCGGCTCTCACATCTCCACCCAACACCGGCTCTCACATCTCCATCCAACACCGGCTCTTACATCTCCACCAAACTCCTTCTCCCACCTCTCCACCCAACACCGGTTCCCACATCTCCACCCAACACCAGCTCTCACAGCTACACCCAACACCGGCTCTCACATCTCCACCCAACAATAGTTCTCACATCTCCACCCAACACCAGCTCTCACAGCTACACCCAACACCGGTTCCCACATCTCCACCCAACACCAGTTCTCACAGCTACACCCAACACCAGCTCTCACAGCTACACCCAACAATAGTTCTCACATCTCCACCCAACACCAGCTCTCACACCTCCACCCAACACCGGCTCTCACATCTCCACCCAACTCCTTCTCTCACATCTCCACACAACACCGGCTCTCACAACTCCACCCAACACCAGCTCTCACATCTCCTCCCAACACCGGTTCTCACATCTCTACCCAACACGAGCTCTCACACCTCCACCCAACACTGGTTCTCACATCTCCACACAACACCAGCTCTCACAGCTCCTCCCAACACCAGCTCTCACTCCTCCACCCAAAACCGGCTTTCACATCTCCACCCAACACCGGCTCTCACATCTCCATCCAACACCGGTTCTCACAGCTCCACCCAATACCGGCTCTCACATCTCCATCCAACACCGGTTCTCACAGCTCCACCCAACTCCTTCTCTCACACCTCCACTCAACAATGGATTTCACATCTCCACACAACAACGGCTCTCACATCTCCACCCAACACCGGCTCTCACATCTCCACCCAACACCGGCTTTCACATCTCCACCCAACTCCTTCTCTCACATCTCCACCCAACTTCGGCTTTCACATCTCTACCCAACTCCTTCTCTCACATCTCCACCCAACACCGGCTCTCACATCTACACCCAACTTCTTCTCTCACATCTCCACCCAACACCGGCTGTCACATCTCTACCCAACTCCTTCTCTCACATCTCCACCCAACACCGGCTCTCACATCTACACCCAACTTCTTCTCTCACATCTCCACACAACACCGGCTCTCACATCTCCACACAACACCGGCTCTCACATCTCCACCCAACAGCGGTTCTCACATCTCCACACAACACCGGCTCTCACATCTCCACACAACACCGGTTCTCACATCTCCACACAACACCGGTTCTCACATCTCCACACAACACCGGCTCTCACATCTCCACATAACACCGGTTCTCACATCTCCACACAACACCGGCTCTCACATCTCCACACAACACCGGTTCTCACATCTCCACACAACACCGGCTCTCACATCTCCACACAACACCGGCTCTCACATCTCCACCCAACACCGGTTCTCGACACATCAGGTATTCCACTTTGATTAAGAGTATCATGGAGACCAGCGTGCGGAAGGGGAACATAGTTTCTGTTTTTTTTTAATCGCGATAACTATATAGATCTAGAAATAGAATCCTAGAAAACCAAAAACATGATGTTCTCTAGTTTAGTTTTGATGATGGATCACCCTCAATGCATATCGAACACATCCGTAAACACTTACATCACACTTACTTCATGTAAATTCTGAGATACTGTTCTGGTTCTTCAGTGCGACTTACTTCATGAAACTCTTTGATATCTTTCTTGTCCTAGAGTGCAACTTCTGCAAAATCTGATACATCTTTTTTCTTCTTCAGTACTACTTACTTCATGCAAACTCTCAGATATTGTTTTTCTTCTTCAGTACGACTTACTTCATACAAACTGATATATTCTTCATACTTTAGTGCAACTTACTTCATACAAACTGAGATATTCTTCATACTTTAGTGCAACTTACTTCATACAAACTGATATATTCTTCATACTTTAGTGCAACTTACTTCATACAAACTGAGATATTCTTCATACTTTAGTGCAACTTACTTCATACAAACTGATATATTCTTCATACTTTAGTGCAACTTACTTCATACAAACTGATATAATCTTCATACTTTAGTGCAACTTACTTCATACAAACTGATATAATCTTCATACTTTAGTGCAACTTACTTCATACAAACTGATATAATCTTCATACTTTAGTGCAACTTACTTCATACAAACTGATATATTCTTCATACTTTAGTGCAACTTACTTCATACAAACTGATATAATCTTCATACTTTAGTGCAACTTACTTCCTGCAAACTCTAAAATATTGCTCTTCCTCTTCAGCGCGATTTACTTCATGGAAGATCTGAGCTATTGTTCTTCTACAGTGCGACGTACTTCAAGCACTCTGAGATATCGTTCTTCCTCTTCAGTGCGACTTGCTTCACATAAACTTTGAGATATCGTTAATCGTTTTCAGTGCGACTTACTTTATACAAACTCTGAGATATCGTTAATCATTTTCAGTGCGATTTACTTTATACAAACTCTGAGATATCGTTAATCATTTTCAGTGCGACTTTTTTCATGTAAAATCTGAGATATTTTTCCTCTTTTGTGGAATTTACGTCAGGAAGACTCTGAGGTGTCATCTTCAGATATAAATTTTACTTTATATGTAACGACAAAAGCACTGAGCTACATAATGTTTTTTGAGGTCATTTGCGATTCCTTATAGTTACCAGGTTAAGTTTACCAGGAGTCAGCTCACAAGTACTCAGTTTCAGAACATGATGACGTCACGCACATGTTTTCTACCCGTGCAATGGAAACAAGTAAAATGCAGTGAGGAAAATTATCTAAATTAAACATCAATAAAAAATTGGAGACAGTCGAAATAGGTAAACAAAAATAGTACATATTTTATAACTGACTGTGAGGGCAATGAGCTATGGGGAGGCACAGTTATTCTCACTGGCAGATACAACACATAATTATGTTCTAATATACTAGCTCGTGCTTCTCTCGTTTTTATTTTAAATCCTGTCAAACACACACACACATAACATGCACACTCACGCATGTCGCGATAGCTCAGTGGTTAGTGAACTGGACTACTAAGGACAAGAGGTAGGGTTCAATCCTGATCAACGGCGTTCGAGTTCACCCAGCCATAAATGGGTAGCGGATTTTTTTCTGGGAAAGTAAAGCGTCACCGGCGTAATACCGACCACATTACCTCAAAATTCATGTGCTGAAAGTCTATAAAATATTATAGTCACTGACACAATATTCCCTATAAGCCACTTGGGGTGACGGGGCTCTTTACTTTACTTACTTTACTAAACATGTTCGTAGTTTGTATTGTAGGGTTTAAAATGTTGGTAGAAACGAATAGAACGTTATCGTCGTGTACCACGTCCACTATCACAAACAATTGCCGTCTCTACTCAACTTCTTGCCTCTCTAGACATTAATGAATTTAGTGATACTTCTTGTCTGCAATATTTTGTTCGTTTTGTTTTACTAACATTCTTTTTTTTTCGAATGCACAGACATAGGCGCGACTGATTAATAGAAATCATTATTACTCCAGATAATGAAACCTTCTATATAATTTTTTTTTTTAATTATGTGAATGTTAATTAATCAGACAAAGTTTAATTTTAAAAAACTAAAGTAAAGTAAAGAGCCGTCACGCCAAGTGGCGTATAGGGAATATGGTGTTAGTGTTCAACAAATTTACAGACCTTCGGCACTTGATTTTTGGGGTAGTGTGGTCGGTATTACGCCCGGGCCGCTTTATTTCTCAGAAAAAAAAATCCGGTACCCATTTAAGGCTGGGTGAACCAGGAAGCCGTCGGTTGGGATCGAACTCTACCCCTTGTCCTTTGTAGTCCAGTTCACTAAGCACTGAACTTTCGCGGCTTCACAGTTTAATAAAGAATGTTTAATATCTCAAGTCCGGATAATTCACTAGAGAATGTTTAAGTTTAGTTTAACTTTTAACTTTTAAAGTTTTATCATAACACACATTTCATTGTTAAAGCTGAAAAAGTTTTATGTTTGAAGAATTATTGTGTCAGATTTCATTGAAAGAGTTTTGTTTGAAGAATTATTGTGTTAGATTTGATTAAAAGAGTTTTGTTTGAAGAATTATTGTCTCAGATTTCATTAAAAGAGTTTTGTTTGAAGAATTATTGTGTTAGATTAATGGCATAGCGAGCGATGCCAACGGCTATGTAAAGACATGTAATGCTCCGACTAAGTGGTTTTTAGCACATCATGATTATCATTCATCAGTCCAGTTTTGAATATATTATGCTTCCCCTTCTTAACACTCAAGAACATGTATTGTATTTGAATAAGCCACGGATGTAGTTAGAGTACAAATAATTGAACGCAGGTTTATTCATAATTCACGTGTTTGTTTTATCTGTAGAAATATTTCTTGAACAGTATTGACATCTCCATTGATATCGCTCTCAGTTGCAGACATTGATAGATTTGGAGCCGTCAGTAGCTGGACTCCAGGGGTCATGATGAGGGGGCAGTCTGATCACTTTGTGACATGTTCCGAGTGCAGTTATGATAACCTACACATAACTCAATAACTCAATTGATAGATTGCTGTCTTTCTTTATTAACTGTTGATCTCTAATATGTTTCGACTCACTTCTGTTTCTAGAAACGTCTTTCACAACAGACAGTTGGCGCCGTGATAGTTGAAGTGATTTTAAATATTTCAAAAATGATAACAAAACAATATAAGTATATGATCGCTCTTGTCATTTCATCTTGTGCAACCAATTAAACAAATCCAAAGTTGTCCAGTTAAAACTTCCTTAAACATGGGAGAATTGAAAAGAAAATACAACAAAATGTTATGGTAAAAGCTTTACGTGATTGATAAACGACACAGATTTGAACGACGTTTCGGCTCAATAGGCCTTCAGCGGGAACATACAAACACGCACACACATATATGTAAGTAAATAAAACTAATCCTACATAGCTAACTAGTCATGAAACCTCCAAAACAAAATAATCAAAAATGGTTTAAGAAGAAAAAAATGAATTTCCTGTGTCGTGAACCGTGGTCAGAATGGGAATGAGGGAGTCACACGGGAGTAGCTGTAATTATACCCTGCTGGTCAAAACCGTGGGAAGGGTTCTAAATATATGCGAGTGGGTGGAACGCAGTCTAGGTTACATCGACTGCAAAGACACTGACAATGTCTAAAAGTATCTAAGAGCACACAAAAACATGTATATATATATACACACACACACACACACACAGATGCGTGTATACATATATACACGTAGAAACAGACATGCACCTACTTATACATATCAACATACATACATATACATATATATGCATACATACATGCACACACATACATGCATATATATATATATATATATATATATATATATATATATATATATATATATATATACTAATACCCATAATGTGAACACATACACGCATGTGCACACCCATACGGGGACAATCATATATGTGTAGAAATGTGTGCATAACCAGAAGAGTGCACACCGACGTCAGTGTGCAAACACAAACGAGAAAGAATAGAACAGAAGAATAACTTATACTCAAAAGGCGGAAATAGTGAGATGTCTGAGAGTGAGGTACAATAAAAGCATATGAAGGGTAAGTAGCACAGAAAAAAGGAGTATATGAGAACACCGAAGTGTCTCAATGGGGACTATTGGCAGAGAACTATAAATAGCATGGCATACTAGATAAACTAAAGAGCCAAAACATGGGCAGTAGAGAAGGCTATGCAATAGGGAAGAAGCAACTGAAGGGAAACTATGTGTACGAGTGAGATACATTCATGCCTCGTGGGGTCAGCAAACCAAACTGGACTATGAGTCGATTCTCCAAAGCAAACAGGCTACGGTCGCCAGAGTGACAAAGGACAATACCAGTGATACGGATGTCGTCTTTGCCCTTGTGGTCTGAGGAGTTGAAATGGGAAGATACTGGAGTGCCAGTATTCTGTTGAACATCTAGTAGATGTTCACAAAATCCTATCACTAATCGTCTCCCAGACTCGCCAATATAAGTCATGTTAGCATCGTTGGCAAATGACGGTATAAATGATGTTACGGGACACACATGTGAAGCCATGCTTGATCTCGAACCGTCCATTAGGGAATACGAGAGAGTCAGTGGAGAGCACATAGGCACAGGTGATACAGTTCCGACCACAAGGGGCCGTACCGAAGTATTGATGGTCGGAGCGAGAGAGATGGCTCCTAACCAGAATATCTCCCAAATTCCTGTCGCGTTTCTCTCTCTCTCTCTCTCTCTCTCTCTCTCTCTGCGATCAGGACTCAATCAGAGTAGGATTCCAGACTTTCACATTAAGTCAGCTGTCAGGTTAAGTGTGGTGATCGCCTCCACAGACATAACATCACAATGAGACTCTGTCAGATCCACTCTGATTGAAGACCCGTTAAAACGTTGCACAACTGAAGGCGATCATAGGGGGATCACTAAAAAGTAGACGAGTAGTGGGATCAGAGAGGAGAATGGAACGGTAGCGGCGAGTATCTTAATAGCAGGAAAGTTGTGAGGATGATAAGTGAGGGTGAGTATAGTTCTCTCAGAGGAGGGGGGGGGTTGGTTGGAAGGAGTGAGTGCCTCGAGACGAGAGTTAAGGAGGATCCGCTTGAGGGCAGACTGGAGGATCGAATTAGGATAAAGCCGGCGGCTAAAGAAACCTAACGTAAGGTCAGCATGTTGGAGGAAATCTTTGGTCATCCTGGCAGATGCGACAGAGACGCAATAACTGTGAGAACGGAATTGAATCACGACAAGAAGGTGAATGTGATGGCGCATAGAGAAGATAACAATGGGTGTCTGTGGGTTTATAGAAAACCGAGGTGTGGAGACCAGAAGTGCCCAAGGAAACAATAAGATCTAGGAAGGTAACAGAGGAAGTGGATATACAAGATGTGATCTTGATAGCTTTGTGATAGCTACCAATGTAGTCGATAAACCTGCAGAGGTCATCCTCAGGTAGATCGGTAAGTCCTAAGCAGTCATCAATGTGCGCGTGGTATATGGTGGGAAGGGGACCCTGATACGAGTTGAGAATTTTGTGTTTAAGGTTACCCATAAATAGGCAAGCATAGCTGGGGCCCATCTTGGTGTCCATGGCTACTCCACTAACTTGGTCATAGAAGTTACCATTGAACTCAAAGGTGTTGAGGTTGAGTACAAGCTCAGTAAGGCGGAGAAGAGTGGCAGTATCAACAGAGGGGTGTAGCCTCTGGTTAAGAAGGAACCGTAGAGCCAGGAGGCCGTTGGAGTGAGCAATAGAGGTGTAGAGAACAAACATCAAGGGCGAAAAGTCGGTATGAGCGACCCCAGGAGAGAGAGAGATGTTAGAGATGATACTCAAAGCACATTTTGTGTCCTTGACATACGAGGGAAGACTAACTCCCATGGGCTGGAAGACACTGTCTAGATAGTCAGATATGTGTTCAATCGGGCAAGCTCACGCTGACACGATGGGACGTCTTGGATTGTCGAATTTGTGAATTTTAGGGAGCATGTAGAATGTTGGTTAAACATGGCAATGTTGCACCGAAGGCGATTAATTCTGCTGATCATTGTTGCAGCATCCCTCTGTTCTATTACTACAAGTGTTGTAAATGTTCTTTGCTACAGTATCCCTCTGTTCTATTACTACAAGTGTTGTAAATGTTCGTTGCTACACCATCCCTAAGTTCTCTTACTACAAGTGTTGTAAATGTTCATTGCTACAGTATCCATCTGTTCTATTACTACAAGTGTTGTAAATGTTCTTTGCTACAGTATCCCTCTGTTCTATTACTACAAGTGTTGTAAATGTTCGTTGCTACACCATCCCTAAGTTCTCTTACTACAAGTGTTGTAAATGTTCATTGCTACAGTATCCCTCTGTTCTCTTACTACATGTGTTGTAAATGTTCATTGCTACAGTATCCCTCTGTTCTCTTACTACATGTGTTGTAAATGTTCATTGCTACAGTATCCCTCTGTTCTCTTACTACATGTGCTGTAAATGTTCATTGCTACAGTATCCCTCTGTTCTGTTACTACGTGTGTTTTAAATGTTCATTGCTACAGTATCCCTCTGTTCTCTTACTACATGTGCTGTAAATGTTCATTGCTACAGTATCCCTCTGTTCTGTTACTACGTTTTTTTTTAAATGTTCATTGCTACAGTATCCCTCTGTTCTGTTACTACGTTTTTTTTTAAATGTTCATTGCTACAGTATCCCTCTGTTCTGTTACTACGTTTTTTTTTTAAATGTTCATTGCTACAGTATCCCTCTGTTCTGTTACTACGTTTTTTTTTTAAATGTTCATTGCTACAGTATCCCTCTGTTCTGTTACTACGTTTTTTTTTAAATGTTCATTGCTACAGTATCCCTCTGTTCTGTTACTACGTTTTTTTTTTAATGTTCATTGCTACAGTATCCCTCTGTTCTGTTACTACGTGTGTTTTAAATGTTCATTGCTACAGTATCCCTCTGTTCTGTTACTACGTTTTTTTTTAAAATGTTCATTGCTACAGTATCCCTCTGTTCTCTTACTACATGTGTTGTATGGATAAATCCTTATACAAGGTAACTGTCATCCTGCATCACACTTGGTTTCCGAGCGTTTTGTGCGTGCCATCTATGTCCACAACTTCTATGATTTACTTGGTGTCTCAGCAAATATTCCAACAGGTTCATCTGTGATCTCCTGCTTGTGTCACGTGACCGCTTTAAGTGAATATCTACAAGTTCATTATTAACATCTCACCTATAGACTTTACACTTAGACTTTAGAACGGAATGGCTTCACTGCAGGCGGGATATTCCCATATCCGCTCAGTTCGCGTTCCAGCAACCAACAAAGTGTTTATCCTGATCGATCACACTGTTCCATTCACGGCCATCTTTATCTCTACGAGCCAAAGCGCCACAATTGTGACGTCAGAACGATGGGCAAGGAAGTTAGGCTCCCTTACAATTCGAAGTCGATACACACGTCAATTTGAATCTCCATTTTTTGTTTATTCTGTTGGATTGTAACCCTTCTCATCTGTAAACATGTGTAGCAGTCTTGTCATGACGCCTAATGTGACGCGCCGTGTTCTCTGTTGACCTGAACCTTCCGCAGTTCTCTAGAACCACTACTCCACCTGTTCGGACTCTCACTTGCTTGGATCTAGTTCGCTTCCCTGGCTAGTACTTCCCGCTGTCTCTAGATGATGGCTAATGCAGGCTAAACCTTGTCTGCTATGCCCGTCGCGGTTCCTTCGTCGCCAATTCAAGTACAATACCACACTGAAGCGAAAGACTCAACAACACAAATTTGATCAAACAATGCTCAGTCTTTATTTCACTCTACATTTCATGCCCTCAACTTCTCTGGTGGACACATTTAAAGCCGGCGAATGGCAGTAACAATAAAGTAGGGGAGAGCAAAGGGGGTTAAAAATACTCTAGCAGTTAGCAGTGATAAATTGCGAGTGTTCTAAGTGGTAGGGTAGTTAAAAGAGCTCATTAGGCCCACGTGAAAATTATGACAGTGAACGGGTCGTGCAAAGCGGGAATTAAGAGAAATACGAAGTCGAGATTTATGGGTTTTAGTCAGAGAAAGAATAGGTTAGGCAGTTGAGCGTTAGAGCTGGTTGGGATCAGATGCAGACAGCTGAGTGTTATAGTCCGTTTCATAACTCGTGCCCAACTTTTAAAATCGATATCTTTTAAACCGCTTTTTGTAAGTTCTTCAATATTTGCATGTAAAGTTATAATGATTAGAACCCAACAGGGAATTAATTTCATTAAAAAAAACATTTGGTTATTATTGTTGCTTATTTGATTTATGTAAATTTATAACGACCCATTGATGTAGAAAAAACTTAATGTTTACAGTATTATAAGTTAAAAATAGCGAGTAAAAATCCATACACGGTCAAATTGACGTGTTTACACGAAACATCGCAATAAAAATGTATGGCTATTTTTGCAAAGAGGCTAAACGAGGAAGATTATTTCATTCTTTAGAAAACCCTGAGAATAGGACAAGACACATTTTGGATTTATCTAAACAGTCATTTAATCGCTGGATTCAAGCACGTGACCATCAATGTTCAAAATATACAAAATCACAAGGAAGAGCAAAAATGTTTGGTAATTTCGACAGTGAACTGATTAGAAGTGAAATTCGCAAAATGTTGGGTATGAATGAAACTGTTACAATAAGAAAATTACAAGTATCGCTGAAAAAGAACAATAGTACTGAAATATCAAAGTCTACATTATGGAGGAATGTGAGAGCTGCAGGCTTTACATTCAGAAAGTATTCCAATGGACGAAACATCATCTGTGAGAAGCCACATATAGTAGTCATGAGAAGCAAGTACTTACGTGAAGTAAAAGAGGTGCGCAAGCAAGGTTATGATATTGTGTACTTGGATGAAACATGGATCAATGCTCACCACACTAACTAAAGGGAATGGCAGTCATCAGATGGAAAGATTAAGAGATTAATACCTAGCAGCAAAGGACAGCGCTTGATAATTGCTCATGCAGGTAGTCGACAACATGGACTAATACAGAATGCAGAGCTCATTTTTCTTTCAAAATCCATAGACAATCGGGATTATCACTCTGAGATGAATGGTCACATATTTAGACATTGGATTGAAAATTCTGTTCTCCCATCACTAGATCGACCATCTTGCCTAATAATGGACAATGCAGCGTACCACAACATTGTTGCGCTTGAAGATAAAGTCCCGACGTCATCCAGTACAAAAGATGCTATTAAGATATGGCTCACAAAGGAGCACATACAATTTAATAACATGTACCTAAAACCTGAATTACTATCTCTAGTAAAGCAAAAACAAAGGACAAAGATTTTTCAAATAGATAAGATTATCCAAGAGCACGGTCATATAAGTTTGAGGCTGCCACCTTACCATGCTCATTTAAATCCAATAGAACTAATCTGGGCAAAATTAAAAGGACAAGTGGCAGATGAAAATACAACATTCAAAATATGCGATGTAAAGACTCTTGCTAATCTCGCTTTATTAAATATAGACAAAGATTATTGGGCTAAATGCGAAGACCACGTCTTAAAACAGGAAGAGGAATATTGGAAAAATGATGGTTTGTGGAATGTTCAACCCCAAACAGTTATTAATCTTTTAGACTCGTCTGATTCAGAATGAAAGTATATAGCCCCCACAATGTTGGCCCCTATATTACCTTAAATTAGTTCAACAAACGGTCCTTTTCAGGACCACACAACTATGAAAATTGGACATACAGGTATACCTTGATATTATCGTCCGTCCTCGAACTGAGAAGACAATAATTCTCCTGGTGTTTTGTTTTATTCAGTTATTTCCCCATTACGGCCACGCCTTTACCTAGTGAAAATTAATCATAGACCAGCAACTACGGTAATTTCTATTATTTAGGGGTTCACAATTTACAATTTTGACAAATATCAAAGAAATTCGCCGCTTTAAGAAAACTGCAGCTGCAAGATATTTGTTATATATGTAAAGGGTCTTTTGCATTCTAATAACATTTGGAAAATTTCAACAGTTTTTAACAAACGGTTACTGAGTAATAGCGTTTTGGGCACGTGATTTGAAACGAGCTATAGCACCTATGAAGGCTGGAAAGTCCACTATTCCAACCGTTCGACAACCTTCTCCCAGTCAGTCATATCAGCAACTCTCAAAACCCCATTAAAATCTCGAGAATCACTCAGTTCACCTGAACTGAATTCGAGTTAACTGTCCCATTCTTTCAATGTTTTTCCAGTCCACGCTTTTCTTCCAACCATTCACTCCCCTATCTTTCTTCCACTCCTCCCCCCCCCCTCCTTATTATACCTCTATTACAGGATTAAGTGTATTCTGATAGATAGGATATTTAGATCGTAAAAGATCGCATGTGAGACCTTAGCGATCAAACACGTGGGTGGAAACATCAGTCGGGCTAAAACCCCAACATGTGTTTTTCTTAAGTTAAGCTTAACTTACGACTGACTCAGCAGGTCAGTAAGGGATACATGTTTTATGTTCAGAGAAATACACAGAAGATGAGATAGATAAACATAAAGTAGCAACGATAAATATATGGGGGATAAAACATAAAGAAGTCGAACTTATAGAAGAAATGACAAAAAAAGAAAATTAAAATTTTAGGGTTAGCGGACACCAGAGTAAAAGGACAACGGATAAAGAAAACACACATAAACGACACGAAAATATTCTCAGGAGTCGACAACACAGAAAGAGCAACACACGGAGTAGGTTTTATCATCGACCCAGAACACGCAAAGAACATTCTAGAAATAAAATACCATTCAGAAAGAATTATCACAATTAAACTACTAGAAGACGATGGAAAAACAAATTACATTCAAATCTATGGCCCATGCAACAACAATGAAAGAGACAGCGAAGAATTCTACGACACACTGAGTGAAATCATTAACAAGATTGACGAAAGCGACGACATGTTAGTGATGGGAGATTTTAATGGAAGGCTTGGGAAACGCAACAGTGAGAACAGTGATATCTTAGGACCCTTTGGCGATAAAACGGCTGAAATAAACGAAAATGGAAGCAGACTGCTGATCTATGCAATCAAAATGATTTATTTGTCGCCAACACATTCTTCAAACACAGAGAGTCGCAAGTATACACCTGGTACAAATTGAATGACACAACATGCAGAAGCCAGATAGATTTTATACTAAAAGGACAACAGAACAAGAAAAGAGTAACCGACAGTAGAGCAACCCAAAATATTACAGACGACACGGATCACAAGATGGTTATGATCATTCTAAGACAGCCAAAAATAAAGAGAATATACGAAAACAAACAAAAGAAGCGAAAAGAACAGACAATAAAAATAAAACAATTAAAAGATCAAGAAACAATGAAAACCCTAGAAGAAAAACTAACATAAGAATTCAAGAAACTCACTAAAGAAGTATGCACAGTAGAAGAAGAGTGGAAACAATTTAAGGAAACAGTAACCAACATCTCAAAAACAGTTTGTGGGACGAAGCTAAGAACAAGAGAAGGGAAAAAGAGCACCCCGTGGTGGAACGAAACAATCAGAGAAGCAATTAAAGAAAAGAAGAAACTGTTTAAAAATTGGAGGGAGAACAAGAAGCATGAAAAATATGCCTTAGTTCGAAAAAGAGTTAAATTTTTGATCAAAGAGACTAAGCAAAAGAATTGGACAGAATTCTGACAAAACATGAGCAGGGACTTCAAGACAGCCACAAGAGATTTCTACAAAGCAGTAAAAGCCACAAGAGCGAGAAAAGAAAACCATGATCCTACTGAGCTGATAAATAACAAAGACGGACAGCCAATATCAAATACCCAATGTATGCAACAGAGATGGAAAGAATATTTTGAAGACCTGTTAAACATACCAACTACCAATAAGACAACACAGACCACGCTAGAACTCACAAATACTAAACCCAACATAATGAAAGAGGAAATCGCAGAAATTATCAAATATGCACCACGATATAAAGCACCGGGGATAGATAACATACCAATAGAAATAACAACGCTGCACGAAATATTTATTGCAGCATGGCACCAACAACAAGCCCCAGAAGACTGGCAACAGGCAATCATCATACTAATATGGAAAAAGAAAGGTAGCAAAAGAGACTGCAATCAATATAGAGGTATATCTCTTCTCAGCCATGTAGGAAAGCTATACGCCAAAATCTTGGAAAAAAGGCTGAGACCATTAATAAAACTACAGTTAAGCGATTCTCAAATGGGGTTCCGAAAAAACAGAGGATGTATTGACGCACTATTCACACTAAAACAGCTTGCAGAAAAAAACAACAGAACACAATCAAAACTTATACATAGCCTTCATTGACCAGGAAAAAGCATTCGACAGAGTAAACAGAGAACAACTGTGGGAGATACTAACAACATACGGAGTAAGCCAACATCTAACCAACATTATTAAAAGTCTCTACATCAGCAGCAGTTGCAGGGTCAGAACAGCAGCAGGCTACACAGACCACTTCGAAGTTAGATCAGGCGTAAGACAGGGGTGCGTACTATCCCCCCTACTGTTTATTACATACATGGACTATATATGCAAGCTAGCCAACCCATCAGAGACAGAGGAGATCAACTAGCTTTTATTTGCAAACGACCAGGCACTAATACATGAAACAATAGAAGACCTACAAGAACACTTAAACAAACTCAACATCTCAGGCACAAAATACAACATGAAAATCAACATCAACAAAACAAAAGTCATGAATGTCGCAAAAAATAAACAGAACATCAACATAACCATAGAAGACAGACAACTAAAACAAGTAGAGGAATTCATATACATAAGAAGTGTAATGACAAACGATAATTCTCAAACAGCAGAGATAGATTCGCTACAATTGCCAATGAACTAATTAATGGATACCCAGTACTTTCCCAAACAATATCGAAACCCTTGGGTCCATCTGATGTCTCCTCATGGAAAACATAAAATACCAGAAATTAAGGCAAATATAACAGGAATCATGAAAAAAGGCACCCAATCAGACACAGAAAGAAAACACGTAGCAGAAAAACACATACACGATACCTACCCACAGGACTCTTGGTCTCAGATATACACAGATGGCTCTGCTACAAATGCCACCAGAAATGGAGGGGGAAGTGTGTTCTTGACGCTGAATAACCAAGACGAGATCACCAAGTCAATAGCTACTAGAAAATTCTCAAACAACTTTAAAGCAGAAACTGAGGCCATCAGAGATGCTGCAACACTGGCTACTCAACACAAAGATAACATGCACAATAAATTGGTGATTCTGACTGATGCACTGTTAGTATTATCAGTTCTAAAAAGCCCCAAGAACAATGAACTAGATGACTTGAGAACTACCCTGGACCAACTATGCAATAACTTCCAGGGAGTAGTCATTCAGTGGATACCATCACACTGTAATATACACGGGAACGAACGTGCAGACAAATTAGCTAAAGAGGGAGGGAGATTAGGACAAGAGAACCATCCGCTCAGTTAAGATGAAGCCAAATCCATCCTCAAGGGTCAGTTCCATGAAAAATGGAAACGAGAACACCCGAAGCATAACGAGAGTGACGGATACCACCAACTATCAAGGAGGGATCAAGCCATCATACTTAGCCTAAGCACAGGCCACAAAAAAATGAGAAATCACATGTTCACCAAATTCAAAATAGGTACCACCAGCCTATGCCACTGTACACTGGACAATATGACTACAAATCATGTTCTACAGGATTTCCACCAGTACACGGACCTGAGAAGAGCAATGTGGTCCACGCCCACCTCCTTGGAGGAGAAACTATATGGGGCAATCAATTCGCTTAAACAGACAGCTGACTTCATGAAAGAGTCTGTAATCTTACTCTGATTGAGTCTTGATCGCAGAGAGAGAGAGAGAGAGAGAGAGAGAGAGAGAGAATCAAGATGCAACAAAGCTTGTCAAATCATTGGACAGTTATCACCACTATTGTCCAACAAGGAAATAACTCTGGAGGCAAAACGAGCACTATACAATACAATCTTCATCCCAACGTTGTGCTACCAATGCCAGACCTATACCTTAGATGCAAGAACAATAAGAAAATTAGCTCTACAGAGATCAAATGTGTTAGACGAATGACAGGAAACAGTCTGGGAGATAAGATCAGAAATGAAGAACTGAGAAAAAAAATCTAGGAATAACCCCCGCCATAGAATATGTAAGGAAATAACAGATAAAATGGTTTGGCCGCGTGACAAGGCAGAAAGAACAAAACAAAACACAATGAGCCTTTAACAAACGTTGTGAGAACACCAAACCCAAGGGTCGACAACGAAAAAGATGGGTCGATGGAATATTAGAAGCACTAGGAAACATAACAGCAGCAGAGGCGAAGAGAAGAGCAAAAGACCGCAAATTACATCTCCCCTCAACGCTGAAAGGCAGATGAGGAAGGAAAGAAGGAGAAGAGGAAAAAGAAGATAGATAGGATTTTTTTTTAGAAATGTCTCGTAAGCGTTGAGTGCCAGAATGTAGATCAAATTATAATGGTGACGCTCATACATCAGTAATTATTAAAGTCTCCACCTCGTAACTTGTCGTAAGAGTAAATTGTCTCCCAATATTAAACATTTAAAGAAACACGTGATTCGTTGACACAAATTCACTGGTGAATTACATCTTCAAACGCTTCCTGTCTGTTGCTTGAGACCAGTGCTCTTCAAATTTGTTATGTCCAGCGCCAATTTGTTTATGTTCTCTATCGCCCACTAAATTCTCAATTGAAGAAACCTCCATAATTGTAGAAAAAAATCATTGTCACTGACCTTTCATTTAATGAGATTGCTGAGCAACTAACTGTTGGACAACTGGCTCTCTTTTGTCAAGAATAATCGTAGGTCCCTTCTTTCAGTGACTTTCACTCAGTGTCTGTGTTTGGTGACAATGTGATTCACACCACAAAAACCTGATTCCACTAGATATGAGGTAGCAAACTGCAGCAATAAATGTAATATTACTTTCCACATATTTAATATAAGGCAGGCATTTATTTTTTTTAATTTCCACATTTTTAGGTATCCATCATTATTGAAAACTCTTTGCTCTTTTCAGCAAATGTTTAATTTGCAATAGTTCTACTTGACATGTTATATCAGTGTTGAAAACATTTGCAGTAAATGGCTTTACCGTCCGGCCATATACTTTCACCATCATCATCATCGTCATCATCATCATTATTATCATCATCATCATCATGTGCCATACGGGTAGCGTAGGCGATCATATCCTTCCACAATCTTCTATCTACAGTGCATCGTATCAGTTCTGTTGTTGACTGTTTACCATGCCATGACACCAAGCTATCCAGTATTTTCTCTCTTTGTTGTCCGCGATGTCTTTTTCCTTTTATTTTGCCAGTTGTAACCAAGTATTCCAACTTTCCCTTCTCATGATGTGCCCGAAAAATGTTGATTGTTTCTTTCTGTTTTTTAGGAGTTCCCTTTTTGTGTTGGCCTTTTTCCTCATTAGTCTTTTTAGCTGTCCATGGAACTTTCAACATTCTTCTGAGAAATTCATCTCTGTGGCCTCTAATCGTCTTTTCATTTGTTTGTCTACTGTACATGATGTTGCTTTCTTTTACTATTATGTCTATCATTTCTTGTAGTTCATTTTCTGTTTCTGCTATTATGACTGTGTCATCTGCATATCGCAAATTATTTATGTTGTGACCGTTGACTTTAATTCCTTATTTGTCTTTGGTTCTTTGGTTATGGAAGGCCCCGGTATTACTGCAAACGAATCAATGACAGGGAACAGTTGGCAGTGTTCACTTTCTGCGCGGTTTCGCTTTATGTCTTTTGGCGTGTGCTGCGACTTTTACGATGGGGACTACAGTTACCTTTCTTTGTTTGGGAGATGCGATATTAATTCGGATGATTACGCTGGCACGGGCGGTTGAGCAATTATGAATTTTAATTCGTTTGCAGTGATACAAATAACCACATCTTAGTGTGTATCTGTGTTAGTTATGTGTCATATCTTTGTGCGTGCATGTCTGTGTTAGTCATATCTCATATCTTTGTGTGCATTTCTATGTAAGTCACATATCATATCTTAGTGTGTGCATCTGTGTTAGTCATATCTCATATTTAAGAGTGTGTTTGTGTTAGTCACATCTCATATTTTGGTGTCAGTGTTAGTCATGCTTCATATCGTTGTGTGCATGTCAGTGTTAGTCACATCTCATATATTTGTGTGTGCATGTCTGTGTTAGTCGCATCTCATATTTTGGTGTGTCAGTGTTAGTCATGCTTCATATCGTTGTGTGCATGTCAGTGTTAGTCACATCTCATATATTTGTGTGTGCATGTCTGTGTTAGTCACATCTCATATTTTGGTGTCAGTGTTAGTCATGCTTCATATCGTTGTGTGCATGTCAGTGTTAGTCACATCTCATATATTTGTGTGTGCATGTCTGTGTTAGTCACATCTCATATTTTGGTGTGTCAGTGTTAGTCATGCTTCATATCGTTGTGTGCATGTCAGTGTTAGTCACATCTCATATATTTTTATGTGTGCATGTCTGTGTTAGTCACATCTCATATTTTGGTGTGTCAGTGTTAGTCATGCTTCATATCGTTGTGTGCATGTCAGTGTTAGTCACATCTCATATCTTTGTGTGTGCATGTCTGTGTTAGTCACCTCTAGTGACTCGGGCAGATGGTGCTCGTAAACCTGGGAGGGCCAACCATCTAAGGGCAGAATCCCCCTACAGAAAAGACAATCTGCTGCCTTGCAGGAAGATTGGGGACAATCAAAGGTTAAGGAAATCAAACCTGAATAAAATGCTGGCTGAAACCGGATGCACTGGGCCACTGGCGCAGAACATAATGCAACGTTTTAACAGGTATTCAATCAGAGTGGATCTAACAGACTCTAATTATGATGTTCTGTCTGTGGGGTCGATCAATTCACTTAAACAGACAGCTGTCTTCATGTGAGAGTCTAGAATCCTATTCTGATTGAGTACTGATCGCATATATATATATATTGGAGCTGTCCTGGTTGCTCGCTAATTTTTATGGATGCTGTTTGTTGCCAATACATAATTTCTTATGTTTTTTTTTTTTGGGGGGGGGGGGGGGGGGCGGGGCGCCCTCTGTAGCCTAGTTGGTAAAACCACCCGACTGGACTACCGACTTTCAGACAACCCGTGTTCGCTTCCCACTGGGAGCTGTCTGAGTTGTACTCTTGGTTGGAAAAAAAATACTCCCACGGTCGACCCAGCCGTTGGCAGAAATGGGTACCAGGGTATTACCCTGAGAAGGTGATGAATGTCGCCTTGCAATGTGAGTTTCGATGCTTGAAGCGACACTATCCAGAAATCTACGGACACACCTGGATAAGCGGCCGAGCACATATGGGTTGAAACTCGCGTGCCAAGACGCTGGTTTAAGTCTCGTACTTTACCTTTCATCATCATCATGTACCCTGCCGGTTGGCGTAGGCGATCATGTCCCTCCACAATCTTCTATCTACAATGCATCGTATCAGTTCTGTTGTTTACTGTTTTCTATGCCATGACACCAAGCTATCCAGTATTTTCTCTCTTTGTCGTCCGCGATCTCTCTTTCCTTTTATTTTGCCAGTTGTAACCAAGTATTCCAACTTTCCTCTTCTCATGATGTGCCCAAAAAATGTTGATTGCTTCTTTCTGATGTTTTTTAAGAGCTCCCTTTTTGTGTTGGCCTCATTGAGAACTTCCTCATTGGTCTTTTTATCTGTCCAGGGAACTTTCAACATTCTTCTGAGAAACCCCAACTCTGTGGCCTCTAACCGTCTTTTCATTACTTTAATTTTACATTTACATAATTTTTATGATTCTCAGATCCTTGCCATCAATGTTTAATTTCTCCAGCATATTGATTATTTCCATATGCTTTACTTTCTCAAATGCGTGTGTGTAGTCCATATATAAAGCATATATATACATATATATTATGATCTTCTTCATCTCTATAGCTCCTTC
This sequence comes from Megaustenia siamemsis, assembly GCA_032433765.1. Taxonomy (NCBI): domain Eukaryota; kingdom Metazoa; phylum Mollusca; class Gastropoda; order Stylommatophora; family Ariophantidae; genus Megaustenia; species Megaustenia siamemsis. Next base: position 34,101,420 of record JAVIAB010000047.1, read on the forward strand.
TTTCAATGTCCTCAGCAAGTATATTGCATTATTTGTGCTCTTTCCTTCCACAAATCCACATTGTTCCTCATTAATTTCGATTTTTATTTTATTACTAACATGTTTCATGATGATTCTTAGTAATAGTTTTGTCATATGGCTCATGAAAATGACAGTACGATGGTCTTCGTAATTAGTGGCGCCTGACTTCTTTGGGATGGCTACAATATAGATTTCAGTAGATCTTCGGGTATGTGTCCAGTGTTATATATGTCTTTGAGTAGTTTTGTTATGACTTGTACTCCAAGCTCTCCTAATGCACCTATCTCTACGATTGTTATATTGTCGGGACCTTGAGCTTTGCCTCTTTGCATGTGTTGAATTTTGGTGGTTCTGTGTTTTTGTTTGAATTGTTTAGCTCTGGTCTTTCATCATCATATAGTTGATTGATATATTCTGTCTATCTTCCCCTGTCCCATTTTTACTTTGATTTCACACATTCTGAGACTTTGACTTATTTTCTTCCTGTTAATTCATTTAACTGATTGTGCATAACATCGTGTGTATCTTTCTTCTTTTTTTCACTTCTTTACATTTCTACTTTAATAATCCTTCCTTTGCTTCTCTGCATTTGTTTTGGATCTCTTTGTGCATTATTTTGTATGTCCGTTCTTCTTTCATGTTTTCGTCTTTCGTCCATTAGTATATCTTCTGTAATTCATTTCTTTTTGTTGATTCTTTTAGTCACTGGCATTACGTCTTTTGATATTTGTTGAATTGATTGTTTGAGCATTTCCTACTGCTCTTCGATATTCTGTATTTTCTCAATAGCCTTATATCTATTTTGCACTTTCGTACAGTACCTATCACTCATCTGTCTAATTTTCGTATTGTACTTACCACTCATCTGTCTAGCCACTCTAAGCATATCTTCTTTTAATTGCATATTTCTGTGGGCTCTACCGTCTCCAAGATGGCGGATCTAGTCCACGTTCTCTCGATCGCCACAGAAAGTGCATTCGGGGTCTGATTAATTTCGGTTCTCCGTTGCACTTTTCAGCGTTAAAGTCAAAATGATCATCTACTTGTTACATCTGCGCCGCTAAATCGAAGTCGTACGCCAGCAACAGTCCCTTTTTGACAAATCAAATGTTGTGAATGCGGCCTTCAACCGTCTAGACTTGTTCTGCGCTTTACATCACATTGGTGTTGTTCATGACCGTTGTTGGAATTCCTTGACGCAAGTTATTTACATGTTACTAACTAATGTTAAATGCTTCGTCAGCCGCAGTTTTATCTCTTTAGGGAATTTGTACTGTGTTTTGTTCGTCGTAGGCTGCATTCACTAGAGTAATCAAGAATCTAAAGGGCGCGTCATTGCTGTGCTTGCGACATTGTTATGTGTGCTATGTCATCGTAATGGCTCATCGTAAATCCCTACGCTAATCTTACGATCTGTTCTTTGATGTGCGACGGGGATAATCTGACGACTAACTGTGTGATTATATGTTCGGAATTGGAGTCAACAACCATAGCCTAACATCATCAAGCGCTGTACATTTTTTTAAATATGACGATCATCATTTTCAGGAGGACGTGAACTTCCGGTATATGGTGGATAAGCGGCAGGAACCATTGAAGGCTATGCATGAAAAGTGTTCCTTGTTGCAGTTTCCTCATATTCCCAGTCCATAGGGGACTTGTTGGTCTCGAGACAGAGAGGCTCTATGTTCAAATCTCGGCTACACCGATTGGGATTTTTATTTATGATTTCTCTTTGCGGCAACCACACCTGGTCTCAGCAGCGAGGCCCGGCTTGAAACGTCATTTACTCACCGACGAAAAAACATGAGTACCTCCGAAGTCGGAGTTATCTGCCTGTGCGGCTAGGGACCCCTATGCACACGGCTGCCAGGGAAAAATGGATTAACACGCAAAATTCAGTTCCTAATCTCCAGGGACTTCGTCAGAGTTGAAAGCTGGCGATCGCAACAACAACAACAACAACAGCAACAACAACAACAACAACAACAACAACAACAACAACAACACATTTCTTTGGGGATTTCTGTGTCTTCAGCAGTTTTATTCTCATTTTTCCAAATACTGGTCACTATTTCAGTCTGCCCCTATCCTTGTTTTAACAGATGTTAGCCCTTTCCTGAGCGCCACAGAAACTATCTTACATGAGAAGCTATGGGAAACCGGTGATGACCTCAAACGCACCGTCTTGTTTGTGACCCAAGCTGGTCTAAATGCTTATCAATAGTTGATGGCTGAAGTTGAAGTATTTTAAAGATCTGTCAAGATTGATTATTTTTAATTATTGTATCGATTTTATTTACAGTAAAGCTACAACCGAACCTTCTAGGCACTTTCTTCTATTCTCATTTGATTGTATGAACTCTTAGTATTTACTACTTGCTACCAGACTATATGAATATATCTATCTTTTTATTGTCCTTCCGAGACGAAGACGGCACACAGGGCAGAAATTCTAGACTCTCTCCAACGATCTTTGTTACCAATTTTCAGACCTTTCACACGATCCCAATTGTATCTCGTAACACAGCACTGTTCTAGACGTGTTGCTCAATCTTGGCAAACTAATGATGCCCGGTCTTGTTACCTCTCGCGTCAGTGTTCTATTTAGTGTTTCTATAGGTCGGACTCTCTTACTTTTACCCTCCGGTTACCATTTGAGGGTCTCCTATGATATTCTTTTGTTGTCCCTTCTCAACATATGGCCAACATATGACCATGAACTTCTCTTGACTATTGATGATATTTTTGGATGATTTCTCATATCTCTTATTTCTTCACTTGTCTTAAATTCATTCCATGGTATTCGAAGTATTTTTCAATTTATTTCATGTATTTCCATCCGATGTATTTTCTATTTCTCTAGTTGTTTTCTAGCTCTCTTATGATGCATAAGAAAAGGTTGATTATATATATATATATATATATATATATATATATATATATATATATATATATATATATATATAGAGAGAGAGAGAGAGAGGGAGAGAGAGAGAGAGGTTAGTAGCTCAAAGTTAACTGCCCACCTCAGGGTAAGTAAACCAGAAGTGACCAAGATTCTTATCTGTATTCTCACAATAGTTCTGGGAACAGACTAACCATTCTGACCAATCTATTCGTAAACAAAGAGGATAGCAAACCTGATACCACATCATGATGTGCTTATGTCTGGTGTTGATCACATTCACTTTCAGTGGCTGCATACACGACTCAATGCGTCAATTTAACACTGTTTTAAGAGCAGACGACGAAATAATAAATAGAACACGGAAGTAGAGACGATAATATATGATTTTCAACTGGAAAAGATATAAAAAAAAGTAATACTCTAACTGCAATGCTTCATTAAGCATAATAACGGTAATAGTAGTAGTGTTCATTACACAACTGCAGGAGTCGCCGCTATAGACAAAATAGGTAATACAAAGGGGTAAATTAAACCTGTCTTTCAATGGCAGAAAACCATTTTCTATCCATCCATCCATCTATCCATCCATGCATCCATCCATCCATCCATCCATCCATCCATCCATCCATCCATCCATCCGTCCGTCCGTCCGTCCGTCCGTCCGTCCGTCCGTCCGTCCGTCCGTCCGTCCGTCCGTCCGTCCGTCCGTCCGTCCGTCCGTCCGTCCGTCCGTCCGTCCGTCCGTCCGTCCGTCTGTCTGTCTGTCTGTCTGTCTGTCTGTCTGTCTGTCTGTCTGTCTGTCTATCTATCTATTTATCTATCTGTCTATCTATATATCCGTCTGTCTGTCTGTCCGTCTGTCTATCTATCTATCTGTTTGTCTGTCTGTCTAGTGTAAATGGAGCCGAAGAAATCACTTAGACCATACATGTTTTCTACTTTCCATGTCTGACGATCAAGTGTCAGACCTTGCACAGGACCCGCATTGTATCTCGCCTTACGTCCTAGTTCTGATTGAGCCGCTCAGTCTCGGCGAGGGAGCTGATTCCTGATACTGTTGCCACAAACTTATGTGTTCTTTTCATGGTTTCTTAAGGTCTGCCTCTTTTTCTATTGCCCTCTGATTCTCATTTGATGATTTGCTTTGAGATTTTCTAGCTGTCTCTTCTCATCATCTGGCCAACATATAGCCCCCTTCTTCTCTGGATTATAGATTATATTTATGGTTGCTTTCTCATCTCTCCTATTTCTGCACTAGACGTGATTTCTGTCCATGGTAAGCATAAGGAACCATTATGGCAGAGATAAAAATAGACGTGGTTATTTCTCGGCACAAAATCGTATATAGCCCATTTCTTCTTGTTAGACGGTCTAGTGGAGGCTATTGTGTATTTATTTAGGTTTTGTTTTTGTCGAAACGAGCTTCTCTCGTGGCTAATTCTACCAATGTTTGACAAATACACACGGCCACAGAATTAACAAGTCAAGCCAACTGATCCACAGGATTGTCAATCATTTTTCATAAGTCTTTTCTCTTCTGAGTTTTGCCTTAGCACAGCCTGAAATGATGTTATATTATTCCTTATACATGCTCATTATAGATCGAAAAGTGCTCAGCAGTAAACAAACCAATATAGGTCTGCTTCATAGGCTACACCGAACCTTTTGATAGAGTACACCACAAGCAACTTATAGAATGCCTAAACGAGATACATCTAAATGACATGGACATACGACTAATATGTAATCTATACTGGGTGCAAACAGCAATAATAAAATATAACAAAGAGAACTCTACACACATTGATATAAATAGAGGAGTAAGACAGGGATGCATTCTATAAAGAAAAATTAAAAAATAAAAAATAAAAAAATGGTATGTAAGAAGCTTTACGTGATAAGTGGACGACACAGACTAAACAACGTTTCGGCCAAATAGGCCTTCATCATGAACAAATAAAAAAAAACACACACAAAACTAATAACGAAACAACCAAAACAAAAACAATAGAAATGTGTTAAAGAAAACAAAATTAAATATCCTGTCAAAACCAAAAGGAAATAGCAACCAAGTGCTGCTGTCGTGAACGTAGAGAAACGTGCAAAAATGTGCGCAAATGCACACAGAACCAGAGGAGTTCACACAGGGGTCAGTGTGCAAACACAAAGGAGAAAGAATCGAATAGTAGACTAACAGGTGTTCAAAAAGCAGTAAGAGTGAGATGTCTGAGAGTGGGGTACAATAAAAACAAATGAGGGGTAAGGAGCACAGAAAAAAAGGTATAGAGGAGAAAACCGAAGTGTCTCATAAGGGACTAGAGGAGAAGAACTATAAATAGCATGGCATAGTAAGTAGACCAAAGAACCCAAATATGTGCAGTAGAGAAGGCTATGCAAAAAGGAAGGAGCAACCAAAAGGAAACTATGCGTATGAGTGTGATACATTCATACCTCTCGGGGTCAGCGAACCATACTGGACTATAAGGCGATTTTCCAAAGTATAGCGACTGCGGTCGCCAGAGTGACAAAGGACAATACCAGTGACACGGATGTCGTCTTTGCCCTTGTGATCATGGGAGTTGAAGTGGGAAGACACAGGAGTACCAGTATTTTGTTGGACATCACGTAGATGTTCACAAAATCTTTCCGCTATCTATAACCAAGCTTGTTCAATCTATACACTGAGCAAATCTTTAAAAACATCGTAGAGATGCCGGGCCTACAAATTAATGGAAAGACTATCAGTAATCTAAGATATGCTTACGATACTGTACTACAAAGCAGAAAATCCAAAAGATCTACAACAATTACTTAATAAAATAAATATTACAAGCAAAAAATATGGACTAGATATGAATATCAAAAAGACTAAAACTATGATCATAAACAAAGAAAATACTCAAAACCCACAAGTGGATATCAAAATTGAAGGAATAAACCTGGAGACAGTTCAGAACTAATACTATCTTGGATATACCATAACCAGTGATGGAAAATGTAAAACTGAAATAAACAAAAGAATAGAAATGGCAAAAAGTAATTTTAATGTCATGAAAAGTATATTAACATCACAACTAATAACACCAAGGCTAAAACTAAGAATAGCAAAATGATATGTCTTCTCAAAATTTCTATATGGTGCAGAAACATGGACATTAGACCAAAAAACAGAACTGAGAATTGAAGCCTTTGAAATGTGGATATATAGAGTTATAGGTAGAATTGGATGGAAGGAAAAGAAAACAAACGTATGAAGTCTTAAAACAACTAAAAATGGAAAAACAACTACTAAAGACAATTCAAAAAAGACAATTGCGATTTTTGCGCCATGTTAAAAGATACAACAGCCTACTAATAGTAATCCTGGAGGGGAAAATACAAGGTAAGAGAGGCAGAGGCAGACCAAGACTAACATGGGCGAGTAACATCAAAAGATGGACAAATCAGCCTAAGACAACCTGCACCATCAAAGCAAAAGTCAGAGCAGAATGACGCTCCATGGTAGCCAACCTTTGTTGCGTAGATGGCACTCGATGATGATGATGAAATTAATTTAAATATATTGGGAACAATGTTAACTTCAGTTGGTAGATGTACAGCAGAAGTGAGATATAGAATAGCTCAGGCAAAAAAGTTTTTTTTTTTTAAATGAGCTAGATACTGTCTATCCATTTTTGACAACAGAAACAAAAAAAGAGTTCTTAAATGTTATGTAGAGCCAGTCTTAATATATGGATGTGAATCATGGCAATCGGAAAACAGACAAGGAAATCACTGGAGTCTGTATAAATGTGGTTTTACAGAAGAGTGTTGAGAATACCATGGACAACTAAGAAGAGTAATGAAAATGTTCTGAAAGAGGTCAAAGCAAAAAGAGAGCAATTTTCCAATATTAGTAAGAAACAAACATCATTTTATGGCCATGTAATGAGAAGAGCATATCTCTCTCTGTATGTGATGATAATATTTCTTATCTTGTCATTTGGTCAGGTTTGTCAGGTCGGGTAATTTTACCTGCTACTGTATGCAATAAACTGTACAACCTGTGGCTGCCCTGCTGCCTTGCAGGTAAGCTCGGAAGAGTAAAAGGCTAAGGTAGGGTACCCCGAAGTAAAACAACCCCACTGCCTTGTGGGTGAGACTTTTTAGTCAAAGGCTAGCGGAGCCAACCGTAAACAAACCGACGGAAAGCAATAGAAAACCTCCGTCGTAACTTCTTTGTACAATCATGAATCGCCACAACAATAGAAATAACGACAACAACGTTAAGGGGTATTCCAATGGAAAACCCTCGTTCGGTAGGGGACATCATGTGCTACAGGTGATCCCGATCGTCATCAAGCTACTGTAAGCAAAATAAAGATAAAACAAACTCTAAAGATAGGTACTTGGAATGTGAGAACACTCATGCAGAAGGGTAAACTCGAAAACAACATACAAGAAATGAAAAGAATGGGTTTACATTTACTGGGACTTTGCGAAATGAGATACACCGGATAAGGGGAGATGTATTCTGATAAACATAAAATAATCTATTCTGAGGTATAGAACACCAAAGAGGAGTAGGTATCATCTTGGATGCAGAAAGAGCAAGAACAGTGAAAGGCTTTTACCAAATATCTGACAGAGTCCTTTTAGTGAAATTGAATGCAAAGCCAATAGACATAAATCTTATACAAGTTTAAGCACCAACAGCAGACAGTCTAGATAGAGGAAACAATCCAACAGCAGACAGTCTAGAGGAAACAATTGATAAATTTTACGAGTTAAATAAGGCACTTCTTAAATGCAAACCACATGAAAACACCATAGTTCTAGGGGATTTTAACGCAAAAGTAGGAAAGGAAAGAGTCGAGGAAGTAGTTGGTCATTATGGCTTAGGCGAGAGGAATGAAAGAGGTGAGGAACTTATTGACTGGGCAAGAACACACAACATGATGATAGGAAACACCTGGTTTAAGCAACATCCAAGACGTCTGTGGACATGGAAAAGCCCAGGGGACAAAGCACGCAATCAAATTGATTATATAATGATAAGCAATAGATTTAGAAACAGTCTGGTGTGTGTGAAAACTAGACCAGGGGCAGATTGCAATAGTGACCATGTACCAGTTGGTTGTGGAAAAGCTTAGAGTAAAATTAAAAACAACAAAGCGAGCCTCAGTTAACATCAAGTTAAATTTAGATTTACTAAAATCAGACAAGAAGCTGCAAGACAAATATAAAAGCACAATTCAGAACCGGTACAATGCAATAGAGAAGATACAAAGCATTGATGAACAGTGGGAAATGCTAAAAGAATCAATGCAACAAGCATCAAAAGAGTTCATACCCCCAGTGAGGACAAATTCTAGAAAGAAATGGATGACAGATGACATTTTGCAACTAATGGTTACAAGAAGAAGAAATAAAGAAAATAAAGATGAGTATGAGAGATTAAATAAAGAAATTGTAGTAAAATGCAATGAAGCAAAAGAAGCATGGCTCAAAGAGAGACGCAAAGAGATTGAAATGTAACAAAAAGGAGATGCTAAAGCTATATGCAAACAAATTGAGGAATTAACAGGAATTAAAATCAATCAAAAACTGGATGTCTAAGATCAAAGGAAGGAGAACTGATGATTGATTAAGAAAACATAAGGGAACGATGGACAGAATACATTAAAGATCTTTATAATGATGAACGAATGGAAGTAAATATTAAGGATAATGGAGGACCAGAAATACTCAGAGAAGAAGTGGAAGATGCCTTGCGTCTTCCATGGGTGATTTTGAAATACAAATAATAACAAAAATATTGAATGATATCTACAAAAGCGGATATATACCAGACGACATGCTCAAATCAATATTCATAGCCCTACCAAAGAAATCCGGTGTGATTGAATGCGATGATCATCGCACAATAAGCCTTATGAGTCATATGACTAAGATATTACTAAGAATCATCATGCGAAGAGTGCGAAACAACATCAGTCCAGAAATTAGCGATGAACAGTGTGGTTTTATTAGAGATAAAGGAACAAGCAATACCATTTATATCATAAGATCTTTAGTAGAAAGAGCCATAGAGGTGAAAACAGATCTACACCTATGTTTCATAGATTACACCAAGGCATTTGATAAAGTAAAACATCAAGAAATAAACATAATTTTAGAAAGCATAAATGTAGACAGCAAAGATCTAAGAATAATAAAGAACATGTACTGGCAACAAACAGCGGCCATAAGAACTGGAAACCAATTGGAAATGTTTCAACAAATAAAACAGGGTGTTAGACAAGGTTATGTGCTGTCACCAGATGTGTTTAATATTTATTGTGAGATTATTTTAAGATCCATAAGGGGCATGCCTGGAATAACAATTGGAGGTCATAATATAAATAATCTAAGGTATGCTGATGATACAGTATTAATCGCTAAGAGTGAAAATGAGTTACAAGAAATGTTGAACATTATAGTGAAAGAAAGCAAAAATTAAGGACTCGGCATTAATAGCAAAAAGAGAGAGGTAATTGTGACAACAAAGAAAAAGACATCACCTCAGTGCAAAATAAAGACAAGTGGAACAATATTAAAACAGGTAAATGAATTTAAATATTTGGGAACTTTGTTAACCTCAGACGGAAGATGTACAAAAGAGGTGAGATGCAGAATGGCTCAGGCAAAAGCAGTTTTCCAAAATATGAGGAAGATACTATGAAATCCATTTTTGACAATAGAAACAAGAAAAGGAGTTCTTAAATGTTACGTAGAGCCAGTCTTAACATATCGATGCGAATCATGGACAATAGGACAAATAACTTGAGTCTGTAAAAATGTGGTTTTACAGAAGAATGTTGAGAGTACCATGGACAGCTAAGAAGAGCAATGAAGATGTTCTGAAAGAGGTCAAAGCAAACAGAGAGCTAATTTCCAATATTAGGAAGAAATAATCATAATTTTTTTATGCCAGTGACATTCCACGATATTCCATCGACGTTCCCCCTTGCCGACGGCTCTTAAAGACCAGAGCCTTCGGACACTTGGAGCTGGAAATCTGTTTGATGTTGTGAAGGCTCGTCAAGCCCTGAGCCTTCACGTGTTGGTTGTTCCGCGTTTGACCTCAACGTCTTGTTGACAGTGCCTCCCAGGCACGTATGGCCAGCCACGATCATACAGCACACTTGCCCTGGACTTGTTGGGGTCGGACTTCTCCAACTACCTGGAGGCGATGAAGGGGAATTCCCCTACTGCATCGGTCCGTGTTGTGTCGACTCTGCCCTCGTCTGGTACTCTCGGCCAGGTGATCGTTTCCCTTAGTACACTCGTCGGTTGTTGACACACCGGCGTCGTCTTCACTAGGGACAGACAAATACAGCTAGCGCTCGAAGAACATCAATGAAACACCAGGTAACACACACTCCTGAGGTTTTATTTTCATATGAACTAATGCACATATCACATTCTCAATTTATAATTATGATGGTATTGCAGTCGTCTTGCACACACAGCCTGCTCACGTGGCGGCCTCCTCTCGTTCATCTACCATCCTACACTGTTATATTGATGCTCTCCTACCTCACTCTAACTAGTGGTTGTCAATAACTTCAGCCATAGGCACTCAACGCAGCCCTGCTACCACTCACAGGGCCCAATGTTGGGCGATTTGGGTTCCACTTCCCCTCGCCGTATGGTTGACTAATGGAGAATCATACTCTGTCTCGCGTCCGGTCTTAATGACCGGGACCCCTGCGAGTCATTGCTACGACTTGACATTAACTGTTCGTGGTACTGGTCACCACTACACTATCCTTTTTGCTTCTCTTGAAGCCAACTTAGTGAACTACTCATGACCTGACAATAACTGTTCGTTGTACTATGACACAACTACATTATATGATTGCTTCCCTTGAAGCTATCTTAGTGACTACTCACAACTTGACAATAACTGTTCGTTGTACTCTGACACAACTACATTATATGATGGCTTCTCTTGAAGCTAACTTAGTGACTACTCACAACTTGACAATAACTGTTCGTTGTACTCTGACACAACTACATTATATGATGGCTTCTCTTGAAGCTAACTTAGTGACTACTCACGACTCGACAATAACTGTTGGTGCTGTTAACTCGTATCCTATCATGCACTTACTATCTATCTTTCTACATACCAGTACTCCTTGAAAGCGATCTTTTCCCTGTCGCTTCCACATCAACTAACTTCTGGATCGCTCCTTGATCGGACTAACTCTCCCTGATTCCCGGTACCGACTGTAACATGAACACACAAACCGTCCGAATCGAATCCTCGCTACATCTCGAATGAATCTACCACTCTCTCATTTGTTCTATCTTCTCCCTTCCCAACCGATCACTTACCTTGTTACAACTTTCGCCTCGTTCTCGCATTGTTCTACAATTCTCGTGATCCCCCATGTGTTCACTTTCTTAACTTTCCACGTGGACCCCTTGATTCTATGTTACTCACTTTCTTAACTTCCCTTGATTTCTTACTACCTCACTCCCCTTGTCTTACTCTTATTTTATCACTGCTACCCCCCTGCTTTATTTGGCCATGTAATGAGAAGAGAACAACTGGAATATATTGTAACAACTGAAAAAATTGAGGGACGAATAGATAGAGGGAAGCAAAGAGAAAAAATAACAGACAGCTTAAGAGAATGGCTTGGCAGAAGGTCAACAAAAGAAATGATAAATAGCTGCCGAGTTAGAAAGTCGTGGAGAGACATGATTACCTACGCTAGCAGGCCCGGTACTTGATGATGATGATGATGAATGAGAAGAGAAAAGCTGAAATGCATTGTGACAGCTTGGAAAATTGAGGAACGAAGAGATAGAGGGAAGCAAAGGAACAGATACCAGACTTCTTAAGAGAATGGCTTGGCAGAAGGTGAACAACAGAAATGATAAATAACTCTCGAGATCGGAAGTTGTGAAGAGACATGATCATCTACACAAGCAGGCATGGTATGTGATGATAATATTTCTTATCTTGTCATGTGGTCAATAGCATCGACCAATATGATTATCGAGATTGTAGGTCAGAAATTCCATTTCCCCGTTGTTTGCACTAAAGAATATCTATTGTAGATCAGAGATTGTAGCATGTGTGTTTGGATAACCTGGATTTGTATGTACAGACCGATCTTAACACAATGACTTCTCAAATATGTAATTTTGTGTTTCCTTATCCTAAAGGAAAGACGCTCGAGTCAGAATCTACCCTCTAAGTTTGTGCCACCAGGTTTTATGTAACAGTCTTTATGGAAATTAAGTTCTAATAAGTACATCCTATTATTTAACTCAGCACCATCGAGTGCCATCTCCGCAACGAAGGTTGGCTACCATGGAGCGCCATTCTGCTCTGTCACTTGCTTTGATGGTGCAGGTTGCCATAGTCTTTTGAATGTTAAAATCGTTTGATGTTACTCGTCCATGTTATTCTTGATCTGCCCATGCCTCTTTTACCTTGTATTTTCCTATTGTTTAACCACGTGACTTAAACAATGGATATCAGATACTACATCCGGTGATCTGTCCGACTTTAGGACGAAAACAATTCCTTGAATTTATACATAAATATATATTTTAAATTTTAGTTTGCCAGTTTGTTACTTCTGACGAAGTTCCTAGAGACTAGGAACTGAATTTTGCAAGTTAATCCGTATTTCCCTGGCAGCCTTGAGCACAGGGGTCCCTCGCCGTGTAGAAGGGGGAAGGCGGAAAAGCCGGTTAGTAAACAAGGAGACGATAAGACGAGGTCACGGGGAAAAGAAAGGAGACGATAGTACTAAGTTCACGTGGGAAGTGTGAAAGTTATGATCAGAAAGGAGTGAGCTGAGAGACGCGAGGAAAGACGCGTAGTTGAAGAGGATTGGATAGAAAGGAGAGGAAGTCATTGTGATTGGAGGAAAAAATTCGGATTTAAGGAGAAAAAACAAAGGTTCGAGAGCATTTTTGTGACTGAATAGTCAGGCAGAAAGACTAACGTCTAGGTAGGAGACGGGTGACCACGTGTTGGTCGGCCCATAGGAGCTGCCCATAGCCCAATAGACTTAGAATAAATGTGCACTAGTAAGCAAGTAGATAGGGAGAGCACTTGTTACTGAATAGTCCGACAGAGAGACACACGTCTAGGCAGGAAGATTCAGATTTATATAGGAGCCGTGAGCTTAAGGAATAGTTAGGCGGGTAGGATAGTGAGTAAGACGGTAACAAGCCAATTAGTAGCATAGGGACAACAGAGGCTAACTTGAAGAAGGGAGCTGTTAAATGGGGAACAGTTTCCAATAGATTTAGATAGGAGCGTGTATGAACCTATTGCCCCAGCGGCGAGTGATATTGCTGTTGGGCTAGTTAAAACCTGTGTGTGTATGCTCATTTTTCTAGTGTGATCGGCATACTATGTCACGTGTGCATTTTGGCGCCCAGACAGTGGGCTGAAACAAAGCCAGCGAAATTATTACACCTGAACTTTTGTTGTGTGTTCAATAGTTTTTAAATCCAGCCTAGCGTAATTGACCTACCTACGGGGAGAACCTCAACCCAGCGGAAAGTTGTCGCGGCACAATAGCAACATTCCTAAGAAGTACTAACGATCACATGATACGGCTACTAGCGAGGTCAGTTCCAGGGGTAGTTACCGCAGAGAGAAATCATAAATAAAAATTAGGAATCTTGCACTGTGTTTCGTGCGTTGTTGTCTGCATTCACTTGAGTAATGTATGGGCGCACCCATTGTTGTGTGTGCCACGTCATCATGATGGCTGATCGTATATCCCTAGACCGGCCGTTCGCTAATGATGAAAGGCGAAATGACGGAGCTATGTTCATGACTTTGCAGCAGCGGTGCGACTCCCGGAGTTTCATGTTAGTCTGGAGGGATATTGTCTAGATCCAAGAGGGCTACTGTGAGATAGAGGGTAGACATGTGAATTGGTTTATAATTTTACAAATTCACATTGTAGGGAGATCTTACGATCTGTTGTTTGATGTGCGACGGGGATAATCCGATGACTAATTGAATTTCATATGTTCGGATTTGGAGTAAAAAAATCGATGTCCTAACATCATCAAGCGCCATACATTTTTAAGAATATGATGATCGTCATTTTCAGGAAGACGTGAAGTTCCAGTCAATATGGTGTTTCGACGGCATGAGCCATTAAAGGCTATGTCTGAAACGTGTTCTCTCTTGCAATTTCCACATTTTCAGGCCTGTTGCAGGAGCTACCGAGTTAAGTGCTCTGTGCACATTGTGAGCTGTGCGTTTCCTCCGTTTTGTATCCGGTAAAGGTGTATTATTTTCTTGCGCTATCCTCGCGATATGTCGAAATCACATTGTGGGATGTACAGCTGATGCGTGTTTTACTCGCACGCTGTGTCGATATATCGATCGTAACTTTTGTTTAGTTTACCGACGGCCTTCACCCAGCCTGTCATCTCTCTGTGTGCTTGACCTCTGCTGGAATGCGCTGCTCGTGATTTGGCTCGGGACAACACGTCTTCTTGCCCCTGGCGTTTGTCTCAGTCCTGACCTTGTCTGCTCATCATGTAGTACTTCTGGTTCGTTGTTAAGATAACTATTTCACGTTGTGATTCCGCGACAACTTTATTGCTGTTATGATTCGTCCCTAAGGGTTGACGCTAGGCAGATAAATATAACTGTGTAACATATAACAACACATTGTTTATAAGAATTTATTCCGACATTTAATTCTGTCACATCGGACTCTCGTTACACACTGGATATGGCAGGTTACACACTTAGACGCACTCTACAATTTCTTGAGTCTGTCGCCCTCACACTGTCTCTGGGCTCTGACCGCATTCATACTCGCATCTACACTATATGTGGACCCATTGACGTCCCGCCCTAGACTATCTCACTTCTACCGGCCCAGCTGTCTCTTGGCAACCGTTACTAACTGTCTCTTAATAGTGTTACTTACTAATCTGTCGGTCTAACTGCTTTTCACTAGTCCCTTCATCTCCTAACTATCGCGTGTTCTTGCTGGCTAAATTATATTACACTTGCTTGGTGTCAATACTTTTGATCGTCACTTACTTATTTTTCTCATGACTTCGTCTTAATGTCTTTTTCCTTGACCTTGTTCTCTCGTCTTTGTTTACTACTCTACTCTCTCCACTTCTCCCTCTTCTACAGTTTTAAATCGTTTTTCAATATTCCGATTGTTTACGATGAATGATGATATCGTATGACAGGAAACAGGCGGTTGTGTTCACTTTCTGTGCGGTTTCGCCTTATGTCTTTTGGCGTATGCTGCGACTGCTATGATGGGGACTACAGCTACATTTCTTTGTTTAGGAGATGAGATATTAACTGGGATGATTCCACTGGCACGGCGGTTGAGCAATTATTGATTTTAATTCGTTTGCAGTGATACAGGGGCCTTCCATAACCATAATCAAATAAAAATCCTAACTGGTGCAGTCGAGATTTGAACCCACAGCCTCTTTGTCTCAAGGCTGGCGTCTTGCCTCAAGAACAACCAGTTCCCCCACAAGTGTTTATATAATCCAGAAGTATTGCCTGTTGCTCAAAATTCCAGAGAAAGTAATTGATCGGTCAGCGTTCTAGATACCTTCTTGCTAGTTTCATCGTCTGGGTCAGACATTTTAACTTGTAGTTTCCTGAGTTCCAAAATGTTTAAACAAATCCCATATAATTTCATAACGGTTAGGTCTTAGTTACTTTAGCGTCTGCAGTGTCATATGCAGACATACACTGTGGTGGCTATTTGATGACTACCCTAAAATTATTTTTTTACACATTGACCTTAAATAAAATATTTCATCAGACCTATACGTCCTAACTCCTACCATTTCCCTTGTTCACGACATGCACATAGCATTTTAATATACCAGTTTTATCAATCTAAACCATCATTAGACATTGTATTAATGTAGAATATAAAATATAGATGATTAGATACAAATGATATTTGAGCAAACTTAGAATATAAAATATAGATGATTAGAAACAAATGATATTTGAGCAAACTTAGAATATAAAATATAGATGATTAGAAACAAATGATATTTGAACGAACTTAGAATATAAAATATAGATGATTAGAAACAAATGATATTTGAACAAACTTAGAATATAAAATATAGATGATTAGAAACAAATGATATTTGAGCAAACTTAGAATATAAAATATAGATGATTTGAAACAAATAATATTTCATCAAACTGCGTGTTTTCCATTTCCCCCATACCCAACAGGAAAACAGCGTCCTCAATCTCAGATGATGGGAGAACACCTGACCGGCCCATGATAACGGGCTTCAGTCAGGCCACAAGATGTCCTTCTCTGTCTCAAAGTCGGTCATGAAACTCAATTTTTGTTATTCCCGGATGTGTTTTATTTTGTTCTATCTTATTTATTGACCTTTCGAGCCGTAGCCGGTCATTAGGGCGTAGACCAAGATATTCCTTCTCTTATCTAAATTTTTATTCTAGCAGTTTTCAATTATTTTAAAGATATTTTATCAAATCACGCCATTTGTCTCTGTTCTGTGCCAGCGGCTCTATCTCATTGGAGGATCCGGGATTTATTTTGTTAGTTGATGTTTTTCTGAAAGCAAACATTAAAAAATTGCATCAAACCGTTGAATATATAAATGTATTCGGCTCCCTTTATAACTATATTGCGCCATATTACATATAGATGTATGTATGCATGAATGTATATAATTATACAATCTCTATCTTTGGCTAAAGACAGTCAAGGCAGTAATTAGCGTCTATGTTATATATGCCTGCTTCATAGACTACACCAAAGCTTTCGATAGAATACACCATAACCAACTCATAGACTGCCTAAAGGATATAAACCTAGACGACGCAGACATACGACTAATATGTAATTTGTACTGGGAGCAAACAGCAATAATAAGATATAACAAGGAGAACTCTACACCCATGGACATAAAAAGAGGAGTAAGACAAGGATGCATCCTATCACCAAGCTTGTTCAATCTATACACTGAGCAAATCTTTAAAAACATCTCAGAGATACCAGGCCTAAACATTAATGGAAAGATAATCAATAACCTAAGATATGCTGATGATACTGTACTACTAGCAGAAAATCCTAAAGACCTACAACAATTGCTTAATGTGATAAACATATCAAGCAAAAAATATGGACTAGAAATGAATATCAAAAAGACTAAAACTATGATCATAAACAAAGAAAATTCTCAAGACCTACAATTAAATATCACAGTTGAGGGAATACATCTGGAGACAGTCCAGAGCTACAACTACCTGGGACATACTATAAACCAATGATGAGAAATGCAAGTAATATAAGTGGCTGTATAATAACCCCTTTTCTGGAAGAACATGCACCGAAACTGCACCAAAGACAATGGATTTTGCACCGATACCGCACGAAACATGTCTATTTTTGGCATCAAATCCGTGCAAAAGTCCGATAATCTAAGGTGACCATTCGTCCCGGATTGTCCGGGACAGTCCCGGAATTTGACATTTTTTGAACCTTTGTCCCGGATTAGCTGCCGTATCGGTTTTGTCCCGATTTTGGCATATTTTTTAGCTTTTGTCCCGGATTTGATAAAAAATCATTTGGGACACAAACGTTTACCAATTTTGCCATTTTGGTATACGGCGTACATTTCTTCAATTAAAAAAAATATTATTCCGTTGCTGTGTAGACAATTTTGTTTAATATCAAAACAGTAGAATGCGCTCCTAGTTTTAAATCTCGTATATATTCGTTGTGTTACTAACTTTCACTTTCACTTTCGCAAAAAATGGCACCGAAGCGTAATTGTAGTTTTAATCAAGATTCACAAAAGGAATACCCTTTTATAAAAAAATTCTACATCGACATCAGACTTCACTGTAAGATGTAATATATGTTCATCCGGGTTTACTATTAACCATAGTGGACGTGGTGATATTAAGAGCCACATAAATAGTGATAAACATAAGAGAGCCGTCGCTACTGCTGCATCAAGCTCGTCGTTGACAACTTTTTTTTCGAGCTGAACAGGTTGGTGACAAAGAAGAACAGTTAGCTGCTACAGAAGGTGCCTTTGCATACCATACAGTGATGCACAATCACACGTTTAGATCTATGGACTGCACATCAAAATTGCTTCAGGTAACTGTAGAACCAAAATTTGCTTGTGCACGTACGAAAACAGAAGCTATTATTCGGAATGTGTTCACATCCCATGCTCTAAACGAGTTGAGATGTGACCTAGAAAACGTAACATTAATCTCCATACTGACAGATGCCTCCAACCACAAAGAAATCAAGATTTTTCTTTTGCTTGTCAGATACTTTGATCGCAATAAGGGACTGAAAGTTAAAATATTAGAGTTGAAGTCATTGCCGAGTGAAACATCTGATATAGTAAGTAGTTTTCTTTTTGACTGTCTAACTGAAAATGGTTTAGAAATGAAAGTAGTTGGATTATGTGCAGACAACACAAATTCTAATTTTGGGGGCGCTGAAAGAAAAAGACAGAACAATGTTTTCACAAAACTGAAAGAAAACCTTGGACATAATTTGATAGGTGTTGGGTGTGCTTGCCATATTTTCCACAACACTGTTTGAGCAGCTGCAGACGTATTGCCTGTTGATGTTGAAATGACTATTGCAAAAATTAATCTGTACTTCAAATCATACACAGTTAGAGTTGAAAGTTTCAAGGAGTTTTGTCAGTTTGTCGACACAGACTTCCAGATGATTTTAGGTTATGCACAAACTAGGTGGCTTGCGCTCTTGCCTGCTGTTGAAAGGGTTCTTTACATGTTCCTGCCTCTAAAATCATATTTTCAATCTCAAGACAGATGCCCAGTTTTTATACAGGAATTCTTTGAAAACCCACTGTCTGAGGCATGGCTTATTTTGGTTCACAGTCAGGCATCATCTTTCCACGAAGCAGTGCAGAAAGTAGTGGGACAGATGGTCACTGTATTTGAAGTCATTGACAACATCAATAGGTTGAAAGCTATCTTGGAGTCCAAGCTGGAAGACGGCTTCTTGCCATCAAGAGTTCAGATAATCCTTAAAAAGCTGGAAATGGAAGGATTTCCACGTGATTATGTGAAAAAGTTTAACGTCAGTGTTTCTTCATTTTATGAAACAGCTTTAAGTTATTTCAAGAAATGGGCTGCAAATAATTTTCAAAACCTAGAGTCTTACAGCTGGGTAATGCTGAACAGAACACCAAATTGGGAAGATATTGAGAAGTCTTCATCATTAGTGAGTCAAACAGTGCCTTCAGTCGACTTTCCAGAAAATGAAATGTATGACGAATATGTCTGCATGAAACAGTTCGTTACTTCACAAAAAATTAGTGAGTGGAGTCTTAATAAAACATTACCAGGGCAGCGTTGGGTTGAACTAGCTTCCCACTTCTGAAACAATCATGTGCCCGTTTCACATATTCTGAAGTTGGCAGAGTTCTTTTTGTGTCTACCTGGAACACATGCTGCAACAGAACGAGTGTTTTCTCTGATGAACAGTTTGTGGACAAATAATAAAACACAACTAGGTGTTGAAACTTTATACGCCATGTTGATCACCAAAGTGAACTATGAGGGAACATGTGTCGAATTTTATAAGATGCTGCATACAAAGAGAGACATTTTACAGAAAATTCACTCATCTGAAAAGTACAGCATCTCTGTTTCACCTTCAATTTAAGTGGGTATCACTGTTTTTTTTTAATCTTCTGATTATCCTGATAGCGTATTGTAGGTCTATATTATTAGATGTTTTAAAATGTATGTATTATTCACTTGAAAATGACAGCAAGAAGAAATGTAATTTTATTGGTGGAAAATTGAAGTAAAATTATTCCGTCCCGGAATGGGATTTCAAAAATATGGTCACCTTAGATAATCGGCTTATCTCGGTCGTCGTGGCGTGACGTCATCGGCTTATCTCGTGGTGTGCGGTGGTGCGTGACGGCTCGGTGATCGGCGCGTCTCTCGCGGGTGTCTGTCGCTCGCCGGCTATCTCGGACAACAGCGGTTCTAAAACTTATGTTCTAGGGTCGTCTCACAGCGGGTATCTCGCGGGTCGGATGGCGGGTCGACGCCGGCTATCTCGCGCGGGTAGCGGGTCTGTCTCTCGTCGGCTATCTCGCGCGGGTGGCGGGTCTGTCGCTCGCCGGCTATCTCGCGGGCGGGGACAACAGCGGTTCTAAAACTTGGGGCGATGTGCCTTGAATGGTCGTGTGTATTATTAGTATCGCTACCAACATCATCATGTGTCGTGTAGTAAGGTGTGCCAATATTAAATAGTGACGCTCTCTCTCTTTCACATTCATGGTAAAGCAAAACAAAATTCGTTCTATATTTCACAGCTTTATTATTAATACAACAAATATACAACACATATTTGAAAATATATATTACTGTCCGGTTGTTGATAATTTTAAGCGTCTGGGTTTCCGTCCTCCTGTTTTGGTGGTACTGTCTGTTAAATGTCTATCAAACACAGGTGCATAGGTATTTTCCTTAGCCTTCAAAACACAACCCCCCTCCATTTTAACAAAACCTTGATCAAAGCTGGAATAGGTAATTGGTGACTCTGCTGAAACACCCGCGGCATCCATATTGGCTGCCGGATCTGTCGTCTGATTAACAAGAGTGAGGTTCCCTTGATTAACAAAGGGGGGCGTGTAGTTGATGAGATTCGGGATAACAAGAGATGGTATGTAGTTCTGGTGGTTAACAACAGGCGGCGTGTAGTTTTGGTGGTTAACAAGAGATGGCGTGTAGTTGATCTGGTTAACAACAGGCGGCGTGTAGTTGAGGTTAGCATAAGCGGTTAAAATTTCCTCTCGCATCTCAACTAACGTGATAAATTCCTCTCTCGATAGTGTTATCCCAGTTCTGGTAGGAAACTGCAAAAAACTCTCACCGCTATATGTCCTTATATTTATCAATGGTCTGTTACGAAAAACACAAAACGAGACTGCCTTAACGCCATCTTTAGACAATGGAACTACAGTCTCATCACCACGTGACATAAATATGCGCTGATCACTGACATCAAACGAAGTTGACGTATTCAAGCTACACGACTCCATATTCAAAGAAAACAAACACAAACCACCTGGCAACAGACGCTAGTTATATATGTGTGTGTGTCTGCGTGTACACTGATCGACTGCGGTTTTATACCTGTTACGTTTATCGGGCCGAGGACCGTCTATTTATAGTAGCTAACGCAATACGTTATCAAGCGTGGTAATACGTTATGTTGCGACATGTTCAGTGACCTCTGGAACTGACCCAATAGGGTGATGTGTGGGAAATATGATGCGTGTAACAATTCGGTCTTAGGTAATACGGCTTGAGACTAGGAAACTCTTCCCCCTGTAGTGTTTATATAGGTTGTGGATTTTAAAAATAGGTGTTAGTTGAAGAGGGGAAACCTCGTGCGCTGACCTAAAATCACTCATCGTTATTTTTGTCGGTGGTATAATCACTAAAGTTAGTAGCACTTGTGAGGATGAATACCCGATGGAATCATCTCTTCACAGCTCTGATAGCCGGTCCTACCGGGTGTGGGAAAACGGTATTTGTGCAAAAGTTTATACAGAACCTTCACGAGTTAGCTGTCCCCGTACCGGAGGAAGTTATATGGTGTTATGCGGAATGGCAACCGATATACGAGACTATGGGGTCAGTGAGATTTATCGAGGGTCTACCAGACGTCGATAAATTGGAAGGTGGTAAGAAGAGAAGACTGATCGTTATCGACGACTTGATGTCTGAGACGGACGAGCGGGTAACAAAATTATTCACCAAAGGTAGTCATCACAGAGATATTAGTGTGATGTACATTGTTCAAACAATGGGAGTTATCCCTCGTGGATATTTTAAACTTTATAGAGCAAAACTCACACGTTCCATTCGTCTACAACCAGCGGGTGTTGCAAGATTTGTTTAGCAAGACGTGCGGTCTATATTGTATTTATTATATGCTTCTTCAGTGTCGTGGCGCGAAACTTAACAGAATTCTCATGCCTTTTTCATCGAGACAGCACATAAACGACCGTATCATTTATCGTTTGCTCGCCCCGTGGCTATTTCGACTTCGAGGGGCCCATGGATGCCCAAAGTCAACAACCGGACAGTAATATATATTTTCAAATATGTGTTGTATATTTGTTGTATTAATAATAAAGCTATGAAATATAGAACGAATTTTGTTTTGCTTTACCATGAATGTGAAAGAGAGAGAGCGTCACTATTTAATATTATCACACTTTACTACACGACACATGATGATGTTGGTAGCGATACTAATAACATACACGACCATTCAAGGCACATCGCCCCAAGTTTTAGAACCGCTGTTGTCCCCGCCCGCGAGATATCCGGCGAGCGACAGACCCGCCACCCGCGCGAGATAGCCGGCTAGAGACAGATTCGCCACCCGCGCGAGATAGCCGGCGTCGACCCGCCACCCGACCCGAGAGATATTCTCTGTGAGACGACCCTAGAAAGAGTTTTAGAACCGCTGTTGTCCGAGAGATATTCTCTGTGAGACGACCCTAGAAAGAGTTTTAGAACCGCTGTTGTCCGAGATAGCCGGCGAGCGACAGACACCCGCGAGAGACGCGCCGATCACCGAACCGTCACGCACCACCGCACACCATGAGATAAGCCGATGACGTCAACCCCACGCCACACGTCACGACGACCGAGATAAGCCGATTATCGGACTTTTGCACGGATTTGGTGCCAAAAATAGACATGTTTCGTGCGGTATCGGTGCAAAATCCATTGTCTTTGGTGCAGTTTCGGTGCATGTTCTTCCAGGAAAGAACGGGTATACAGCCACCAATACTACTAATGCAAAATTGAAATAAACAAATTAATAAGTATGGCAAAAAGTAATTTTAATGCCATGAAAAATATACTAACAACAAAACAAACATCAACATGGCTGAAACTAAGAATGGCAAAATGTTACATCTTCTAAATATTCCTGTATGGTGAAGAAACATGGACATTAGACAAGAAAACAGAACAGAAAATTGAAGCCTTTGAAATATGGATTTATGGAAGAATAGGTAGAATTGGATGGAAACAAAAGATAACAAACAATGAAGTTTTAAAACAACTGAAAATAAAAAGAAAACTACTAAATACAAATAAGACAAGACAAATGAAATTTTTAGGGCATGTTAAAAGCCACAACAGCCTACTGAATGTAATATTGGAAGGAAAAATACAAGATAAAAGAGGCAGAGGCAGACCAACACTAACATGGACGAGTAACATCAAAAGATGGACAAGTCAATCTATGACAGCCTGCACCATCAAAGCAAGGAACAGAGTAGAATGGCGATCCATGGTAGCCAACCTTCGTTGCGGAGAAGGCACTCGATGATGATGATGATGTTGGGTTCCGGTCTTTTAGGACGACATGTTCAGTGAACGTCAAATGAGCCCAAGCTATGTACACATCATTGTACATCCCAGCAACGGTGTCTGCGTCTCACTGAACCTTCCAATGTTAAGATATGTGGTAACATAACGGAGACATAAACTTGTGTATTATTTTTATACGAATTTAGTTACCTTAACAATAACACGACTCTTTGCGTCTTGACAGACGGTTGGTAGCCAGCAATCATAATAAGTCAGTAGTTTGGTGAAATGTGAATGTCTTATTGCTGGATGATGCTTTACTGAACAGCTTCACTTCTGGATGAATCTGTCAATATTGGACAGACAGATCCATCCGCAGAGCGAACAAGATGTATTCGTGCTGGCTGGCCTCGTCTACTTTCTCCTGTGCCTTTTGACTACGTTTTGCAGCTAGATTTTTCCAATTTCTTTCGCTGATAGAGAATTCCTTTAAATAAAGCCTGAAAATATCCTTATACCTCAGCACCGTTCTGCCGTTTGGTCTCTTTCCGTCCTTAAGTTCACCATACAATATTTGTTTGGGTATACGAATGTCTGTCATTCTCATTACACGCCACCTTAGTCAACGACCCCTATGTGTTGTCATGATGGAAAGGAGTTTGGCTCGTTGTAAAACAACATGGTTGGTAACTTTGTCTGAACATTTGATGTTCATAATCTGTCGAAGACATCGCGCACCTGTAGAATCAATAAAACGAAGTCGCCCGCACTTGATGCTGATATTAAATGGTATTATTTCATAGTCAGCTCTATAGCATGAGATTAACAGACAACCACACTGACAACAGATGCTACTTATATCCTGTCGTAAAATGAGTCACGTACAAATCAATATAGAACAAGTGTAATAAATACGGAAGTCCTTCACACGATGACAGCATAATTTGTACAACAGAAGGAGCTCGTTACAATTTCAAACCTTTGCATGAAGTCAAGCCCGAACATTTCCACGTCTTCTAGATAAACGTTTGTTGTGTATTGCTTGCCAACATTTCCCGTGAGTTTAGTGTTCTATTGTGTCAATTTAATCGGAGCTAGTCAGTTTGTCAAAGATGGGAAACATAGCAATGTCTTCTAATTTAGACACCGTCATAAAACGGGTCCTGTATTTGTCGGAGAACTACCCAGACAGGGAACTGTTTGTGTTTTACCGAGACGAAATGAGAGACCCATACACAGCGAGGCAGCTCTTCGAACTAGGGGCCAAGTTTGCCCATAGAGTGCGACATCAGTACGGCTTCCAGCGACATGATATTATAGCCAACACCATACCTAACTCACCTGAGCGGTTGATAACTGACATTGGTATTACCTTGGCTGGTTGTACATGCATGAACGGACAGGTATGATCAGTACTTATGTTTTTGTTACAACTTAAATTTTTAATTTTAAAAATGTCACTCAGGTCAACAAAAGGATCTTTCGCGTGCTCATCACCATAAACTTTGTTGTCGACAACAACAATATATGTCATATCGATAACATGTTCAAAGACATCCCAGTGTTTCGACAACTACACCACCATCTTTTTCATACGTGTCACCGACAGTACATCCCAGTGTTTCGACAACTACACCACCATCTTTTTCATACGTGTCACCGACAGTACATCCCAGTGTTTCTACAACTACACCACCATCTTTTTCATACGTGTCACCGACAGAACATCACAGTGTTTCGACTAGATCTGTCATGATGGAGTAAACCTTTATTCTGGACTCATGTGGAAATCAAATATTGAAAAAAGTCCAGCTCAACAGCCCTTAAACTGTCCATCAGAGAAATTATCGCTTAGCTGTAGGAAATTATCTGTTACAAATATGACAGTAAACTACTTCCGAGATAAGCATAACATTGGATCATTGATGGTCTTGTTTTCGAAATGGGTAAAAGAAAATTGCCGCGCTACTAATCGATTACTTTCTCTCACGACACAAGAATACCATAATTAAATAGCCCAGACGGATATGGTGGGTTTATTACAGACCTTTACTTACATATTTTTTAAAATCTACCATTTCTACTAGTACATTTGAGTTTACAAAATTAGATTTCATTATAAGCTATCAGTCTACCACGTCCATATGTGCAATGCAACTAAAATGTCATTGATAAACATTTGAGTAAATGAAACTACAACGTGTTCCTGTCAACGGAGAGGCAACAAGATCAAGCGCAGTGATTTCCGTTGTGGGCCATGAGTGTGATTCCTGACTATGAAGAATATTCTATGAAAGAATTATCACAATTTCTGTGTAGAAAAAGCTAAATCATCAAGTTTCATAAATTGTGTCATGAACTGGGATATGCCATGAGATTTCAGATCGTTTTTTTTTTCATTTCATGACGGAGAACCTTTGTACAGCATGCCAATACTAACAAGTGACTTCAATAAGAATATTCAGTTTGACTCGTAAAGAGGGGATTTATGTTGTTCCTTCATTGACACCAAGGCGTGCCAAACATTTCTTTATCTGTTGATGTTCAATTCTGACAACCGCTTTGTTTATGCATAAAAAACGTTTTAGAAAGACTTCACCAAGAACTATTCTCTAATAAGAAAAATAAATAAAAGTGCTAGGCGGTCGTGTTATGTAATGATGAGATTGTTGGAGATAATTTTTTTATTAAAAAAAGAAACCAAACTCGGGAATTTGTGAAATATTCAGGTTCCTAATAAAATGACCTCTGTAAGTTGTTCTCTGTTAATGTATTATGTCATAAAGGTCATGCTAAAAATCATTATGCTTGCATTCGCCCGATGACTAAAGTATTCTAGAGTATTTCTAGACTGTAGAATTCCTCTTCGTCATTCGTCCTTAAAGGGACGTTAAGTGGGCGTGTCTGCGTTGTGTTGTGGTTTGCAGTATAGCTGTGATATTTGCACCTTTCGGCCCAACACATTCCACTTCAGCACGACATTTTTGAGTACTGGGTTGTCTTCCCTTTTCGATTCCTGCTCGTTTGGCCAGACTAGACAGGCTTGTCTGTTACTGAAGTCACCGCGGAGAGGTGGAGCAAGGTCTGGATGGTTTTGGTTGACCGATCCTGGCGCAAGCCATCAGCTGTGGGTCGCTGACAACTTCCAGCTCTGGTGCTGGGAGGCGCGCCTTCGCCTTCAGAGAATCATTATGAGAAGAACAAGACATAATATTAAAAGATATATAGCGGGCGAAGAGTTTGCTTTTATTGAAATAACAGGAAGACAAAGTGCCTTTCAAACACTCGCAGAATGAGCCTTAGAGGTACAGAAAGATCAATACATATGCTTTATTAACTATACCAAAGCTTACGAGGCGGTAAATCATGAACTGAGGATCAAAATGCATGAAAATATCGATAAAGACAGTAACAATCTGAGGACTATTTAACATATATAGGAGACAAGAAGCAGTCATTAGAATTGAAAACAAACATGTAAAATACCATATATTAATTATATAATTATATATTAACAAATAAGACAAGGAATGTGACATGGATGTGTATTGTCACCAGATCTATTTTCTTTGTACGGTGAAAATATTTTAAGAACAATTGCGAACAAGTCTGGAATAAACGTGGTGGAGGGGGAAGCACCAACCTCAGGTATATAGATGATATAGTATTGATAGCAGAAAGCAACAAGATCTACAGAATCTATAACATGAAATTGTGACAGAAAGTGAACAAAACGGCCTGATTAACATCAAAAAGATAGAAACTATTATATCAAAGAAAGCAAACACACAAAAATGTAGAATAAAACTAAATGGAACAATCATAAAACAAGTGCATAGATTCATATACTGGGATCAATAATAACATCAGATGGCAGGTACATTGCACAGATAGAAGCAGAATAGGACAAGCAAAAACATAAACTGTTATATCAATTAAAACAAACACTCACGTAGGCAAATAAATGGATCAATCCTGAACCAAGGTCACAGACTCAAAAACCTGGGATCAATAATAACTTCAGATAGTATATGCACTCATCATCATGTGCCATACCGGTTGGCGTAGGCGATCATGTCCCTCCACAATCTTCTATCTACAGTACATCGTATCAGTTCTGTTGTTGACTTTTTTCCATGCCATCACACCAAGCTATCCAGTATTTTCTCTTTGTCGTCCGCGACCTCTCTTTCCTTTTATTTTGCCAGTTGTAACCAAGTATTCCAACTTTCCTCTTCTTATGAAGTGTCCGAAAAATGTTGATTGCTTCTTTCTGATGTTTTTAAGAGCTCCCTTTTTGTGTTGGCCTCTTTGAGAACTTCCTCATTGGTCTTTTGAGCTGTCCAGGGAACTTTCAATATTCTTCTGAGAAATCCCATCTCTGTGGCCTCTAATCGTCTTTTCATTTTTTTGTCTACTGTCCATGATTTGCTTCCATAGGTGAGAATTGGTTCTATATAGCACCGATGAACTCTCTTTCTCATTTTTATTTACATAGATTTTCTGACAAGATATTTTTCATTTTCTGAAATGCTATTTTGGCCTGAGCTATTCTGCTTTTTATTTCTGTGGTGTATCTCCCATCTCATGTTATTATTGTGCCCAAGAATTTGAAACGTTGCACTTGTTTCAGATTTGTACGTTTATTTTTATGCTGCATGATGGTGGAATTGTTTCTTCGATATAACCATTACTTCTGTTTTCTTACTATTCAGACTGAGAACTTTCTTATTGCTTTCTTTTACTATTATGTCTTTCATTTCTTGTAGTTCATTCTCTGTCTCTGCTATTAAGATTATGTCATCCGCATATCGCAAATTATTTATGTTGTGACCGTTGACTTCAATTTCTTTTTTGTCTACTATTGATCTCATAATATGTTCAGTGTAAGGTGAAAACAAATCCGGTGACAGAACACAGCCTTGTCTGACTCCCTGCTTTATATATTGGAAATGTCCTGTTTGGTTATTAATTCGCATAGCTGCTGTTTCTTGCCAGTATATGTTTTTTTATGATTCGCAGATCCTTGCCATCAATGTTTAATTTCTCCAGCATATTTATTATTTCCACATGCTTTACTTTGTCAAATTCTTTCGTGTAGTCTATAAAGCACATATATGCACTACAAAAATTAAAAGCAGAAAATAACGATTAAAGACAATAGAATGAAAAACATCCTATATAACAAATAATTGTCAATTAATTATATAAAACGTGTCCTAAAGTGGTATATTATACATGCATAATGACAATGAGACATAATGGCAATGAGACATGGACGATAAACAAGACAACACAACGAACATTAGAGGCAGCTGAGATGTGGTGCATCAGAAGAATGCTACGAATTCCATGGATAGCAAAGATTACTGTCGAAGAATGTTTAACAAGAGCTGGAGAAACAAAAAATATCAAAATCATAGGAAAAGACCGTCTATATTTATTGGGCATGTGATGTGAAAAGAAGGCATTGAGACTATAACAACGGCTGGGATGAATGGAAAGAGGAGCAGAGGAAAAACAAAAGAATTAATATTGAACAGATTATCCAAATGGCATAATAAAAGATCACCGACGAAAATTAAGACATGAATGAAGGACCGAGAGTTGGGTAGAGAGATAGTCACCTGCGCCAACCGACATGTCACCTGATGGTGATGATTTTTTTTTTCTGCAAAGAATTTCATTTCCTTTATCTCAGTAATTATCATTTCTTTATTATACATCAGCAGCTTTCAATGAGTTATCAAAAGTTCAGAACAAACAACTTTCAATATCAATATTGAAGACAATTTGAATGTCCTCATTTAGATTCTTCTTGCGGACGGATCAGATTTCTTCCAATCAGCCAGAAACAGTCGATGCAGAGGCGTGGTTCTGAAACCAGAAAACGATTCTCCTGCTTGGAAGCTGCTTAAACCTTACGTCATCGGAGATATTACTAGTGACGTCACTGAACTATCATGTGACAAAATACCTGATTTGACGTCAGCACTACTTGTATCCAGGAATGCCAACACGTTTGTATACAACTGTAGTCCTTGTGGAGTATTTTTGCTCAATCTAAATATGTTTATTTTGTTTACATTAGTTGCATAATTGATCAATGTCTCAGTGTTTTGTTTAAATGATAACAGTAGCTAATGTAGTGTTTACCTTAGAAGACTTTTTTCAGCTTCTTAAATATAAATTTGTTATGAACCACGAATATTTGTATAAGATACTAGTAGACATAGACTTGAGATGCAGAGATTCAAATACCAGGTACCACTGCATAGGTCTATATAAAATAGGCTCAGTGGGAAACGAGACAGTAGTAGACTAACATTAATTTGCAGACAATCAGTGGAAGTATGGTGGAGCCTCGCACTTTAAAACGAGGCTAACTTTCAACTTTCAAGAGTTCTAACGATGCTTCAACTTTCGTAATATGCCAGGGGAGGCTCAGTAATAATAAATTAAGTTATTGAGTTATTTCCGAGTCATCATCATTGCACTCTGCGTGCGTAATACTGACCACATTACCCCAAATCATGTGCCGAAGGTCTATACAAATTATTGACACTAACACCATATTCCATATACGCCACTTGGCGTGACGGGGCTCTTTACTCTTTTTTTTATCATTGCACTCCGAACATGTCATAAGTGCTCAGATCCCCTCCTCAGCATGTATCGCAGTGTCCAGCGACTTCGTACACGCCCACTAAGTTTCTCGTTTTTTGTTGTGCCCATCTCATGGTTGTCGAAATCCTGTACTTTTCCCACAACGCGGAGGACATTGATGATGTCCGCTCGATCCATTAGTTGACCGTCCTCAACAATAGCACAGCTAGCCAACCTATCCGCTCATTCATTTTCCCGTACTCACGCATGTCCTGGGATGTAGACAAAGGAGACCTCGCGTATTTTTGCCTTCTGCAATGACTCTACCCACTGCATGCATACAGAGCCAACCTCCACTTTTTTCTATCATGCTCATCGAATCACTCAGTGTGCAGGCGAGGTTGTAGTCTTGTAACTCTAACCAGAAGAATGCCCTGGTCACTGTCATCATTTCCATTTTCATGCTACTCGTGGTCATGACGTACGCACCACTGTCTTCCTGGACTATTCTTCCTCCCGAGCGTGCAGTAAATGCACATGCACTCCTTTGGCGTCGTATTACAGATCCGTCTGTATAGAAAGCTGCATCTTTCTCATCGATGTTATCCCAGATGAGACCGTTGACCTTAACATTTACCATGACTGAATTCGTTTATTTACATTTCCAGTCTAGTGTGACAATACATGAGATTCCCCACCCCCCCCCCTTTTTTCCCCCTTGATTGACGTTAGCACCGGTATCCACTACTCGCCAGCGTTGATGTTGGTAAGCCTACAGACCTGTTTGATGACATCAAACAACTCGGTCCACCCATGATTTGCCTCTTTTTTAGCCTCACATCCTTTCTTGTGTTGAGATCATGATGCAATGGATGCTCTCTATCTGCACTTATCTTCAGGTATGCTCATGCCCTCCAGATCTTGATCCTGTTATCCATGGTTGGAAAATCAAGAAGCTACCTCATTGCGACACAGGGAGTGTCCCTCATACACCCCAAGATAATGCGCATAGCTTCTTTCTGTATTTTCTCCAGCCTATCAATTTCTTTGAGGGTACGTAAGCTCTGCTCATTCTTGGCAGCTTCCATGACCTTAAAGGTGCTAATCCTTTATTGGATTTTGTTATCACAAGGTTGACTTGTTCCTTAAAACACAGGCCGCGATAAAACTTAACTCCTAGGTACGTCATCCACCTTTCTCTGGTCACCTAATCAGCCTTCAATCGTACCACCGGTGTTTCCGTGTTATCGATATCATTGTTAAGAGAGAACCATGCAACTGATGTTTTATTAGGATTAACTAATTCACCTGATACTCCAACCCAGGAAGAGATGCGCTCGGGTTTAGTTTGCATTGCGGTTGCGATTTCTTTTCCCTGTCGATTTATCAGAATGCCTTCAGCAAAAGTCATAGTTCTTATCTTCCCAACCAACTGATGTTCTGTAAGTAGTAAGAGCATTATGTGGACTGTCCGGAATAATTATTAGTTCAGTAATGAATAGGGTGAACCCTACAACTTCCAGTGCCCTGGTTAGAACAAAACTTATATAGAGACTGTGAAAATCTGCGACATGCTAGACTGGCGAAATGATATATATGTATTATTATGCATATATATATATATATATATATGACTTTGTCTAGAACAAGTATAGTGGGTGTTAAGTTCTCGAAGAAGGTAGTTCGGGAATAATTGAGTAGATTGATTTTTGAGTAATGTAATGAGTAGTGGACTGTGTTTCCCGCCATTTTTGACAGTGCCAATAAGTGCGAGTGTCTATTATCCAGCGCGAGGTATAATTACGCTCACAAAAAACGCTGGAAACCTAACCTCCATAAAAGGAACCAGCGTTACTTCATCATCATTAAGTACCGGGCCTGCTGGCGTAGGTGATCATGTCTCGCCACAACTTCCGATCTTGACATTTATTTATCATTTCTGTTGTTGACCTTCTGCCAAGCCATTCTCTTAAGCTGTTTGGTATTTTGTTCTTTTTGCTTCCCTCTATCTCGTTACTTCATAGCTATTGTAAATATATATTTATAAAATATTATAATATATTATAACATATTT
This sequence comes from Megaustenia siamemsis, assembly GCA_032433765.1. Taxonomy (NCBI): domain Eukaryota; kingdom Metazoa; phylum Mollusca; class Gastropoda; order Stylommatophora; family Ariophantidae; genus Megaustenia; species Megaustenia siamemsis. Next base: position 34,133,442 of record JAVIAB010000047.1, read on the forward strand.
GTTACATCCTTGTGAGTTTTACACTCAGAGAAATTATATCATATACATATACATAGTAGTATACATATACATACACATATACATATTATAACATATACATAGAGAAACATTTGAGAGATTAACAAGCAGGTTTTAGGAAGAACAGGTCATGTGCTGATCAAATAACTACTCTACGTATAATAGTTGAACAAAGTTTAGAACTAAAATCCCCAATTTATATTGGATTCATAGATTACGAAAAGGCATTTGATAGTTTAGACAGACAAATGCTTTTGAAGAGTCATATTTACGATAAATAGTACCATATTCAGTGACATAATATTTACGCTCGCTGTCGTGACGATGTGCGTGTTTTAATATTCTCCCAGCCTGATGTGCACGAGCATGGATCAATACTCTTCTCCTGTAAGACTATCGATTAATGGATGCTTATAGAGGAACTGCAACAGGTTCTTTTGTAAACTAACGAGCGGTCTGTCTCCCTATGCGGCTAACTAACTATACGACTGAATAACAATACTAATGGTATCGATACACTTATGTCGTGAGCCTGTGACTTGCGTCACCAGTGTGTACGTGTTATCAAATAGGGTTCGTAAGTTATAAAATAGCATGATAGATCTACATCACGACAGTCGTAGGTATGGATCCAAATTGGAAGCATCCGTTTACTGCACTAATCGCAGGTCCAGCTGGATTTGAAAAACGTCTTTGTTAGGAATTTTCTGGAACACATGTCAGAAATGGTCAGTCCCGAGCCTGAGGAAATCATTTACTGTTATAGTGAGTGGCAACCGATATACGAAACGATGGAGGGTGTTGAGTTTAACGAAATGCTTCCCGATATGGAGCAATGGCGAGGATATAGGAGACGACTTGTGGTCATAGACGATCTGAGGGACGAAACTGACGATGGGGTCACGAAACTATTTACTAAAGCAGTCACCACCGGTGTATATGGAAAGAGACATGCGAAGAAACACTAGGGAAAAGAGAACGCCAGAATAAGGCATGGATGACAGCAGAGACCCTGGACAAAATTAAAGAAAGAAAGAACAAGAAAGCAGACATAAATAAAAGCAAAACAAGAAGTAATAAAGCCAAGACACAGGAAGCTTACACAAAGGTGAACAAAGAAGTGAGAAGATGCATTAAAAGGGATATGAGGAAATATATAGATGAACTAGCTAAAGAGGCAGAAGAAGCAGCAAATAAAGGGAATATGAAAGAACTGTACAACAGCACACAAAAATTAGGTGGAAAATACAACAAGATCAACGCCTTTATCAAAGATATAAAAGGAAATCTGCTTAGTAATATAAGGGAACAAATGGAGAGATGGAAAGAGCACTTTGAAGAACTTTTGAACAGACCCGGCTCAAATAATCCTCCAGATATACTACCAGCAGACGAAGAGTTACACGTTAACTGCGGAAAACCAAGCAAAGAAGAAATAATGAAAGCCATCAAACTATTAAAAAATGGTAAAGCCACAGGACCAGATGAAATTCCTTGCGAAGCCATCAAAGCAGATTTTAACACCATTACCAAGATGCTACATAATCTATTAGATAAAATTTGGGAGAGGGAAGAAATACCTAAAGACTGGAAAGAAGGTTATATGATCAAACTACCAAAGAAAGGAAGTTTACAGGAGTGCACAAATTATAGGGGAATTATGCTACTATCAGTGCCAGGAAAAATATTAAGCAGAATCTTTCTGGAGAGACTAAAAGAGGCCATAGAGAAACATTTGAGAGATGAACAAGCAGGTTTTAGGAAGAACAGATCATGTGCTGATCAAATAACTACTCTACGTATAATAGTTGAACAAAGTTTAGAACTAAAATCCCCAATTTATATTGGATTCATAGATTACGAAAAGGCATTTGATAGTTTAGACAGACAAATGCTTTGGAAGTTGCTGAGTCATTACGGAATCCCCATAAAGTTTATTAACCTGATAAAAACAATGTATGAAGAAGCAAAATGTAGAGTGGTGCATGAAGGACAGCTTACAGAAGCATTTGAAATAAGAACAGGAGTAAGGCAAGGATGCCTCCTGTCCCAATTTCTCTTTCTACTGGCCATAGATTGGATTATGAAAATAACTCAAAACAACAGAAATGGAATCCAGTGGTCACTGACCAAACAACTTGATAATTTAGACTTTGCTGATGACATAGCTCTCCTATCACACAGCCATCAACAGATGCAGGATAAAATGAGTATATTAGATGAGAGATCACAACAGTTAGGACTAAAGATTAATAGAGATAAGACCAACATTATGAGAATTAATGCAGTTGACAATAACCAAATAAAACTAGGAGAAATACCTCTACTAGACGTACAATCTTACATATATCTGGGCAGTAATATAGATAAAGAGGGAGGAACAGAAAATGATACCAAAATAAGGATATCAAAAGCAAGAGGAGCTTTCATTGCATTGGGAAACATATGGAAATCCAAAGAAATTAGGTTAAATACAAAAATAAAAATGTTCAATTCAAATGTTAAGTCGGTCCTATTATATGGCTGTAAAACATGGAGAATAACAAAATTGACAATCACGAAGGTACAGACTTTCATTAATGGATGCTTGCGCAGAATAGAGGGATGGAAATGGCAGGACAAAGTCACTAACGCGGAATTATGGAAATGTACCGGTCAAATGCCAGTGGATAAAGAGATACAGCGTAGACGATGGCGATGGATAGGACACACACTACGGAAGCCAACTGAGAGTATTACACAACAGGCCCCTTTTTTGGAATCCCCAGGGGAAAAGACAAAGAGGAAGACCAAGGAATTCTTGGCGAAGACAGATCGAAGCAGAGATGAAGATGATGGGGAAGACATGGAATGATCTTAAACGAATTGCAAAAATCAGAACGAATTGGAAAGTGTTTGTTGAAGACCTATGCTCCACTGGGAGCTAAAAGGTAGAAGAAGAAGTCACCACCGGAACCTGAGCGTCGTGTATATTGTACAAAATCTCTTTGGGATAAATAATGAGCAATGAATGATAAATCTCAATAGCCACTACATAGTACTCTTTAAAAACCCACGAGACGGGCCTTAGATTACTTACTTAGCTAGCAGATGTACCCATGCCGCGTGTCGTATATGAAGGAAAGTTTTAAGGATGCGACGGCGGCTCCACATGGGTATATATTACAGGACCTCCAAAAGGAAACGCCAGATCACTTAAGACTACGTGCCAATATTTTTCCTAAAAACACATTAGATAGTCAACGCCCCGAAGTAAGGAACATAGGCGAGTCGGTGAAAAGACACGGCGATATGTTGCGTTTTCTATGTTTTGCTAAACCAGCAGCGGTAAATGCGTATTGAAAACAGCATCTCCTGATCTCATAAGAACTCTGTGCGAATGCTGCCACAACGTGTTAAAAAGTGACGTTCGGCTCACACCGGCTCAGAAGAGACGGTTGCTGCTTAATAAACACAACCTGCGGATTCTCACTTGGAAAAAGACTACTGTGAAAAGAAGGAAACATATTCTACAGAAGGATAAATGTATCAGCGCGCTTTGCTTTACAATTATTTTTGCGTTTAACGATAAATCTAAACGGCGAGGCCCCCTTCTTGTTTAGTTTTGTTTTATTTCAGTTCTTCATTTTCTTCTTCATTTTTCCTCTTCTTTTTCGTTCGCTTTTTCTAATTTGGTCGTCGCAGCTACAAAGTGCCTTATTAAATATGGTTTTATTACGTTTCAGTCATACTTTCCAGATTTGAATCCTAAAACGGGGAGCTCTCTTATGTATGACCTGAATTTCCCTATGAGGATGCTACAGTCACCCATGTCTTTTAAACTATCAAATACGTGCTTAAAACTGGCGCGTAATATTCTATACGCCCGTTTCGCTAATGTCTCTAGATAACTATCATCTTACTGACTAATTCCTGGGGGTCACTGGCTTACAAAACATACCGCTTTTTCATACCCAGGAATATTGCTGGCTATTGCACACGGCAGTAGAATAAGTCTGGCTACATATTCGGTCACACTACAACCTCCATTTATCATCGATACATTACTAAAGTAAAATTTGTATTCGTATGTTCCTTTGTAGGGATACACGTAAGTATTATCCTCTATACCCGTATGAAATATCGCCTGCCATATAATGTCCTGATTTCTATAGACTCTCCCCACATACTTATCTTTTTTTTTTCATCCCCGGTTCATATTTTCTCGTGTCTAGCCATAAGTCGACAGTTTTCTCACAGTTTTCCACACTTGGGACAAGAAAAAGCACGGACCGCCTTATCTATATCCGCTATATACATAAAATGTCCCTCGTAATTTAAAACTCTTAAAGTGTCGCTATAACTCATACTACCGCTTAACATTGGAGACAGAGCTTGGTCGTTGTCAAACGCGAAGACATCAATATTAATGCAAAAAAATTTCCTCTAGTGATGGTACCTGAGCTAACGTTACACCAGGAAACTCGCCGTCTATATCTAACCCCTGAAGGTCTTGCCACTGTTTCAGGAGATCGCTAGTGGGTCTGTGTAAATTAGTAAGATTAGCACCCCAAAATAACGCGACGCATCTAAAGAAGCAGAAATTGTCAGTGTAGACTGGACCGTGTATGCTAGTTTTTTATGTATAAAAGGATTTATTGTTTGTAATGCGCAGTGGGAGCTCGTATGTTAGACAGCCAATAGGATATTCTAATTAATGAAAGAGGAAGGAAGTTGTAGACGGGTTAGCTATAACTGAAAGTTGTTTATTGCAAGGTCCGTTATAGATCGCGTGATAAGGGGTTGCTATCTTGTAGCTGTGTAAGGAACTTATCCAAATCTGCTCTGTTATTGATAATCATTGAGGTTGGAAGAAAACAACTATTATTGACACTACTATGGAACAGATGTAACTCATTATTCTCTTTATTCCTCAAGTCGAAATTGTGAGAAAAATGTATTTTAATTCTCCGTGTTTTGTTGTTTTTAGATGGGAGTTGTCGACATAGATCTGTCTAACCTTTGGTGACAAAATATCTAAAGCAACTAATTCTATGTCCATACGCGCTTTCTTGCTGTGTTGTCTTTCTACCGTCATGTCCTTCCTCTTCCCCTTATTTGTTGGTGCAGCTGATGATTTTGAACAGGCCCGCACTGTCAAAACTGATAGGGTGGAAGCGGTTGACACTGATGAGAAAGAGGAGGAGGTTGGTGCTGTTGAGGTTGATGGTCGTGTCGACGATGGCACTGTAGATGTTGTTTGTTGATACTGTAGTCGGTTATTTGAATTTTATTTTTAAATATGCGTTCTAGATTGTCTTTTCTATTGAATTCTCGTGTACATAGAAGACACGGGTACATGTGTTTAGTGTGGACACTGTCTGTATGACGTTCTAGAATGCGTTGGTTGGTAAATGTTTGCCCAGTCTTTACATGTGCATTTAGTATTAATGTGTTCATTGAGTGTGTACAGACGAGATGTTCACTGTAATGTATCCAGCTGTAGACTTCTTACTCACACGGGTGTTGTCTAGTTGAGGTTTCTTTCTAGGGTGTTGTTGTTGCTGGCCCGATGTAACATTGTTTGTTGCAAAGCACACTGTCGGGGCCCTTGTTGTAACTGGTGTTGTTGTTGCTGGCCCGATGTAACATTGTTTGTTGCAAAGCACACTGTCGGGGCCCTTGTTGTAACTGGTGTTGTTGTTGCTGGCCCGATGTAACATTGTTTGTTGCAAAGCACACTGTCGGGGCAATTGTTGTAACTGGTGTTGTTGTTGCTGGCCCGATGTAACATTGTTTGTTGCAAAGCACACTGTCGGGGCAATTGTTGTAACTGGTGTTGTTGTTGCTGGCCCGATGTAACATTGTTTGTTGCAAAGCACACTGTCGGGGTCCTTGTTGTAAATGGTGTTGTTGTTGCTGGCCCGATGTAACATTGTTTGTTGCAAAGCACACTGTCGGGGCAATTGTTGTAACTGGTGTTGTTGTTGCTGGCCCGATGTAACATTGTTTGTTGCAAAGCACACTATCGGGGTCCTTGTTGTAACTGGTGTTGTTGTTGCTGGCCCGATGTAACATTGTTTGTTGCAAAGCACACTGTCGGGGGCCCTTGTTGTAACTGGTGTTGTTGTTGCTGGCCCGATGTAACATTGTTTGTTGCAAAGCACACTGTCGGGGGCCCTTGTTGTAACTGGTGTTGCTGTTGCTGGCCCGATGTAACATTGTTTGTTGCAAAGCACACTGTCGGGGGCCCTTGTTGTAACTGGTGTTGTTGTTGCTGGCCCGATGTAACATTGTTTGTTGCAAAGCACACTGTCGGGGGCCCTTGTTGTAACTGGTGTTGCTGTTGCTGGCCCGATGTAACATTGTTTGTTGCAAAGCACACTGTCGGGGTCCTTGTTGTAACTGGTGTTGTTGTTGCTGGCCCGATGTAACATTGTTTGTTGCAAAGCACACTGTCGGGGTCCTTGTTGTAACTGGTGTTGTTGTTGCTGGCCCGATGTAACATTGTTTGTTGCAAAGCACACTGTCGGGGTCCTTGTTGTAACTGGTGTTGTTGTTGCTGGCCCGATGTAACATTGTTTGTTGCAAAGCACACTGTCGGGGCAATTGTTGTAACTGGTGTTGTTGTTGCTGGCCCGATGTAACATTGTTTGTTGCAAAGCACACTGTCGGGGTCCTTGTTGTAACTGGTGTTGTTGTTGCTGGCCCGATGTAACATTGTTTGTTGCAAAGCACACTGTCGGGGTCCTTGTTGTAACTGGTGTTGTTGTTGCTGGCCCGATGTAACATTGTTTGTTGCAAAGCACACTGTCGGGGCCCTTGTTGTAACTGGTGTTGTTGTTGCTGGCCCGATGTAACATTGTTTGTTGCAAAGCACACTGTCGGGGTCCTTGTTGTAACTGGTGTTGTTGTTGCTGGCCCGATGTAACATTGTTTGTTGCAAAGCACACTGTCGGGGTCCTTGTTGTAACTGGTGTTGTTGTTGCTGGCCCGATGTAACATTGTTTGTTGCAAAGCACACTGTCGGGGTCCTTGTTGTAACTGGTGTTGTTGTGACTGGCCCGATGTAACATTGTTTGTTGCAAAGCACACTGTCGGGGCAATTGTTGTAACTGGTGTTGTTGTTGCTGGCCCGATGTAACATTGTTTGTTGCAAAGCACACTGTCGGGGTCCTTGTTGTAACTGGTGTTGTTGTTGCTGGCCCGATGTAACATTGTTTGTTGCAAAGCACACTGTCGGGGCCCTTGTTGTAACTGGTGTTGTTGTTGCTGGCCCGATGTAACATTGTTTGTTGCAAAGCACACTGTCGGGGTCCTTGTTGTAACTGGTGTTGTTGTTGCTGGCCCGATGTAACATTGTTTGTTGCAAAGCACACTGTCGGGGGTCCTTGTTGTAACTGGTGTTGTTGTTGCTGGCCCGATGTAACATTGTTTGTTGCAAAGCACACTGTCGGGGTCCTTGTTGTAACTGGTGTTGTTGTTGCTGGCCCGATGTAACATTGTTTGTTGCAAAGCACACTGTCGGGGCCCTTGTTGTAACTGGTGTTGTTGTTGCTGGCCCGATGTAACATTGTTTGTTGCAAAGCACACTGTCGGGGCCCTTGTTGTAACTGGTGTTGTTGTTGCTGGCCCGATGTAACATTGTTTGTTGCAAAGCACACTGTCGGGGCCCTTGTTGTAACTGGTGTTGTTGTTGCTGGCCCGATGTAACATTGTTTGTTGCAAAGCACACTGTCGGGGGTCCTTGTTGTAACTGGTGTTGTTGTTGCTGGCCCGATGTAACATTGTTTGTTGCAAAGCACACTGTCGGGGGTCCTTGTTGTAACTGGTGTTGTTGTTGCTGGCCCGATGTAACATTGTTTGTTGCAAAGCACACTGTCGGGGTCCTTGTTGTAACTGGTGTTGTTGTTGCTGGCCCGATGTAACATTGTTTGTTGCAAAGCACACTGTCGGGGCCCTTGTTGTAACTGGTGTTGTTGTTGCTGGCCCGATGTAAGATTGTTTGTTGCAACTGTCGGGGGTCCTTGTTGTAACTGGTGTTGTTGTTGCTGGCCCGATGTAACATTGTTTGTTGCAACTGTCGGGGGTCCTTGTTGTAACTGGTGTTGTTGTTGCTGGCCCGATGTAACATTGTTTGTTGCAACTGTCGGGGGCCCTTGTTGTAACTGGTGTTGTTGTTGCTGGCCCGATGTAACATTGTTTGTTGCAACTGTCTGTCGGGGTCCTTGTTGTAACTGGTGTTGTTGTTGCTGGCCCGATGTAACATTGTTTGTTGCAACTGTCGGGGGCCCTTGTTGTAACTGGTGTTGTTGTTGCTGGCCCGATGTAACATTGTTTGTTGCAACTGTCGGGGTCCTTGTTGTAACTGGTGTTGTTGTTGCTGGCCCGATGTAACATTGTTTGTTGCAACTGTCGGGGGTCCTTGTTGTAACTGGTGTTGTTGTTGCTGGCCCGATGTAACATTGTTTGTTGCAACTGTCGGGGGTCCTTGTTGTAACTGGTGTTGTTGTTGCTGGCCCGATGTAACATTGTTTGTTGCAACTGTCGGGGTCCTTGTTGTAACTGGTGTTGTTGTTGCTGGCCCGATGTAACATTGTTTGTTGCAACTGTCGGGGGTCCTTGTTGTAACTGGTGTTGTTGTTGCTGGCCCGATGTAACATTGTTTGTTGCAACTGTCGGGGGTCCTTGTTGTAACTGGTGTTGTTGTTGCTGGCCCGATGTAACATTGTTTGTTGCAACTGTCGGGGGTCCTTGTTGTAACTGGTGTTGTTGTTGCTGGCCCGATGTAACATTGTTTGTTGCAACTGTCGGGGGTCCTTGTTGTAACTGGTGTTGTTGTTGCTGGCCCGATGTAACATTGTTTGTTGCAACTGTCGGGGGTCCTTGTTGTAACTGGTGTTGTTGTTGCTGGCCCGATGTAACATTGTTTGTTGCAACTGTCGGGGGCCCTTGTTGTAACTGGTGTTGTTGTTGCTGGCCCGATGTAACATTGTTTGTTGCAACTGTCGGGGGTCCTTGTTGTAACTGGTGTTGTTGTTGCTGGCCCGATGTAACATTGTTTGTTGCAACTGTCGGGGGTCCTTGTTGTAACTGGTGTTGTTGTTGCTGGCCCGATGTAACATTGTTTGTTGCAACTGTCGGGGGTCCTTGTTGTAACTGGTGTTGTTGTTGCTGGCCCGATGTAGCATTGTTTGTTGCAACTGTCGGGGGTCCTTGTTGTAACTGGTGTTGTTGTTGCTGGCCCGATGTAACATTGTTTGTTGCAACTGTCGGGGGTCCTTGTTGTAACTGGTGTTGTTGTTGCTGGCCCGATGTAACATTGTTTGTTGCAACTGTCGGGGGTCCTTGTTGTAACTGGTGTTGTTGTTGCTGGCCCGATGTAACATTGTTTGTTGCAACTGTCGGGGGCCCTTGTTGTAACTGGTGTTGTTGTTGCTGGCCCGATGTAACATTGTTTGTTGCAACTGTCGGGGGCCCTTGTTGTAACTGGTGTTGTTGTTGCTGGCCCGATGTAACATTGTTTGTTGCAACTGTCGGGGGTCCTTGTTGTAACTGGTGTTGTTGTTGCTGGCCCGATGTAACATTGTTTGTTGCAACTGTCGGGGGTCCTTGTTGTAACTGGTGTTGTTGTTGCTGGCCCGATGTAACATTGTTTGTTGCAACTGTCGGGGGTCCTTGTTGTAACTGGTGTTGTTGTTGCTGGCCCGATGTAACATTGTTTGTTGCAAAGCACACTGTCGGGGCCCTTGTTGTAACTGGTGTTGTTGTTGCTGGCCCGATGTAACATTGTTTGTTGCAACTGTCGGGGGTCCTTGTTGTAACTGGTGTTGTTGTTGCTGGCCCGATGTAACATTGTTTGTTGCAACTGTCGGGGGTCCTTGTTGTAACTGGTGTTGTTGTTGCTGGCCCGATGTAACATTGTTTGTTGCAAAGCACACTGTCGGGGCCCTTGTTGTAACTGGTGTTGTTGTTGCTGGCCCGATGTAACATTGTTTGTTGCAAAGCACACTGTCGGGGGCCCTTGTTGTAACTGGTGTTGTTGTTGCTGGCCCGATGTAACATTGTTTGTTGCAACTGTCGGGGGTCCTTGTTGTAACTGGTGTTGTTGTTGCTGGCCCGATGTAACATTGTTTGTTGCAAAGCACACTGTCGGGGGCCCTTGTTGTAACTGGTGTTGTTGTTGCTGGCCCGATGTAACATTGTTTGTTGCAACTGTCGGGGGCCCTTGTTGTAACTGGTGTTGTTGTTGCTGGCCCGATGTAACATTGTTTGTTGCAACTGTCGGGGGTCCTTGTTGTAACTGGTGTTGTTGTTGCTGGCCCGATGTAACATTGTTTGTTGCAACTGTCGGGGGTCCTTGTTGTAACTGGTGTTGTTGTTGCTGGCCCGATGTAACATTGTTTGTTGCAACTGTCGGGGGTCCTTGTTGTAACTGGTGTTGTTGTTGCTGGCCCGATGTAACATTGTTTGTTGCAAAGCACACTGTCGGGGCCCTTGTTGTAACTGGTGTTGTTGTTGCTGGCCCGATGTAACATTGTTTGTTGCAACTGTCGGGGGTCCTTGTTGTAACTGGTGTTGTTGTTGCTGGCCCGATGTAACATTGTTTGTTGCAAAGCACACTGTCGGGGCCCTTGTTGTAACTGGTGTTGTTGTTGCTGGCCCGATGTAACATTGTTTGTTGCAACTGTCGGGGGTCCTTGTTGTAACTGGTGTTGTTGTTGCTGGCCCGATGTAACATTGTTTGTTGCAACTGTCGGGGTCCTTGTTGTAACTGGTGTTGTTGTTGCTGGCCCGATGTAACATTGTTTGTTGCAACTGTCGGGGGTCCTTGTTGTAACTGGTGTTGTTGTTGCTGGCCCGATGTAACATTGTTTGTTGCAACTGTCGGGGTCCTTGTTGTAACTGGTGTTGTTGTTGCTGGCCCGATGTAACATTGTTTGTTGCAACTGTCGGGGTCCTTGTTGTAACTGGTGTTGTTGTTGCTGGCCCGATGTAACATTGTTTGTTGCAACTGTCGGGGTCCTTGTTGTAACTGGTGTTGTTGTTGCTGGCCCGATGTAACATTGTTTGTTGCAACTGTCGGGGGTCCTTGTTGTAACTGGTGTTGTTGTTGCTGGCCCGATGTAACATTGTTTGTTGCAACTGTCGGGGGTCCTTGTTGTAACTGGTGTTGTTGTTGCTGGCCCGATGTAACATTGTTTGTTGCAACTGTCGGGGGTCCTTGTTGTAACTGGTGTTGTTGTTGCTGGCCCGATGTAACATTGTTTGTTGCAACTGTCGGGGGTCCTTGTTGTAACTGGTGTTGTTGTTGCTGGCCCGATGTAACATTGTTTGTTGCAACTGTCGGGGGTCCTTGTTGTAACTGGTGTTGTTGTTGCTGGCCCGATGTAACATTGTTTGTTGCAACTGTCGGGGGTCCTTGTTGTAACTGGTGTTGTTGTTGCTGGCCCGATGTAACATTGTTTGTTGCAACTGTCGGGGGTCCTTGTTGTAACTGGTGTTGTTGTTGCTGGCCCGATGTAACATTGTTTGTTGCAACTGTCGGGGGTCCTTGTTGTAACTGGTGTTGTTGTTGCTGGCCCGATGTAACATTGTTTGTTGCAACTGTCGGGGGTCCTTGTTGTAACTGGTGTTGTTGTTGCTGGCCCGATGTAACATTGTTTGTTGCAACTGTCGGGGGTCCTTGTTGTAACTGGTGTTGTTGTTGCTGGCCCGATGTAACATTGTTTGTTGCAACTGTCGGGGGTCCTTGTTGTAACTGGTGTTGTTGTTGCTGGCCCGATGTAACATTGTTTGTTGCAACTGTCGGGGTCCTTGTTGTAACTGGTGTTGTTGTTGCTGGCCCGATGTAACATTGTTTGTTGCAACTGTCGGGGTCCTTGTTGTAACTGGTGTTGTTGTTGCTGGCCCGATGTAACATTGTTTGTTGCAACTGTCGGGGGTCCTTGTTGTAACTGGTGTTAGTGCCGCTGATATTGTCTCATATGTTGCGTGTTTTTTTTTCGCCATATGATTTTTAAGATTGGTGGTTTTGTGAATATGTAACCACATATAGGACACGGGTATATTTAATGGTCATGAGCACTATCTGCAATTCTGGCTAGCCCATGTCGCTTTTACCGCACGTGTCACACACGTGGCGTGGTCTGGATACAAGTTCATTAAGTGAGGCCATCTGTCAACGAGATAAAACCTACTTTTAGTGTCATCATCAAGTACCGGGCCTAGTGGCATAGGTGATCATGTCTCTCCACAACTTTCGATCTCGGCAGCTATTTATCATTTCTGTTGTTGATCTTCTGCCAAAGCCATTCTCTTAAGCTGTCTGTTATTTTTTTTCTTTGCTTCCCACTATCTCTTCGTCTCTCAATTTGTCCAGTTCTTACAATATATTCTAGTTGTTCTCTTCTCATTACATGGCCAAAAAAAAACGATGATTGTCTCTTCCTAACATTGGAACTTAGCTCTCTTTTTGCTTTGACCTCTCTCAGAACCTCTTCATTACTCTTCTTAGCTGTCCATGGTATTCTCAACATTCTTCTGTAAAACCACATTTCTACAGACTCCAGTGATTTTCTTGTCTATTGTCCTATTGTCCATGACTCGCATCCATATGTTAAGACTGGCTCTACGTAACATTTAAGAACTCTTTTTCTTGTTTCTATTGTCAAAATAGGATTGCATAGTATTTTCCTCATTTTAAGCTACTTTTGCCTGAGCCATTCTGCATCTCACCTCTTTTGTACATCTTCCGTCTGAGGTTAACAAAGTTCCCAAATATTTCAATTCATTTACCTGTTTTAATATTGTTCCACTTGTCTTTATTTTGCACTGAGGGGATGTCTTTTTCTTTGTTGTCACAATTACCTCTCTCTTTTTACTATTAAGGCTATGTATGGCTATTAAGGCTATTTAAGGCCTTTATTTTTGCTTTCTTTCACTATAATGTCCAACATTTCTTGTAACTCATTTTCACTCTTAACGATTAAGACTGTATCATCAGCATTACCTTAGATTATTTATATTATGACCTCCAATTTGTATTCCAAGCATGCCCCTTATGGATCTTAAAATAATCTCACAATAAATATTAAACAAATCTGGTGACAGCACATAACCTTGTCTAACACCCTGTTTTATTTGTTGAAACATTCCCAATTGGTTTCCAGTTCTTATGGCCGCTGTTTGTTGCCAGTACATGTTCTTTATTATTCTTAGATCTTTGCTGTCTATGTTTATGCTTTCTAAAATGTTGATTAGTTCTTGGTGCTTTACTTTGTCAAATGCCTATGTGTAATCTATGAAACGTATGTATAGATCTGTTTTCACCTCTATAGCTCTTTCTACTAAAGATCTTATGATATAAATGGTATTGCTGAGTTCCTTTATCTCTAACAAAACCACACTGTTCATCGCTAATTTCTGGACTGATTTTGTTTCGCATTCTTCGCATGATGATTCTTAGTAATATCTTAGTCGTATGACTCATAAGTCTTATTGTGCGATGATCATCGCATTCAATCGCACCCGATTTCTTTTGTAGGGCTATGAATATTGATTTGAGCATGTTGTCTGGTATATGAGGAAAAATTAAAAAATTTAAAAAAATGTATGTAAGAAGCTTTACGTGATAAGTGGACGACACAGACTAAACAACGTTTCGGCCCAATAGGCCTTCATTAGGAACAAACAAAAACACACACACACACAACTAATAACGAAACAACCAAAACAAAAACGATCGAAATGTGTTAAAGAAAAAAAAATAACTATCCTGTCAAAACAAAAGAAAATAGCAACCAAGTGCCTCTGTCGTGAACGTAGAGAAACGTGCCAAAATGTGCGTAAATGCACACAGAACCAGAGGAGTTCACACAGGGGTCAGTGTGCAAACACAAAGGATTGAAATACAATCGAATAGTAGACTAACAGGTGTTCAAAAGTAAGAGTGAGATGTCTGAGAGTGGGGTACAATAAAAACAAATGAGGGGTAAGGAGCACAGGTATAGAGGAGAACACCGAAGTGTCTCATAAGGGACTAGAGGAGAAGAACTATAAATGTATAGTTCTTCTCCTTCCTTGTTTATACAAAAATTTTCCTTGTATATACAAAAATTAACTTGTATATTACGACTGTCTCGAACGAAGTGTAACTGGCACACTCTATATTATGATGTTATCACATCCTTGATACTCAATATCGCAGCAAGCATGAACTCGCATATTCAAATTAGTTCATGAATAGATCACTTTAGCTGCATATCGGACAGCTCTGTAAGCGTTCAGACCCTCTTCTCAGTATATCCTCTACTGTAGCGTGTAGGGATTGACGGATCTTGCTCTCTGTTGTTTTACATGTCATCTTTGGCTGCAGACGAAGTATGAATCAACCCGCATTTGTCTATCTGAGATTTCTACACGTTCCCTCGATGATGAAAGATATAAGAAAATAGAACAGAAGCGTTACCATATTCTTCATTGCTGTTCCTGTATTCTATTGTAGCGTTTCGTCTTCTGAAGACAAATATATCTCACACGAAGGGTGAAAGTATCTGTTTTTTTATTTTTTTTTCCTTTTTCAAAAATAGATTGAGACCTATGGATCAGACAATGCAGAAATGTTAACTTTGAAGACATGCAGACCAGCCAGCAATCACGTACAAATTTTTTTTTTATCTAGGGTACCATCATCTAGTGGCGTGTCTATTTTGGAACTTGACGCTCATGACAGCTAACCTAAAGTTTCTATACTGTCTGACATCATTATGTCGTTTTACATTATTGAAATATTACATATTTAGTTTTCATTGTTTTTAGTGTGTTATTTTCTTCATGAACCTGTTTTATGTGATTTGACGTTTTTGAAAAAATGACGTGTTTGTTCTCAATCACGGTACTCTAAGTATTTTTTCTGCAGCGCAAACATTCAAAGACAGTAATGAATTCTTTAGCAGATGTTGACTGTCCATATTTCACAGCCATATGTTGCTATGAGAAAAATGCTGGGTCTTTACAACTTGTCTGAAGTGCCTGGCCCGTGAGACTCGCCACCAGATGTGTGAGGTCTATTGAGCTCATCACGAGTTTCCTGACGATGTCAGAAAGTAGTTTGTCGTTCTTTGACTTCTTGGCAGTCACTAGTTGGTGATCATAGACTTGTCTCTGCTTTAGAGATTAGCTGTTTACCATAACCTCAACATTTATTATGTGGTAGAGTAAATGATAAAAGTATCAATAACTGTAATAATGTATGCATTGAGTTATCATGACTGATAAAGAATTCATAATGACGTCAACAGACACAGAGAGCCTCTATTGGAAGATCTAAGGAACAGTGAAGATGGAATGTTCGTGGACACAACAATCAGCCCAAATGATCTCCTGATGATTTTCACCACTTCAGGGAGCACTGGCTACTCCAAGCTTGTTGATAAAATACACAGAGAGGTCGCATTGCCACTGTGGGACTTGCAACTTTCAGACAAGTACAGAACCACAGCAGACGAAATCGTCGTTTACAGTCAACGTCCCTTTGGTAATTACGTCATGTGATCTTGCTTTGTTCAGATGAACTTTCACATTATAATTTGGCATATTTTTAAAAATTCATATTCTAGTTTTTTAAAAAAATAGCACCCACAGACTATATACAGCAGAAACTAAGGCGATTTTACTAGAAATAAAACAGTTTTTTTCTACTTCTTGGCGTTCCTTAGAAGGCGTAGTGGGTACGTCGTGTCGCTTGTTTACGCCAAAGCCGCGACATCTTGACTTGACACATCCATCTTCAACATTTAAATATCTGTGACAACTAATATATAAACAGTGGACCCAAATTGGACGAGAAAACTGTTGAAACTACTTTGTTCATGGATAGCAAACCAAGGAAAGGTGGATCAAAAGAACACGGCTATAAATAAATAAATATATATTCACAACACGTGACATGTAACTGATATAACAACAAAACGTTGATTTCCAAAGCCTGAGTTTTCTCGACATCGGTGAATCACAGATTGTTGACAAACCTGCTAAACTATTCATTAATATTGGTGAACGTAGGTGATACAGAGGAATACTTGGTATATCAAGGGCAGAGAAGAAAATAATCGTGCTCATTTTGCAACAATACACCAGAGTTCTAGTTGCTAAAGAACATAAACAAGATGAAAATAAAATACCTTAGTCATAGATGACGTCATAGTGACCTAGAGAATGTCATTAAAGTTGTCAGGCAGACGAGAGAAGCAGAGGGTGGGGAAAGGTTGCCAGAATTGGGAATAAGACGTGACTACAGAAGTTTGGCTGTCACGTGATCGGACAGGGACTAGAGCAGTGTTCTCAGACTGGTGCTCGCAAGCAACACGGTTTTTTGTATTTTTTACGAGCTTTAGTTCTCTCTTCACCGTGCTCTTTTAATGAGCTTTAGTTCTCTCTTCACCGTGCTCTTTTAATGAGCTTTAGTTCCGTTTTCACCGTGCTCTTTTAATGAGCTTTAGTTCTCTCTTCACCATGCTCTTTTAATGAGCCTTAGTTCCCTCTTCACCGTGCTCTTTTAATGAGCTTTATTTCTCTCTTCACCGTGCTCTTTTAATGAGCTTTAGTTCTCCCTTCACCGTGCTCTTTTAAGCTTTAGTTCTCTCTTCACAGTGCTCTTTTAATGAGCTTCAGTTCTCTCTTAACTGTGCTCTTTTAATAAGCTTCAGTTCTCTCTAAACTGTGCTCTTTTAATGAGCTTTAGTTCTCTCTTCACCGAGCTCTTTTAATGAGCTTTAGTTCTCTCTTCACCGTCCCTTTTTAATGAGCTTTAGTTCTCTCTTCACCGTCCCTTTTTAATGAGCTTTAGTTCTCTCTTCACCGTGCCCTTTTAATGAGCTTTAGTTCTCTCTTCACCGTGCCCTTTTAATGAGCTTTAGTTCTCTCTTCACCGTCCCTTTTTAATGAGCTTTAGTTCTCTCTTCACCGTCCCTTTTTAATGAGCTTTAGTTCTCTCTTCACTGTGCTCTTTTAATGAGCTTTAGTTCTCTCTTCACCGTGCTCTTTTAATAAGCTTTAGTTCTCTCTTCACTGTGCTCTTTTAATGAACTTAAGTTCTTTCTTCACCGTGCACTTTTAATAAGCTTTAGTTCTCTCTTCACCGTGCTCTTTTAATGAGCTTTAATTCTCTCTTCACCGTGCTCTTTTAATAAGCTTTATTTCTCTCTTCACCGTGCTCTTTTAATTAGCTTTAGTTCCCTCTTCACCATGCTCTTTTATTGAGCTTTAGTTCTCTCTTCACCGTGCTCTTTTAATAAGCTTTAGTTCTCTCTTCACCGTGCTCTTTAAATAAGCTTTAGTTCTCTCTTCACCATGCTCTTTTAATAAGCTTTAATTCTCTCTTCACCGTGCTCTTTTCATAAGCTTTAGTTCTCTCTTCACCATGCTCTTTTAATAAGCTTTAGTTACCTCTTCAGCGTGCTCTTTTAATAAGCTTCAGTTCTCTCTTCACCGTGTTATTTTAATGACCTTTAGTTCTCTCTCACTGTTCTTTTATAATGAGCTTTAGTTCTCTCTCACCGTTCTCTTTTAATGAGCTTTAGTTCTCTCTTCACCGTGCTCTTTTAAAGAGCTTTAGCTCTGTCTTCACCGTGCTCTTTTAATGAGCTTTAGTTCTCTCTTCACCGTGCTCTTTAAATGTGCTTTAGTTCTCTCTTCATCGTGCTCTTTAAATGTGCTTTAGTTCTCTCTTCATCGTGCTCTTTAAATGTGCTTTAGTTCTCTCTTCACCGTGCTCTTTTAATGAGATTTAGTTCTCTCTTCATCGTGCTCTTTTAATGAGATTTAGTTCTCTCTTCATCGTGCTCTTTTAATGTGCTTTAGTTCTCTCTTCATCGTGCTCTTTAAATGTGCTTTAGTTCTCTCTTCATCGTGCTCTTTTAATGAGATTTAGTTCTCTCTTCACCGTGCTCTTTTAATGAGCTTTATTTCTCTCTTCACCGTGCTCTTTTAATGAGCTTTAGTTCTGTCTTCACCGTGCTCTTTTAATGAGCTTCAGTTCTCTCTTAACTGTGCTCTTTTAATAAGCTTCAGTTCTCTCTAAACTGTGCTCTTTTAATGAGCTTTAATTCTCTCTTCATCGTGCTCTTTTAATGAGCTTTAATTCTCTCTTCACCGTACCCTTTTAATGAGCTTTAGTTCTCTCTTCACCGTCCCTTTTTAATGAGCTTTAATTCTCTCTTCACCGTCCCTTTTTAATGAGCTTTAGTTCTCTCTTCACCGTGCCCTTTTAATGAGCTTTAGTTCTCTCTTCACCGTGCTCTTTTAATAAGCTTTAGTTCTCTCTTCACCGTGCTCTTTAAATAAGCTTTAGTTCTCTCTTCACCATGCTCTTTTAATAAGCTTTAATTCTCTCTTCACCGTGCTCTTTTCATAAGCTTTAGTTCTCTCTTCACCGTGCTCTTTTAATAAGCTTTAGTTACCTCTTCAGCGTGCTCTTTTAATAAGCTTCAGTTCTCTCTTCACCGTGTTATTTTAATGACCTTTAGTTCTCTCTCACTGTTCTTTTATAATGAGCTTTAGTTCTCTCTCACCGTTCTCTTTTAATGAGCTTTAGTTCTCTCTTCACCGTGCTCTTTTAATAAGCTTTAGTTCTCTCTTCACCGTGCTCTTTAAATAAGCTTTAGTTCTCTCTTCACCATGCTCTTTTAATAAGCTTTAATTCTCTCTTCACCGTGCTCTTTTAATAAGCTTTATTTCTCTCTTCACCGTGTTATTTTAATGGGCTTTAGTTCTCTCTCACTGTTCTTTTATAATGAGCTTTAGTTCTCTCTCACCGTGCTATTTTAATGAGCTTTAGTTCTCTCTTCACCGTGCTTTTTTAATGTGCTTTAGTTCTCTCTTCACCGTGCTCTTTTATTGAGCTTTAGTTCTCTCTTCACCGTGCTCTTTTAATAAGCTTTATTTCTCTCTTCACCGTGCTCTTTTAATGAGCTTTAGTTCTCTCTTCACCGTGCTTTTTTAATGTGCTTTATTTCTCTCTTCACCGTGCTCTTTTAATGAGCTTTAGTTCAACCCCTTTTATTTGTTGTTTTTGTTTGTACTTTAAGATTGGCTCAATGCCTACACTTTCTTTTATATAATTTCTGATTTTGTCCTTTCTGGTTTCTCCAAGCGCTTTTCTCGGTCGTCGCATCTCTGTGGTGACAATCTTTCTTTCATGTTTATTCGTAACTGATCATCTTGGTATTGGTACCACAATGTTGGAATGAATATTCTGAATAAGATGCTTGTAGGTGGTAATATGTTTTGTTATTGAGACATGTTATTATGGAACCCCAGTTGGCGGAAGAACATACGGGGATTAGAAAAAAAATTAGAAGCTACACAGATGCAATATTTTCATTCAGGCAGCTATATAGAAGAACATAGAACATAAACATAATTTGTGTATAGCATTTGTGGAGCAAGAGAATACTTTTGAAAGGTTGGACAGAAATGCATTATAGAAAAGATTGGCTCATTACGGAGTAAATGGCTACCTCATTTGATGTTGCAAGAGCTTATATAGTAACTGCAAAAGTGTGATTAGAGCGAGTAAAGGAACATCAAAACATTTCCCAATAACGTCTGGAGCAGGGCAAAGCTGTGTATTGTCCCCACACTTGTTTATCATTTACATTAACAAAATATGCAAAGATGCCAAAACACATTGTGAAGATATAAATGAACTACTTTCTGCTGATAATTAGGCCATAATAGCCTTCACAGAAACAGGACAACACTGTATGTCCTTGAATAAAAAATATAAAATGATTAACATGAAACTAAGAACTGAAAAGCCGAAGTGATATCAATAGGAAGACAAAAGAAATTAAACATATGTGTAGAACTTCAAATTATAAAACAAATAACAAACTTAAAATATCTGGGAACAACATTATCTGAAGATGGTAAAACCTATCAAGAAATAGACATAAGATGCATAAAGGCAAACCAAATATTGCGACAGCTATCTCCTATGCTTCAACAAAACTTATTGCCACCAAGAAACATCTTATACACAATATTCCTGCCAACAGTGTGCTACCAATGTCAAACATTGTCAGTTACAACTAAGCATAAAAAAGCTTCTTACCACAGAGATAGGAGGTCTGAGAAAAACGCTCGGAGAGACCAGAAAAGACCAAATCAGAAATGATATTATAAGAAGAAAGGGTAAACATTGAACCAGTCGTAAGCTCCATAAAGAAACAACAAATTATCTGGTTTGCCAAACTATAAATAATGCCGTTGTGATTTCTTACCATACAAACAATGTATTAAAAGAGGAGAATGGAGAAGAATAAGAGGCATACCCAGAATAAGATGGACAACATGAAAGAAACGCTAGAACAAGATCATTTGACAATGAGTGAAGCCGCTAAATGGTCGAGGAGCAGAACTTTGTATCGCCCTCGACACTAAAACGGGTACAAGAAGAAGTGATGAAAAAAAGAGGAAAATGTACAGTTTTGTGTTGAAGTATAGGGGATAATTGTCACATTATTTAGTTTACCGTGTTGCATCGAATGTCTATTTATATCTCGTACGCAGTAAGAGGCGCAATAATCTACTGATAGGCATGCAGAAGGAAAAATGCAAAGTAAACAAGATAAAGGCTGATATAAGCTAGAGACGAGGGACAACATTAAGAAGTGAACGAGATAGCATGTTTCAAATGCACCGTAAAGGCACAGCAAGGACGAAATGAGGATCTATATTTGTCAAAAATTGCCGTGGAGACGGCACACAATTGAAGAAAGTAATGTTCTTGAAAGTAGTGTGAAAGTAGTTTACCATATTGCAGACCAGCAGGTACATTTTCAGACAACAAGGATGTATCTTTGTAATTGAGAAAGCGAAACTTAAATTTTATAAATAAAATGTAGTTGTATCATATTGTGCATAAATGTTGAACTTGTTATTGATTTGTTTATTGAGAAATTTTGTGAAAAGACCTTTATCTGGTGTAGGATGTATGGTTGTCCAATTTTTGTTGAAATCATCGAGGCATTTTTCTTTATATTTGCAGATAGAGCGGTTCGCTCTAACCAGACCGTTTTAATTCTATAAAAACAATACACGTTGCTCACAGAAAGACTGATTGATCAAAGGAAACCGTCCGGTCAGTGAAACGGTGTCCACATTAGACTAACCATAATTAACTATAACTTGTTTCATAAGTCGTGCCCAACTTTAAAAATCAATATCTTTTAAACCGCTTTTTGTAATTTTTTCAAAATTTGCATGTATAGTTATAATGATTAGAACCCAACAGGGAATTAATTTCATTAAAAACAAACATTTGGTTATTATTATTGCTTATTTGATTTATATAAATTTATAACGACCCATTGATGTAGTCAAAACTTAGTGTTTACAGTATTTAAGTTAAAAATAGCGATTACAAATCTATACACGCTCAAATTTACGATTTTGCACGCTTTCCGCGTGAGTTTCTAACACAATTAGACACTTGTAGTAAACACGAGACATTGTGTGTTCCATTTCCGTTAATTCAGCGGCGTAACGTGGAACAATAACATTTATCATGAGTCTTAAAATGAAATTCTGCAGTTTACAAAACATCGCAATAAAAATGTATGACTATTTTTGCAAAGAGGCTAAACGAGGAAGATTATTTCATTCTTTAGAAAACCCTGAGAATAGGACAAGACACATTTTGGATTTATCTAAACGGTCATTTAATCGCTGGATTCAAGCACGTGACCGTCAATGTTCCAAATATACAAAATCACAAGGAAGAGCAAAAATGTTGGATAATTTCGACAGTGAACTTATTAGAAGTGAAATTCGCAAAATGTTGGGTATGAATGAAACTGTTACAATAAGAAAATTAAAAGTATCGCTGAAAAAGAACAACAGTATTGAAATATCAAAGTCTACATTATGGAGGAATGTGAGAGCTGCAGGCTTTACATTCAGAAAGTATTCCAATGGACGAAACATCATCTGTGAGAAGCCACATATAGTAGTCATAAGAAGCAAGTACTTACGTGAAGTAAAAGAGGTGTGCAAGCAAGGTTATGATATTGTGTACTTGGATGAAACATGGATCAATGCTCACCACACTAACCAAAGGGAATGGCAGTCATCAGATGGAAAGATTAAGAGATTAATACCTAGCAGCAAAGGACAGCGCTTGATAATTGCTCATGCAGGTAGTCGACAACATGGACTAATACAGAATGCAGAGCTCATTTTTCTTTCAAAATCCATAGACAATCGGGATTATCACTCTGAGATGAATAGTCACATATTTAGACATTGGATTGAAAATTCTGTTCTCCCAGCACTAGATCGACCATCTTGCCTAATAATGGACAATGCAGCGTACCACAACATTGTTGCACTTGAAGATAAAGTCCCGACGTCATCCAGTACAAAAGATGCTATTAAGATATGGCTCACAAAGGAGCACATACAATTTAATAACATGTACTTAAAACCTGAATTACTATCTCTAGTAAAGCAAAAACAGAGGACAAAGATTTTTCAAATAGATAAGATTATCCAAGAGCACGGTCATATAAGTTTGAGGCTGCCACCTTACCATGCTCATTTAAATCCAATAGAACTAATCTGGGCAAAATTAAAAGGACAAGTGGCAGATGAAAATACAACATTCAAAATATGCGATGTAAAGACTCTTGCTAATCTCGCTTTATTAAATATAGACAAAGATTATTGGGCTAAATGTGAAGACCACGTCTTAAAACAGGAAGAGGAATATTGGAAAAATGATCGTTTGTGGAATGTTCAACCCCAAACAGTTATTAATCTTTTAGACTCGTCTGATTCAGAATGAAAGTATATAGCCCCCACAATGTTGGCCCCTATATTACCTTAAATTATTTCAACAAACGGTCCTTTTCAGGACCACACAACTATGAAAATTGGACATACAGGTATACCTTGATATTATCGTCCGTCCTCGAACTGAGAAGACAATAATTCTCCTGGTGTTTTGTCTTATCCAGTTATTTCCCCATTACGGCCACGCCTTTACCTAGTGAAAATTAATCGTAGACCTGCAACTACGGTAATTTCTATTCTTTAGGGCTTCACAATTTACAATTTTGACAAACATCAAAGAAAGATCGCCGCTTTAAGAAAACTGCAGCTGCAAGATATTTGTTAAATATACATTTAAAGGGTCTTTTGCATTCTAATAACATTTGGAAAATTTCAAAAGTATTTAACAAACGGTTAGACAGTAATAGCGTTTTGAAGTTGGGCATATGTTTTGAAACGAGCTATAACCATTCCTCTCAGGCAACTTCACATCAAGAATGGACACAATGACAATTGTAGCGCTCGAGAGTTTCAACATTGTTGTATTTATAATAAGCAGACAAGGGAAGTAATAATGAAGATGTAGCAACAGCTACAAAGTGCTTGTTTATATATATGATTAATAGGACTGACAATAAATTGATATCTATAGGCGCGTGGTATATAGTTTTTATATCGTTCTGGTTCTTTTTGGTTCTTTGGTTATGGAAGGCCCCGGTATCAATGCAAACGAATTAAAATCCATAATTGCTCAACCGCCCGTGCCAGTGGAATCATCCGAATTACTATGCCATCTCCCAAAAAAAGAAAGGTAGTAGCAGTCCCCATCATAGCAGTCTCAGCACACGCCAAAAAACATAAGGCGAAACCGCACAGAAAGTGAACACAGTCAAATGTTCCCTGTCATCACTCATCGTAAACAATTGGAATATCGAAACACGATCAAAAGGGATGAAACACACAGCTCACGGTGTGCACAGGGCACTTAACTCAGTAGCTCCTGCAACAAGCCAGACTTGGAATATGAGGAAACAGCAACAAGGAACACTTTCATACATAGCCTTCAATGGTTCCTGCCCACCATCCACCATATTGACCTGAAGTTTACATCCTGAAAATTATGATCGTCATATTTTGTAAAATGTATTACGATTGATGATGTTAAGAAGTCGTTTTTGACTGCAAATCTGAACATATAAAACTCCATAACTTAATAACTCGATATATATTGGTAATTGCACATCGTACATCCCTAGACCGACCGTGAGATAATATTACGGTCTGTTGTTTGATGTGCGACGGGGATAATCTGACGACTAACTGTGTGTCTATATGTTCGGAATTGGAGTCAACAACGATGGCCTAACATCATCTAGCGCTATACATTTTTTTTTAATACGATGATCACCATTTTCAAGAGGACGTGAACTTCCGGTATATGGCGGATAGGCGGCAGGAACAATTGAAGGCTATGCATGAAAAGTGTTCCTTGTTGTAGTTTCCTCATATTCCAAGTCCGGCTTGTTGCAGCAGCTACTGAGTTAAGTGCTCTGTGCACACCGTGAGCTGTGTGTCTCCTCCGTTTTGATCATATTTCGATATTCCAATTGTTTACGATGAATGATGATATCGTATGACAGGGAACAGTTGGCTGTGTCCACTTTCTGCGCAGTTATGTGCGGTTTCGCCTTATGTCTTTTGGCGTATGCTGATACTGCTACGATGGGAACTACAGTTACCTTTCCTTGTTTGGGAGATGAGATATTAATTCGGATGATTACGCTGGCACGGACGGTTGAGCAATTATGGATTTTAATTCGTTTGCAGTGATACCGGGGCCTTTCATAACCAAATAACATATAAAACACAGTAAGTCGTCAGATTATCCCCGTCGCACATAACAAAACATACCGTAAGATTAGCGTATGGCCGGTCTTGGGATATACGATGAGCCATTATGATGACGTAGCACACACAACAATGGCAGTGCCCTTAGGTTCCTGATTACTCTAGCGAATGCAGCCTACAACGAACGAAACACAGTGCAAATTCCAAAAAAAAAGAGATAAAACTGCGGCTGACTTGACGAAGCAGTTCACATTAATGAGTTATAACATGTGAATAACTTGCGTCAAGCAATTCCAACAACGGTCATGACCAGCACCTCGTTCTGGGTATCTAACAAATATAGTTTTAACTAAAAAATTACATACTGACATTGTCATTTAAAAAATACAAATAAATAAGCCATAGTGTTCTGTTGTGTTTAGGCTGGGTTGGTGGGTACATCTTCAACTCTTACTGCACTGGACAGAAGCGTGTTTTGTTGGACTCTTTCTACAGCCAAGGAGGGAAGAAAGGACAGACGATATGGAACGCCATTGTGAAAGAGAAATGTGACATGGTTAATGTCTCTCCCTTAGAGCTAGACAGTATCCTCGACTATGTTGCCAGCTCCGGGGGCTCCGACTTCAAAGTTAAAACTGTGGCAATTGGTGGACAGCCAATAAGGAAAGTAAGTATTTCAACAGCAGAATGGGAGCTTGAGGACAGCCAATAAGGAAAGTAAGTATTTCAACAGCAGAATGGGAGCTTGGGGGCAGCCAATAAGGAAAGTAAGTATTTCAACAGCAGAATGGGAGCTTGAGGACAGCCAATAAAGAAAGTAAGTATTTCAACAGCAGAATGGGAGCTTGGGGGCAGCCAATAAGGAAAGTAAGTATTTCAACAGCAGAATGGGGGATAAATATTAATCAGGAGAAGGGAAAAGAGACATGCGGGATTTAGAGACAAATAGAAGATTGGTATGCACTAGTGTTTGTTATTCATTGATTATCCTTTAGACCAAACATGGTGGATAGTACAGAAGTCATAGTTTACCATGTTCGACGGTCAGCCACATCTTGTTGTAATTCTTGTTTTGTTTTCTGGGCCTCATAGCTGCCCTTTCTTTGATGACGATTCTACGCAGAGTCTCTGTTGATCTGCCTCGCTTTCCATTACCTTATGGTTTCCACATTAGGGCATGGTTTGGTAGTCTTCTAACCTCCATTCTGAGAACGTGGTAAACGTATTTCCAGCGTCGCTTTCTAACGTAGTTGCATACATAGTTCTGTTTAATTTCTTATATTATTTATCTAATTGATTTGGATATTAAATCATGATAAATGTGTTGTTTTTCAAGGTTTGTGTATGTTGTTGTATTGGTATTACGGAGATAATTAGAATAGCGGTAAAATGTTCGAGAAGTAGAATAAAGATTACAGATAAAGAGGAATGTGCAAGTTGAACACCAGGCGAATATGTGGTTATGGATGTTGACCTCGTTGAGAAGTAGAATAAAGATTACAGATAAAGAGGAATGTGCAAGTTGAACACCAGGCGAATATGTGGTTATGGATGTTGACCTCGTTGAGAAGTAGAATAAAGATTACAGATAAAGAGGAATGTGCAAGTTGAACACCAGGCGAATATGTGGTTATGGATGTTGACCTCGTTGAGAAGTAGAATAAAGATTACAGATAAAGGGGAATGTGCAAGTTGAACACCAGGCGAATATGTGGTTATGGATGTTGACCTCGTTGAGAAGTAGAATAAAGATTACAGATAAAGGGAAATGTGCAGTTGAACACCAGGCGAATATGTGGTTATGGATGTTGACCTCGTTGAGAAGTATCCACTCAAATGTAACAATTAACGTTACATAGATCAGACAAAAAATAGTGCATCAGAGATTGATGTTGGAAGAGAAGATAATACGGTAGGAACATGGACTTGAGTTGGTAGAAAAACAACTGAGAATTGAAGGTTTATAGATGACCAGAGATGGACAGAACTACAAAAGCGTTATCAATGAGTATCGCTGTGTAATGAAGATAAGTATGGCTGGTGATCTGTAGCTAAAGAAGAGATTATTGTAATGAAGATAAGTCTGGCTGGTGATCTGTAGCTAATGAAGAGATTATTGTAATGAAGATAAGTCTGGCTGTTGATCTGTAGGTAAAGAAGAGATTATTGTAATGAAGATAAGTCTGGCTGGTGATCTGTAGCTAAAGAAGAGATTATTGTAATGAAGATAAGTCTGGCTGGTGATCTGTAGCTAAAGAAGTAGATTATTGTAATGAAGATAAGTCTGGCTGGTGATCTGTAGCTAAAGAAGAGATTATTGTAATGATAGCAGAAATTGGTTGGTCTTATTTGATAGAGTTTTGTTATAAACGTAACCATGTAACCATGTTCTCATTTAACTAACGTGTTTCTGTTATTGTGGTCTCGCTTCTTGTTACATAATATATTGCCAAATAATTCCCTTCCTTTCTCTCTCTCTCACTCTCTCTCTCTCTCTCTCTCTTGCCCCCTCTCTCTCCACTTTCTCACTTTCTCCCTCTAATAAATTTGAACTAAGTATAGTTTCTGTTACTCTAGCACATTTTGGATAAATTAATCTTTACGTCGTCTGCAATAGATCTCATTGACGATAAGTCTTCCATTTCTTCTGGAGTTTCTGTTTCCTCTGTACACGTGTGATGGTCGTTAACTTACACCCAGTGTTTCCTCTGTACACGTGTGATGGTCGTTAACTTACACCCAGTGTTTCCTCTGTACACGTACGATGGTCGTTAACTTACACCCAGTGTTTCCTCTGTACACGCGTGATGGTCGTTAACTTACACCCAGTGTTTCCTCTGTACACGTGGGATGGTCGTTAACTTACACCCAGTGTTTCCTCTGTACACGCGTGATGGTCGTTAACTTACACCCAGTGTTTCCTCTGTACACGCGTGATGGTCGTTAACTTACACCCAGTGTTTCCTCTCTACACGTGGGATGGTCGTTAACTTACACCCAGTGTTTCCTCTGTACACGCGTGATGGTCGTTAACTTACACCCAGTGTTTCCTCTGTACACGTGTGATGGTCGTTAACTTACACCCAGTGTGCAGTTCGTACTTTAGATAATTACCATTAATTGTTTTTTTATTCATTGTCTTGTCATTTTATTCCGGAACTTGCATTGCCGTAACGTGTCTGTTTGTGTTAGCGAAAGACTCGACCAAGTTATAATGTGAAAATGTGCATGTAGACCAATAGTGGGAAACCATTTATTACTTGAGGCAAAGATCAGAAAAATATGAAGAAACCATCACCTAAAGCAGCCAATAAATTACCCAGTTTTCAACCTGGAAGCGATGATTGTAAAGAAAGAGAGTGGAATGAAAGGGAGAGAGTGAGACATAAAAGGAGACTGGATAATTCAACAATAATTTATAAATAGAAAACTTGCTGGTTTAATGAGAGGGTTGTGCCTGAACTTTACGTACACGGTTGTCTACGTTTGACGGTATTTGACTAACTGTAATGTGTAGTATGTTTACTAAATATGTGTCAGTTCTTAATTTCATGATTTTGATTTAGTCCACTTAAGTTTTGAAAAGGAAATGTTTACAAACATACGTGTTACCAAACAATGAAGTAACATTTTGTACATTTGATGTGACTATTGAATATTATTCCCGTAGGAAATAAGACGTATAGAAGTCCAGCATCTTCGAGTCCCTCCGTTTTGTTTTCAGAATATTTTTTGTTCTTGCAAGTCATTCACTTCAATTTGCGTCTCTGCCGGAGTAGCATTTACAGCGATATCAAATGGTGTTGACAAACATTATAACCTTCTTTGTTGTGCAGCAAATCTTTAAAACGCTCCACGAAGCAACAATAAATGTTATTAATGATGTCGGCATAGCTGATAAATTAAATACAAGATTTCTCCTGCTCTACAAGACTTAACCCAAAAATAGTATTTCCTTCTCGCATTTTACTCTCCCAGAATTTCAGTTTTTTTTCTGGTAAACTTTGAAATTTCGTAAAGCTAGCGTTTCAGTTGTCTTTTATCTATAGATAGATACACAAACAGGCAAGCACACATGATACCAGACACAAACATTCACAGAAAGAGAGAGAGAGAGAGAGAGAGAGAGCTAATTAACAATACTTTATTTTCCATCGAAACAGTCACAACTAAAGCAAACTCTAACCGTCGCCGAGACGAATTTTGTTAGCTACGGAACCACAGAACACACTCTATTGGCATTCTCAATTATTAAAAGTGAGTTGTTTAAACGTTCATTCTTTGTTTTATTTCTCTTCATTTTCATACTTTGATTCTCATTTCAAATTAAACTTATACTGCTGTATCTGCTACAATTGAACAATTCGCTATCTCTACTTAACTTCACGTGGACACTGAGCGGGTCGCAAAAAAAAAATAGTAAGACAAAACTAAACTATAATAACATTTTATGTAATAGAGGACTGAAATATGGACCTATGAACCAAACCAGACCTGGTAGTGAATTGCCGAACATGATATTTACGCCCTGTCTTTGGCTCGAGAGGAACTATGATCTCTTGTTTCCCTCTTGAAGCTGTTGCACATAGTAATATCAAATTACTGAGTTTCATTTAAGCAAATTCTTCTCTCGCCTCAATCTTAACAGTTGTCTCACTTTTTCAAGTTTTCTGGGAATGATTTGCTGTGTCAGATTATTGTCTTCTATGCTGCTGCTATCGTTTATCTACTCGGCGCGTATTAGTTAGTTCAGCGCATATTTTGAAACATTCGTGCATTGATAAATTGAGGCTTTTGTTCACTGATAACTTGAAATATGTGTTCATTGATAACTTGAATTGAAGTATAAATAGAGAAATAGCAACCAGAGTGCACAAAGCAAACATTATTAACTACCAACTGATTGCACTCTTGAAAGACCCAGATACTTCAATGACAGCGAGGAGATAGCTGATAAATATCATCTTCACACCAAATTATGCTACTAATGTTAAACATGGACACTGAACAAAGCCCAAAAACAGAAAATCATGACATCCGAAATGAGGCGCTTGAGTGAAATAACAAAGAACACAGGGGCAGATAGAATATCACATGTTAAAATCAAAGAAGAAATCGGAATTAATCTATGTCTGGAATATATATACGAACTACAAATGAAATGGTCTGGGCACTTAGAATGAAACTAGACCAAATGTCACCATGAGCATCTATCTAAGAACATCAAAACAGAGGGTAAGGGGAAGACCAAGGAAAAGATGAATAGGTGGAATAAAAGACATATACAAAGACCAAAACATTTAGGTTTTAACACCAACCATGTACGCCAAAGAAAGATGTTCCATTTATGAAAAGAGATAATTAAATAATAAGTAAAGAAATATCTAGAGACACCTTAGTATACTGACAACAACTTCCTTTCCCTGCCACGCTTAAAGGCATCAACAGCTAAATAAAAGAGGTAGAAAATGTGAAATATTTGTTCATGTTTAACTTGAAACGTTGGTTCATAGATAGCTGGAAGCATTCGATCATGGATATCTTGAAACATTTGGGTGCATGGGCACCTACCAAACATTCCTTAATTACTCACTAAACCTCTCTGCATGGGCACCTCCAAACATTCCTCTAATTACTCACTAAACATCTGTGCATGGGCACCTCCAAACATTCCTCTAATTACTTACTAAACATCTGTGCGAGGGGACCTCCAAACATTCCTACAGTTACGTCACTGAACATCTGTGTGTGGACACCTTCAAACATTCCTCTAGTTACGTCACTAAACATCTGTGTGTGGGCACCTCCAAACATTCTTCTAGTTACGTCTCTAAACATCTGTGTGTGGGCACCTCCATACATTCCTCTCTAGTTACATCACTAAACATCTGCATGTGGGCACCTCCAAACATTCCTCTAGTTACGTCTCTAAACATCTGTATGTGGGCACCTCCAAACATTCCTCTAATTACTCATTAAACATCTGGGCGTGGGCACCTCCAAACATTCCTCTAATTACTCACTAAACATCTGGCTGTGGGCACCTCCAAACATTCCTTAATTACTCACTAAACATCTGGGAGTGGGCACCTCCAAACGTTCCTCTAATTACTCACTAAACATATGTGCATGGCACCTCCAAACATTCCTCTAATTACTCACTAAACATCTGTGCATGGGCACCTCCAAACATTCCTCAAATTACTCACTAAACATCTGTGAATGGGCACCTCCAAACATTCCTCTAATTACTCACTAAACATCTGTGCATGGGCACCTCCAAACATTCCTCTAATTACTCACTAAACATCTGTGCATGGCCACCTCCATACATTCAGCTAATTACTCACTAAACATCTGTGCATGGGCACCTCCAAACATTCCTCTAATTACTCACTAAACATCTGTGCGTGGGTACCTCCAAACATTCCTCTATTTACTCACTAAACATCTGGGTGTGGGAACCTCCAAACATTCCTCTAATTAATCACTAAACATCTGGGTGTATGGATTCCTCCAAACATTCCTCTAATTACTCACTAAACATCTGTGCGTGGGCACCTCCAAACATTCCTCTATTTACTCACTAAACATCTGGGTGTGGGCACCTCCAAACATTTCTCTAATTACTCACTAAACATTTGGGTGTATGGGCACCTCCAAACATTCCTCTAATTACTCACTAAACATCTGGGTGTATGGGCACCTCCAAACATTCCTCTAAATACTCACTAAACATCTGGGTGTGGGCACCTCCAAACATTCCTCTAATTACTCATTAAACATCTGTGCGTGGGCACATCCAAACATTCCTCTAATTACTCACTAATCATCTGTGCGTGGGCACCTCCAAACATTCCTCTAATTACTCACTAAACATCTGTGCGAGGGGAACTCCAAACATTCAAATAGTTACGTCACTAAACATATGTGTGTGGGCACTTCCAAACATTCATCCAGTTACCTCACTAAACATCTGTGTGTGGGCACTTACAAACATTTATCCAGTTACATCACTAAACATCTGGCTGTGGGCACCTCCAAACATTCCTTAATTACTCACTAAACATCTGGGAGTGGGCACCTCCAAACATTCCTCTAATTACTCACTAAACATCTGTGCATGGCACCTCCAAACATTCCTCTAATTACTCACTAAACATCTGTGCATGGGCACCTCCAAACATTCCTCTAATTACTCACTAAACATCTGTGAATGGGCACCTCCAAACATTCCTCTAATTACTCACTAAACATCTGTGCATGGGCACCTCCAAACATTCTTCTAATTACTCACTAAACATCTGTGCATGGCCACCTCCATACATTCAGCTAATTACTCACTAAACATCTGTGCGTGGGTACCTCCAAACATTCCTCTATTTACTCACTAAACATCTGGGTGTGGGAACCTCCAAACATTCCTCTAATTAATCACTAAACATCTGGGTGTATGGATTCCTCCAAACATTCCTCTAATTACTCACTAAACATCTGTGCGTGGGCACCTCCAAACATTCCTCTATTTACTCCCTAAACATCTGGGTGTGGGCACCTCCAAACATTTCTCTAATTACTCACTAAACATTTGGGTGTATGGGCACCTCCAAACATTCCTCTAATTACTCACTAAACATCTGGGTGTATGGGCACCTCCAAACATTCCTCTAAGTACTCACTAAACATCTGGGTGTGGGCACCTCCAAACATTCCTCTAATTACTCATTAAACATCTGTGCGTGGGCACATCCAAACATTCCTCTAATTACTCACTAAACATCTGTGCGTGGGCACCTCCAAACATTCCTCTAATTACTCACTAAACATCTGTGCGAGGGGAACTCCAAACATTCAAACAGTTACGTCACTAAACATATGTGTGTGGGCACTTCCAAACATTCATCCAGTTACCTCACTAAACATCTGTGTGTGGGCACTTACAAACATTTATCCAGTTACATCACTAAACATCTGTGTGTGGGCACTTACAAACATTTATCCAGTTACATCACTAAACATCTGTGTGTGGGCACCGCCAAACATTCCTACAGTTACGTCACTATACATCTGTATGTGGGCACCTCAAAACTATCCTCTAGTTGCATCTCTAAACATCTGTATGTGGGCACCTCCAAACATTCCTCTAGTTACGTCTCTAAACATCTGTATTTGGGGACCTCCAAACATTCCTCTAGTTACGTATCTAAACATCTTTGTGTGGGCACCACCAAACATACCTCTAGTTACGTCTCCAAACATCTGTATGTGGACACATCCAAACATTCCTCTAGTTACATCACTAAACATCTGTGTGTGGGCACCTCCAAACATTTATCCAGTTACGTCTCTAAACATCTGTGTGTGGGCACCTCCAAATAATCCTCTAGTTACGTCACTAAATATCTGTATGTGGGCACCTCCAAACATTCCTCTAGTTACGTCACTAAATATCTGTATGTGGGCACCTCCAAACATTCCTCTAGTTACGTCAGTAAACATGTGTATGTGGGCACCTCCAAACATTCCTCTAGTTACGTCACTAAATATCTGTATGTGGGCACCTCCAAACATCCCTCTAATAACTCACTAAACATCTGTGCGTGGGCACATCAAAACATTCCTCTAATTACTCACTAAACATCTGTGCGTGGGCACTCCAAACATTCCTCTAATTACTTACTAAACATCTGTGCGAGGGGACCTCCAAACATTCCTACAGTTACGTCACTGAACATCTGTGTGTGGACACCTTCAAACATTCCTCTAGTTACGTCACTAAACATCTGTGTGTGGGCACCTCCAAACATTCCTCTAGTTACGTCTCTAAACATCTGTGTGTGGGCACCTCCATACATTCCTCTAGTTACATCACTAAACATCTGCATGTGGGCACCTCCAAACATTCCTCTAGTTACGTCTCTAAACATCTGTATGTGGGCACCTCCAAACATTCCTCTAATTACTCATTAAACATCTGGGCGTGGGCACCTCCAAACATTCCTCTAATTACTCACTAAACATTTGGGTGTATGGGCACCTCCAAACATTTCTTAATTACTCACTAAACATCTTGGAGTGGGCACCTCCAAACATTCCTCTAATTACTCACTAAACATCTGTGCGTGGGCACCTCCAAACTTTCCTCTAATTACTCACTAAACATCTGTGCGTGGGCACATCCAAACATTCCTCTAATTACTCACTAAACATCTGTGTGTGGGCACCTCCAAACATACCTCTAGTTACGTCTCCAAACATCTGTGCGTGGGCACCTCCAAACATTCCTCTAGTTACGTCTCTAAACATCTGTATGTGGGCACCTCCAAACATTCCTCTAGTTAGGTCTCTAAACATCTGTATGTGGGCACCTCCAAACATTCCTCTAGTTACGTCACTAAATATCTGTATGTGGGTACCTCCAAACATTCCTCTAGTTACGTCACTAAATATCTGTATGTGGGCACCTCCAAACATCCCTCTAATAACTCACTAAACATCTGTGCGTGGGCATCTCCAAACATTCCTCTAATTACTCACTAAACATCTGTGCGTGGGCACTTCAAACATTCCTCTAATTACTTAATAAACATCTGTGCGAGGGGACCTCCAAACATTCCTACAGTTACGTCACTGAACATCTGTGTGTTGGCACCTCCAAACATTCAAACAGTTACGTCACTAAACATCTGTGTGTGGGCACCTCCAAATATTCCTCTAGTTACGTCTCTAAACATCTGTGTGTGGGCACCTCCATACATTCCTCTAGGTACATCACTAAACATCTGCATGTGGGCACCTCCAAACATTCCTCTAGTTACGTCTCTAAACATCTGTATGTTGGCACCTCCAAATATTCCTCTAATTACTCATTAAACATCTGGACGTGGGCACCTCCAAACATTCCTTAATTACTCACTAAACATCTGGGAGTGGGCACCTCCAAACATTCCTCTAATTACTCAATAAACATCTGTGCGTGGGCACCTCCAAACATTCCTCTAATTACTCACTAAACGTCTGTGCGTGGGCACATCCAAACATTCCTCTAATTACTCACTAAACATCTGTGTGTGGGCACCTCCAAACATTTATCCAGTTACGTCTCTAAACATCTGTGCGTGGGCACCTCCAAACATTCCTCTTTTTACGTCTCTAAACATCTGTGTGTGGGCACCTCCAAACATTCATCTAGTTACGTCACTAATCATCTGTATGTGGGCACCTCCAAACATTCCTCTAGTTACGTCTCTAAACATCTCTATGTGGGCACCTCCAAACATTCCTCTAGTTACGTCACTAAATATCTGTGTGTGGGCACCTCCAAACATTCCTCTAGTTACGTCTCTAAACATCTGTATGTGGACACCTCCAAACATTCCTCTAGTTACATCACTAAACATCTGTGTGTGGGCACCTCCAAACATTTATCCAGTTACGTCTCTAAACAACTGTGCGTGGGCACCTCCAAACATTCCTCTAGTTACGTCTCGAAACATCTGTGTGTGGGCACATCTAAACATTCCTCTAGTTACGTCTCTAAACATCTGTGTGTGGGCACCTCCAAACATTCCTCTAGTTACGTCTCTAAACATCTGTGTGTGGGCACCTCCAAACATTTCTCTAGTTATGTCTCTAAACATCTGTGTGTGGGCACCTCCAAACATTCCTCTAGTTACGTCTCTAAACATCTGTGTGTGGGCACCTCCAAACATTTATCCAGTTACGTCTCTAAACATCTGTGCGTGGGCACCTCCAAACATTCCTCTAATTACTTACTAAACATCTGTATGTAGGCACCTCCAAACATTCCTCTCGTTACGTCACGAAATATCTGTATGTGGGCACCTCCAAACATCCCTCTAATTACTCACTAAACATCTGTGCGTGGGCACATCCAAACATTCCTCTAATTACTCACTAAACATCTGTTCGAGGGGACCTCCAAACATTCCTACAGTTACGTCACTGAACATCTGTGTGTGGACACCTTCAAACATTCCTCTAGTTACGTCACTAAACATCTGTATGTGGGCACCTCCAAACAATCCTCTAGTTACGTCTCTAAACATCTGTATGTGGGCACCTCCAAACATTCCTCTAGTTACGTCACTAAACGTCTGTGTGTGGGCACCTCCAAACATTCCTCTAGTTACGTCTCTAAACATCTGTATGTGGACACCTCCAAACATTCCTCTAGTTACATCACTAAACATCTGTGTGTGGGCACCTCCAAACATTTATCCAGTTACGTCTCTAAACATCTGTGCGTGGGCACCTCCAAACATTCCTCTAGTTATGTCTCTAAACATCTGTATGTGGGCACCTCCAAACATTTATCCAGTTACGTCTCTAAACATCTGTGCATGGGCACCTCCAAACATTCCTCTAGTTACGTCTCTAAACATCTGAATGTAGGCACATCCAAACATTCCTCTCGTTACGTCACTAAATATCTGTGTGTGGGCACCTCCAAACATTCCTCTAGTTACGTCTCTAAACATCTGTGTGTGGGCACCTCCAAACATTCCTCTAGTTATGTCACTAAATATATGTGTGTGGACATCTCCAAACATTCCTCTAGTTACGTCACTAAACATCTGTGTGTGGACACCTCCAAACATTCCTCTAGTTACGTCTCTAAACATCTGTATGTGGGCACCTCCAAACATTCCTCTAGTTACGTCACTAAACATCTGTATGTGGGACTTCCAAACATTCCTCTAGTTACGTCACTAAATATTTGTGTGTGGGCACCTCCAAACATTCCTCTAGTTACGTCACTAAACATCTGTGTGTGGACACCTCCAAACATTCCTCTAGTTACATCACTAAACATTTGTGTGTGGACAATTCGAAACATTCCTCTAGTTACATCTCTAAACATTTGTGAGTGGATACCTCCAAACATTCCTCTAGTTACATCACTAAACATTTGTGTGTGGACACCTCCAAACATTCCTCTAGTTACGTCACTAAACATTTGTGTGTGGACACCTCCAAACATTCCTCTAGTTACATCACTAAACATTTGTATGTGGGCACCTCCAAACATTCCTCTAGTTACATCACTAAACATTTGTATGCGGGCACCTCCAAACATTCCTCTATTTACATCACTAAACATTTGTATGTTGGCACCTCCAAACATTCCTCTAGTTACATCACTAATCATTTGTATGTGGGCACCTCCAAACATTCCTCTAGTTACATTACTAAACATTTGTATGTGGGCACCTCCAAACATTCCTCTAGTTACGTCACTAAACGTCTGTGTGTGGGCACCTGTAAACATTCCTCTATTTACGTCTCCAAACATCTGTATGTGGACACATCCAAACATTCCTCTAGTTACATCACTAAACATCTGTGTGTGGGCACCTCCAAACATTTATCCAGTTACGTCTCTAAACATCTGTGCGTGGGCACCTCCAAACATTCCTCTAGTTACATCACTAAACATTTGTATGTGGGCACATCCAAAAATTCCTCTAGTTACATCACTAAACAATTGTATGTGGGCACCTCCAAACATTCTTCTAGTTACATCAGTAAACATCTGTGTGTGGGCACCTCCAACCATTTCTCTAGTTACATCACTAAACATCTGTGTGTGGGCACCTCCAAACATTCCTCTAGTTACATCACTAAACATCTGTGTGTGGGCACCTCCAAACATTCCTCTAGTTACATCACTAAACACCTGTGTGTGGGCACCTCCAAACATTCCTCTAGTTACGTCTCTAAACATCTGTATGTGGGCACCTCCAAACATTAGTATATGTTTGCCTCTGGACATTCACGTGGGAATATGCAAACTCTGGTAAGTGTACGTGTTTAAGCGGTCGTGAGTGGACATATATAAACATCCTTGTATATACAACCATAAACACTATTTCATTGATTCAGTCCTCATATATGACAGCCGGTCATGGACGATTGAAAACAAACGAGAAGGTACTTGAAGGTCAGTGAAATATAAATTGACAGAAGAATGATGAGAAAATCATGGATTTCTAAAATGAACTATGAAAAAATCGTGAGAGGCCAGAATACAAAGAAACATTTGAAATTATATTGTAAAATAAGACAGACCACGTTTAGCAGAATGTGATTCGAAGATAGAAACTGGAAATTATTCTGACAACGGACAAATTGAAGGGTTGGAGACAGAGGAAGACAGGAGCGAAGATACTACCAGTTCAATAATGTCAAACACGGAGGAAAATCAACAATGGAATTATAAGAAACACTGACCTAAGAGATACATGGAGACGTGACACCTGATGATGAAAGTAGCACTACTGAGATTACTGATTGGACTAATGTTGATAACATCTGTTCTTATTCAACCTACAGGTGAAAACGTGGACGACTTTTTCTCTGGCAGGCCATCCGCTAACGTTAAACTCAGGGTTGTTGATGAGAACGGAGACGACTGCAAGCCTCGTCAAGCTGGGACCATCTTAGTTAAAGGTAAGTTAGTTAAATTCATGGCCTCTAGCATATAAGGCCACTACATGAGAATACCACATTTGGCTTCATCCGTTTTGCTGCACTCTTAACGTGAAGCAGATTTCTTAATTTCCTTACCAACCATTCCTCGTCATGCCTCTTTTGGTCTCGTTAACTTGTCAGCTAGAGACAACAAGAGAGCTACTGTTATGGTTATAAAAGGCACCAGTATCACTGCAAACGAATTAAAATCCATAATTTCTCAACTGCCAACGCCAGAGGAATCATCAGAATTAATATCTCATCTCCCAAACAAAGAAAGGCAGCTGAAGTCCCTATCATAGTAGTCTCAGCACACGCCAAAAGACATAAGGCGAAACCGCATAGAAAGTGAACACAGCCATCTGTTCCCCGTCAAACGATATCATCACTCATCGTAATCAATGGGAATATCGAAACACGATCAAAACGGATGAAATGCACAGCTCACGGTGTAAACAGAGTCCTTAACTCAGTAGCTCCGGCACCAGGCCAGACTTGGAAAATTCAGGAAACTGCAACACGGAACTCTTTTTAGACACAGCCCTTAATAGTTCTGCCGCCCATCGGCCATATTGACCGGGAATTCGGATATATGTTACACCCCACTACTGGCGCCTTGCTATTAGCTTTACCGCAGCACTGCATTTATTTGTCCGTTACCTATAAAGGATCGTAACCAGGCAGCATTCATCGGAGAATTTCAACGCTCATATGTAATGGGGAAGAGGCGGGGAAAGGGTAGCTGCAGAGGACGATGAGTTAATAAACTAGAGGACACCACCACAGCGGCACACTACACAACACTGGTATGAACCATAGTCACCTCTAGTACAACAACAGAGCACAGAAAGGAAAATAAAAAAAGAGCTGCTGTATGTAGACCTACCTGTAAAAGTAAATAAAGTACGCCCATCACGACAAGTGGCGTATAGAGAATACGGTGTTAGCGACTATAAATTTACAGACCTTCGGAACATGATTTTTGGGGTAATGTGTCGGTATTATGTCCGTGCCGCTTTACTTTCCCGGAAGAAAACCCGGTGCCCATTAAAAGCTAGGTGAACCGGAAGCCGTCGGTTGGGATCGAACCCTACCTCTTGTCCTTTGTAATCCAGTTCACTAACCACTGAGCTATCGCAGCTCCCAGACCTACCTGTGGCATCATGAAAACATGGTCTAGCTAACGGAATCTTCTCTTTTAGACTTCTTTAATGATGTCACATCTACAATCTCCTCTGTTTGGATCAGGCCTAAAGCATCAAGTTTTCTGTGAAGACACTCATTTCAAAGGTCTCCAGTTAGTGACAAATGGGTTTTTTTTTTAGTTTGCGAGATAGAGTGGGTAAGTTAATCTGGCCATCGTTTGTTTATTTCTATGTATCACGTTTTAAAAAGAAACTGACAGTAGAAATAGTTGTTATGAAATCTGAAGACCTGAGTGGGACTTTTTGGTCTGTGTGAGATTAATGTTTTGGAGGAATAATGGATATACGCTTGTACGTAATTGTTTTCTTTTCGGCATCAACATTATTGCTGACTTTCTGCATTAAAGAAGAAAGACAGATGTTTTGTCCATCCACAAAATGATGCAAAGAATGTACGCTGATAGTTCTTGTAGCTCGCTAGTTATTTACACGCTTCAAACATAATCTTAGGGTCACCTCAACTATTACCAAGCAAGACCTACATATATATGTCTTGCATCACTGCAGAACATTTTTGTAAAATGAATTCTAACTAAAGCTATATTGTCTCAAATGCTTGTTCCCACCTATTCATAATATTGATGTTACTGTAATTTGCGTAAGTAAGTAAAGAGACCAGTCACGCCAAGTGGCGCATATGAATATGGTGTTAGTGACCATAATTTTTATAGATCTTCGGCATATGATTTTTGGAGCAATGTGGTCGGTATTACGCCCATGCCTCTTTACATTCTCAGAAAAAATACGGTACCCATTTTAGGCTGGGTAAACCCGGAAGCCATCGATCAGGATTGAACCCGACCTCTTGTCCTATGTAGTCCAATTCACTAAGCACTGAGCTATCGCGGCTCCCAATTTTCAAGTAATGCATATCAACAATTGCATCCTCTCTAATTACCTGTTCAACATCTATGTCGAGTGCATTTTGAGAAATGTCAGAAACTGTGACAGATTTGAGAAAGTTCAATCTGCTGTAAATGGCAACATAACTCCAGAACACTTACGCTGATGGCGCAGTTCTCCTCTCAAACAGTGCAATTCAAATAGATAATAGAGTGTGTTAAAACACAATGAATGCCAAAATCTCTTTCTAAATAGACAGAAAAAGGTAGGTTTTTTTTAATGGAATTTACATTTTTGTTGACTGCATATAAAGTTTTTGTTTCATTGTGTTCTGTTGTTTCTGAGGTTCTTATTTCTGCTTCATAATTGTTGCATGCTTTACCACAAGTGCCACATAGTTCTGTTACTGTTCCATCTGGATAATGTATTAAAATCCCATATCCAGCATTGATAGTTTCATGGATATGGTTATGGTAGGTCCCGGTATCACTGCAAACGAATTAAAATACGTAATTGCTAAACCGCCCGTGCTAGTGGAATCATCCGAATTACTATCTCAATGCAAAAACAAAGAAAGGTAGCTGCAGTCCCCATCATAGTAGACTCAGCATGTAGCCGTGAGCGGGGAGAGAAAGGTGGAAACGTGGGGGAGGTCACGAGAAATTAAATAGTATGTGACGTGTGAGTCTCGGGATAGGTGTGAGGGTAGCCGTAAGTGGGGAGAGAAAGGAGGAAACGTGGGGAGGCCACGAGAAATTAAATAGTATGTGACGTGTGAGTCTCGGGATAGGTGTGAGGGTAGCCGTAAGTGGGGAGAGAAAGGAGGAAACGTGGGGAGGCCACGAGAAATTAAATAGTATGTGACGTGTGAGTCTCGGGATAGGTGTGAGGGTAGCCGTAAGTGGGGAGAGAAAGGAGGAAACGTGGGGAGGCCACGAGAAATTAAATAGTATGTGACGTGTGAGTCTCGGGATAGGTGTGAGGGTAGAATTAGACGAGTAAACAGGGACGTAGATTGAGTTGATTGGAGAAGGGGGAAGGAAGTAAGATTTCATTGGATGATATGAGGGGTATTTGAAGCCGAGACAAAAGAAACGAGAGTTCTATCGAGAAAGAGGTCACACACCTAAGACTATGTAGGGGCGACGACGCCACTTGGCGTTAGTCCACAGGGGCTAACGATCGCCCAAGCTAGCACGTTAGAATATAGGAGAACAGTATTAGCTGAGTTCAAACAGAACTAGAGTCTCGCGACATGAGGAGATAGGGCATTAGAGTAGCATTAGGCATTAGTTAATTGTTCAGTGTGGGACAGTGCCCGACAAACTAGAGGTTCAGAGTTTCAAGCTGTGTGAGAACCTAGAGACCAATGGCGAGGTGAAATTGCCACTGAGATGTATGACTGACCGTGCGGAGGAGAACCGTGGGTCGTGTAGATATGTTGTCACTAGGCATCAAATGTTAAAGTTAAGATGAATAAAGAATTGTATGTGCCTCATCAGCGCGCAGTGTTGTGTTTCTAGTAGTCAGCTGCCCATGCCAGGCGGAATAAGAACTTAAGAAAGTGTCGCAGGCAAAGACAATGCGAAGTAAGTAAATTGATCACAGGACACGTGTTTGAGACGTGTCAATTATCCAGGCCAACGGTCCTTACCAGACAGTGTATATTAGCTTCACGAGAACGACGAAACAGGCGACATGTGTATGGGTCGCCATTCATCAACGTTAGCTACGCATGACTGGAGGCGGCTACGAGAAACTGTGGTGGTAAAAAAACGTCACCCAGTAGCACATCTCCAAGAAAGCGCAACGCCAGAGTAACAACGACAGAAGGCGATAGCTGCCGGTCACCGCCAGTGACGGTTAGCCAATAGAAGATCCATTGCTGGGTCGGAACTTTACAACCGTGACACAACGTTCAGTGTCTGCTGTATGGAGTGGTACCAGTAGCACTTAAATGCCGCTGACAGATGAAAGAGGCGAGAGATGGTGACATTATGATGCCGTAACAAACGCCAAAGGTGTAAATGAAGAGCAAGACAGACTGTGGGATCACAGCAGTAGACGAAGCGTTCAATTATCGTCAAACCAAAACAGTTGACATTCATAGAGGTCAAGTCAAGAAATAGCAGTATTAAACGGGAGAGTGTCTTACATAAGAGGCAATACAAACTAGCGAATGTGGATAATTTCTGTTAAGGGAGTTCTTTCAAGAAGGAGGAATATTCAATAAACTGTGATTGACAATGTAACATGAATTAATTAAGTTGTGAATAGGAATGAATTAAGTGGGACAAAAATTATTAGTAAAAAATGTGTATTTAATGCTTGTATGATGTTTTTCCACAGGGTAGAGTAAGATATTAGAATTCATGGTAGAATAGTTATATTGAATTGATTAGTGTATTTACCAGAAATATTAATAAGAACGTGGTGTGTGTATTGTAGAGACCAAGGTAAAAGAATATGTAATATTATGAGTGTCCTTGAGTAATTTGTTTTTTTTAAGCGAAGGTGGTTGGAACCACATAGAGATGGGGGGGGGGGGGTAGGGAGGAGAGGAAAAGGAAAGGAATATAAGAGACTGACAGGGGAGATTGAAAAAGGACACACACGATATTAATGAGAATGTAAATGATTAATGAATGGGTAGAGTATGAAAGAGTGATATATAAATTGTGAAATATATAACTTCAGGGAACATTATAAGCGTTAAGTGGAATAGGAAATCGGTACTAAAGATGTAAGGAAGACATTATAGTTAATGGTTGGCAAGTAGAGTAGTGGGAAGAAAAAAAACGGAGAGAGGTCAAGAAGAGTATGTATGGCAGATAATGCACAAGTTAGGAGAAGCAATACAGAAGTTGGGAGACAGCATACAGATGCAAGAGATAATAAGACGAATTCCAATATTTACAAGAGAGGCAATTGAGAGACTCAATTTGAGACATGGATAAGTGATATAGAAAAGTGGAATATGGGGAGAAATATGACCTAGGGGAGTTGAAAGAACTAGTATTATTGACTAGCCAAGGAAGAGTAGCAAATTGTATTAGGAGAAGAATAAAGGAGGAAACGTGGGAAGGGTTCGAGGCATATTTGGCTCAACGACATGCAAAGTATAAGGACGGATACGATAATGAGTCTAAAAGTAATGCAGCAACGACAAAATGAATCTATGCAAGAATATGGGGAGAAATTACTGGAAGTGGCGTCACAAGGATTTGGGCAGGGACTAGAGAACGAACAAGTGAACAAATTGTGAATAGCCATATTTGTAAGGTCTGAGGAATATAGGATTGAAGGTGCAGCTAGCGAGGAGAAGTCTGACAACGTTGTCACAGGTAATGAGTGTCGACAAGGAGGAAGAGAGTATTAGCAGAAGATTTGAGGAGGTTCAGCTTCAGGAGGTTGTACATGGACATGTATACAGGAGGTTGTACATGGACATGTATACAGGAGGTTCCAATGGAGATCGACCACACTAGACGGAGATACCAAGAACAGTACTATAGAGGTGGAATGAATTGGATACAAGATAATTGATGCTATAATTGCAATAAAGAGGGATAGGGGGCTACACATAGCCAGACGGTGACGTGCAAGGAGCCACCCACAAGAAGATAGGAGATATCGACCACAGAGAAACCCAAGAGATGAACAGAAAAGTAAGAGAAATTGAGCACAAACTGAACGACTGATTAGTCGGACCTATAAAAATGAGAGGGGTGAAGTAGAAAGCAAGGAGGAATAGTTTTAAGAAGTATAGCGCCGGTAGGCAAACCCGAAATGGGTGTATTATAGAAGAGTAATATAAGCAATATGAGGAAATATTGGAGCGAGGAGATAGCCGGGATAGGTAGACGGAGGTGGTAGCGAAGTACTAATCCGAGATGAAGATGCTACAAAGGAGTGTTACTGCAAGAAGCAATGGAGGATATTGTTGATGACCAGTTTGTTTTAATAGTGGCGCGGTGTATATAAATAAGGGGAGAGACCACAAATTGTTGGATGGAGTAAGAGGTGAGACGTGTAGTGGTGAGATAGCCAATCCCAAAGGGATAGACTACACAAAAAATATGTTGCATGAGGCAATATATGATACAATGCGGAAAGCAATAAGACAATGTATAAAGTAGAAAGGAGAAAGACGCCAAATTGTGTTAATGGAGTAAGAGTTGAGATGTGTAGTGGCGAGAGTGCCAATCTAGAAGGGATAAACTACACAAGAGGTATATTGCACAAGGCAATATAGAATACATTGCGGAATGCAATGAGGCAATGTATATAGACGGCCAAGGGCAGTAACATGAAGGAGGAGGATAATCTTAATGAGAAAGATCCATGCATCTATACAGTCGGATCTGTAATACAACACCCAAGAATTGCATGGGCATGTACATCATGCTCGGAGGGCAGAATAGTTAAGGAAAACAGTGGTGCATACGTTATAACCACGAGTAGCATGACGATGGAAGTGATGGCAGTGACCAGGGCATTCTTCTGGTTAGAGTCGCAAGACTACACCCTCGCCTGCATACTGAGTGGTTCGACGAGCATGATAAGAAAATTGGAGGCGGACTCTGTACGTATGCAATGAGTCATTGCAGAAGTCAAAAATACGTAAGATCACTTTGTCTACGTCCCAGGACATACGGGATTACGGAGAAATGAAAGAGCGGACAGGTTGGCTAGCTGCGCTTTGTTGAGAACGGTCAC
The DNA here is from genome assembly GCA_032433765.1 of Megaustenia siamemsis. Classification (NCBI taxonomy): domain Eukaryota; kingdom Metazoa; phylum Mollusca; class Gastropoda; order Stylommatophora; family Ariophantidae; genus Megaustenia; species Megaustenia siamemsis. The sequence continues at coordinate 34,178,384 of JAVIAB010000047.1, forward strand.
CCAATGGATCGGGCGGACATCATCAATGACCTCCGGGAACTGGGAAGGACACAGGACTTCGACAACCATGAGTCCACGTCACTCCTTCGGATGAAAGAGATGAGAGTTAAGATGGGCACAGCCTGAAGCGAGAAACTTAGTGGACGTGTAAGAAGACTAATCAACCAACATAGAACTGAAGTCGTCAGTCGCTGGACACTGCGTGACTTGCTGAGGAGGGGATCTGAGCACCTATGGACATGTTCGGAGTGCAATGATGATGACCCACAAATAACTCAATAACGCATGTTCCAGAATAGTGCGAACATAACCCAAATAGAGGTTCCTACTAGTTTCTTTATCTGCTTACCATGAAGTATTGCTAAGCCTTTTCATACGTTGTAGTCTTCGTGTTGCCTTCTTAGTCAGGTTTTCTACATGTTACCTCAGGTCCAGTTGACGATCTAGTTGTACTCCCAAGTATGTGGAGTGCTCCTCACTTTTTTGTAGACCTCACTGTTGGAGATTAAGCTTGGTATTTGTCCTAATTGTTTTGTTACTACTGGTAAATATAGTGTATACTGTCTTCGGTGTATTGATCTTTAATTTCCCTCTATTACAATATTCTTCCAGGCGTTTGAGGTCTTTATTTAGTTGTGATTCTGCTATCCTAATGTTTTCGTGTGTATGTCAGATAACTAAATCATCAGCCTGGAGAGCTTTTTTCATTAGTCAGGGTTTTGACTAGGTCGATAATGTATAATAAAAATGAGAGCAGTAAAAGTGGTGATCTCTGTTGTAGCCTTTTTTCTAGAACCTCTTTATCTGGTGTAGTCATTAATTTGGTTTGGATTTTCCTGTTGATTATGAAGTGTTTGACCCATTTGTAAAGTTTCCCATGTATACCCACGTCTATAACAGGAGTCCTTTCCGCCAGACTCAAATGTAGGCTTGTTACAAGTCAACTTGGACAGCTAAAGTGTGTGATTTCTTGTGGAATCCATACTGGAGATGCTGCATTAACCTGAAGATTTGTTCTTCTGCATTACCTGCCCTAAGCTCAGCTTGTTCATAACAAAGGTTATTAGAGGTTTCCAAATACAAGTATAGTCTGCTGTTGAATAATCACACTCTCAGCTATGTGTCTTGTACAAGATGTAAGGGATATGTGCCGTTATCATCATGGCTCATCTAGTGGCTGGTTCTTCTTGAGCAGTGATACCACATAGGCATTCCTCCATGCTTTGGGGATTTGGCTGTCTCTCCATGTCTTGTTTATAAGTCTAAGTAGTGTTTCCCTTCCTGACTTGCCACTATACTTTATGATCTCATTATGTACCTTGTCTGGGGCTGGAGATTTTCTAGATTTTAACTTTTGTATTGTCTTTGCTAATTCTCGTAAAGTCTTCTTCAAATAGTGCAGTATTTACTGTGGGAGCTTTTTAATTAAATTCAAATTATGTAGATGTAGTTTATCTGTTTCTATTGGTTTGTCCGTTCTGTAGACTGAAGCAAAGAATAGGTTAAAATTGTTTACAATTTTCCTTCAGTAGCTTGTAGTTTCATTATTGAATTTCGGTGGTTTGGGGTTTGATACTCGTTTGTTCCCAGACAGACGCTGCATCTGTCTCCAGGCTTTGGCACCTTCTTGTCGTAGATCAAGTTTGCTGCGTGTTTCTTGCAATTTTTCTCTCTTTGCTTGTATAGTAATAAGATAAACCTTGGCACTAGCTTTATTATAGTTGATTTTGTTTTCCAAAGTTATAGTCTGCTCAAGTTTTGTACTAGCTTTATTCCTTTCTGAGACTGCTGTCTGTAGTTCCATGTTCCAAATTGGAAGATATTTTCTTCTGCATCCTTTAGATATAGTTTGCTTTGCAGCACATAGGATGATTTGTGTTAAAGTTTCATTGAATTTGTTTACGTCATTATCAGCTTTGTTTCCCAGCTGTTTGTCAGTGGTTTCTATGAATTGTTTCCAATCAGCTTTCTAGAGATTCCATCTTATCACCTGCTTTGTCTGGATTTTGATGGTTTTAGTGTCTATGGTTGTTACTATGGGTTTGTGGTCGCTGCCTATGTCTTCAATTACTTGGATGCGGCAGGTGTTTGGTCAGCAAGGCAGATGGTCGGATCTACTGAGGGAGAGGCATGATCTGTGAAGCAGGGTCAGTGTAGACTCTACATGATTGTCACATGCAGTAGTGGTCTTGAGCACAATAGTGCAGTGGTATCGAATCGAGGCCAATCAGTATCACAGAGACGATCATGTCATCCAGTCATCACAGAGACGATCATGTCATCCAGTCATCACAGAGACGATCATGTCATCCAGTCATCACAGAGACGATCATGTCATCCAGTCATCACAGAGACGATCATGTCATCCAGTCATCACAGAGACGATCATGTCATCCAGTCATCACAGAGACGATCATGCCATCCAGTCATCACAGAGACGATCATGTCATCCAGTCATCACAGAGACGATCATGTCATCCAGTCATCACAGAGACGATCATGTCATCCAGTCATCACAGTATCTGGTGAGTGAGAGGCTATGAACGCTTCATTCACCTTTTGGTGGTGTCAATAGCAAACACCACTACCACCACCCCCCACCCCGTCGGTGACAAATCCACACACATATATCTCTTCTCTTTCTCTTTTTTTTAAAAATTGTACTTTTCCATCATAACGTATAGGAATAACGACGCACACTTGATAGATCTGTACATAACGTATAGGAATAACGACGCACACTTGATAGATCTGTACATACGTTTCTTCAGTTCCATGTCCGATGTGGATAATCCGACGAAGAACTGTGTTTCATATGTTCGGATTTGGAGACAAAAACAATGTCCTAACATTATCAAGCGCCATACATTTTAAAAATTAAGATAATCAGCATTTTCGGGAAGACGTGAACATTCTGTACATATGGCAGATGGGCGACAGGAACTGTTAAAGGCTGTGTCTGTTCCTTGTTGCAGTTTCATATTCCCAGTCATATTCCAAGTCCGGCTTGCTGCAGGAGCTACTGAGTTAAGTGCCCTGTGTACACCGTGAGCTCTGCGCTTCATCCGTTTTCATCGTGTTTCGATATTTCGATTGCTTACGATGAATGATGATATCTTATGACGGGGAACAGATGGTTGTGTTCACTTTCTGTACGGTTTCGCCTTATGTCCTTTGGCGAGTGCTGAGGCAACCATGATGGGTACTGCAGCTACCTTTCTCTGTTTGGGAGATGAGATATTAATTCTGATGATTCCACTGGCACGGCGTTTGAGCAATTATGGATTTTAATTCGTTTGCAGTGATACATGTATAAATCTCACAAATTGTTATGCCCAACCACCTTTTCCTAATATCTTAATTTCTAATATTGATTTCATTTGCTCACATTTTTGTAGTCTAATTTCTTTCTGTAATATTTCTTTGTCGTTTATTGATATTCCCGGTTGTGACTTTGATAGCGCAATGTTGGCAAGAAAGACTATCTTGAATATTACTCTAAATATTAAAAAAAAAAAATAAATAAACATGGATTTGATAGACATTTGTTCTACCAAATTTATTCTAATAATCATTGCAAATGTCCTGGCATGCTGTAATGAGACTATCTATTTTGTTCATTCACGTGCTTGATCGTCTTGGGTACTACAAGTGTATCTCGTCAGGAATTGCACATTTTTCCTACCATTAAAACAAACTCGCAAGCGCTGACATTCATCAACAGCACCTTTAAACAAGAGAACAAATAATTGATGCTCTCGCATAAAAGTACATGAACTTTATAATGGAGAGAAACATATACATAAATCAATTATGGATTTTAATTCGTTTGCTGTGATACCGAGGCCTTCCATAACCAATAACCAATATACATAAATGTAGCTCCAAACAAGGTGTTATAAATGTTATAATAACCGTTGAAATAAAACCATTGTTGCAATTTGGTCTCACCAAAATACAAAATGTGTAACTGTAATGGTCGCATCTCTTCTAATGAAAAGCGCTGCTATTGGGAACAATAGTGAGTATATACAAGATGATGTCCAACAACAAAATTCTTGTACTTTTGTTAAGGCTGCCAGATCTGCGATGGCTAATATTTGTAGTATCTCCCTAGACACTGGAAGGTGTTGACCGTAAGTGATGAAGGTAAAAGAAAAAAAAATTATCAAACATTCTAGATATTTATCTTTGGTGGAACACGGCAACTTTATTTGTGAAAAGGGCAACTGGAACTGACGTTTGGGGCCTCATTCGAATTGTTAGTTATGATCAATGTGACACCACCATGATCAATGTGACACCACCATGATCAATGTGACACCACCATGATCAATGTGACACCACCATGATCAATGTGACACCACCATGATCAATGTGACACCATCATGAACAATGTGACACCATCATGAACAATGTGACACCACCATGATCAATGTGACACCACCATGATCAATGTGACACCAGCATGATCAATTTGACACCACCATGATCAATGTGACACCACCATGATCAATGTGACACCATCATGAACAATGTGACACCATCATGAACAATGTGACACCACCATGATCAATGTGACACCAGCATGATCAATGTGACACCACCATGATCAATGTGACACCAGCATGATCAATGTGACACCACCATGATCAATGTGACACCACCATGATCAGTGTGACACCACCATGATCAATGTGACACCACCATGATCAGTGTGACACTACCATGATCAATGTGACACCACCATGATCAATGTGACACCACCATGATTAGTGTGACACCACCATGATCAATGTGACACCAGCATGATCAATGTGACACCAGCATGATCAATGTGACACCACCATGATCAATGTGACACCATCATGAACAATGTGACACCATCAGGAACAATGTGACACCACCATGATCAGTGTGACACCACCATGATCAATGTGACACCACCATGATCAGTGTGACACCATCATGAACAATGTGACACCACCATGAACAATGTGACACCACCATGATCAGTGTGACACCACAATGATCAATGTGACACCACCATGATCAATGTGACAACAGCAGTCTGTAACGATATTTTATTTCTGCCAACTTTCAGCTGAGGTCAAGTTCCGAGGCTACTTCAACCGTCTACAAGACCCCGACCCACAAACAAGCAAATGTTTCACCAAGGATGGCTGGTTCGACACTGAGGATGTGGGCTTTCTGGATAAGGACGGTAATGTCTACGTCATGGGAAGGAACAAAGACACGATCACCTACGGACCAGTTGTTCTCTACCCAGCCTGGCTAGAGGTTAAAATAATGCAACATCCTGACGTCACTGAGGCATTCGTTTTGCCGGTAAGTTTTTATTGTTTGAAGTTTCAACAAGCCTTGCACCTTCATACTCAACTGTCACATTATGGGTTAAAACTAAAGGTATATAGACAGAAAATAACTACACAAATTATACTGCCAGACATAACAGCTTAGAATCACGCAGAATTTGCAATATACCTACACAAACAAATTTTTAAAAAATACATATAAAAAGTTGTTGAGAAAAGGGACAGATCATTATACAGAAAGGAAAATCCAGACAAAATAAATTACAAACAAAATGGAAAATGCATAAAGAAAACAATACAAAAGGTAAACAGCGTCTTCAATACAAAGAAAAAAACCAGAAAACAAAAATTGACTAGAGATGACCTTAAACAAACTTTCATCTTGATATAATTTCCCAGGTTTCTGACCCAGTAATCTTCCACAACATCTGCGCATGCGTGCAAACAAATGTGGGAAGTGACCTTGACGAGGAGAAGCTGAAGACTTATTGTGAAAGTATTTTTGTGTCTGACCTGGAAAGTGAACAAACGCCGATGCCCAAGTTTTTTATGGTAAACACAGACACCGTTTTACTAACGTAATTGTCTAACAAATAAATAAATTGGTAAACATGAAACACATCAACTGTAGACATGTTTATTTGTTGTTAGAATTGACACAAATAATTCGAGTTTAAAAGTCATTCAGTTTTTCTCCCAATTATTTATTTATTATGTGTGTAAAAAGTTTCACTAAAAATACTGGTCTCATAGATTCTTGTAGTTTTGTGTAAACGGTATACACATTCTAGTTCACCCTCAGAAATGGAATTTACTGAAAACACCGAACACACAGAAAAACACTGACAGCCGCTGGAGAAGAACAGCAACATAATAAATCTTGAAAACAAATTTCACAATCAGACACAGTAAGTTTAAGTCATCCTTACAGGATGTAAAAGTATATAGAGGGGCAGATGTGACTTCAGATCATCATCTTCTGCTAGCCAAACCTAAACTTAAACTAAAAAGATATACTATAACGAATAAGGGTAGAACGTTATTTTAACTTTTTTTTTTAAAGTATTTCAATTTACGGTTTCTGAAAGAACAAGGAATTGAAGATAAATTTGCAGTCACGATATCAAACAAATACCAAGTCCTCCAACAACTAGAAAATACAATAAATATAGAAGATCATTGGAAACAGGTAAAAGATATATGGAAAGAGACATTCGAAGAAACGCTGGGGAAAAGAGAACGCCAGAATAAGGCATGGATGACAGCAGAGACCCTGGATAAAATTAAAGAAAGAAAGAACAAGAAAGCAGACATAAATAAAAGCAAAATGAGAAGTAATAAAGCCAAGACACAGGAAGCTTACACAAAGGTGAACAAAGAAGTGATAAGATGCATTAAAAGGGATAATAGGAAATGTATAGATGAACTAGCTAAAGAGGCAGAAGAAGCAGCAAATAACGGGAATAAGAAAGAACTGTTCAACGGCACAAATAAAGTGGAAAATACAAACAGATCAAAGCCTTTATTAAAGATAAGAAAGGAAATCTGCTTAGTAATATAAGGGAACAAATGGAGAGATAGAAAGAGCACTTTGAAGAACTTTTGAACAGACCCGGCTCAAATAACAATCCAGATAAACTACCAGCAGAGGAAGAGTTACACGTTAACTGTGGAAAACTAAGCAAGGAAGAAATTATGAAAGCCTTCAATCTTTTAAAATTGGTAAAGCCACAGGACCAGATGAAATTCCTTCGGAAGCCATCAAAGCAGATATTAACACCTCTACCAAGATGCTACATAATCTATTGGATAAAATTTGGGAGAGGAAGGAGATACCTAAAGACTGGAAAGAAGGTTATATGATCAAACTACCAAAGAAAGGAAGTTTACAGGAGTGCACAAATTATAGGGGAATTATGCTATTATCAGTGCCAGGAAAAATATTAGGCAGAATCATTCTGGAGAGACTAAAATAGGCCATAGAGAAACATTTGAGAGATGAACAAGCAGGTTTTAGGAAGAACAGATCATGTGCTGATCAAATAACTACTCTACGCATAATAGCTGAACAAAGTTTAGAACTAAAATCCCCACTTTATATTCATAGGTTAGAAAAGGCATTTGATAGTTTAGACAGAAGAATGCTTTGGAAGTTGCTGTGTCGTTACGAAATCCCCATAAAGTTTATTGAACTGATAAGAACAATGTATGAAGGAACAAAATGTAGTGTGGTGCATGAAGGACAGATTACAGAAGCATTTGAAATAAGAACAGGAGTAAGGCAGAGATGCTTTCAGTCTCCATTTCTCTTTCTACTGGCCATATATTGGATTATGAAAATAACTCAAAACAACAGAAATGGGATCCAGTGGTCACTGACCAAACAACTTGATGATTTAGACTTTGCTGATGACATAGCTCTCCTATCACACAGCCAACAACAGATGCAGGATAAAATGAACATACTTGATGAGAGATCACAACAGATAGGACTAAAAATAAATAAACATAAGACCAAAATTATGAGAAATAATGCACTTGGCAATAAACAAATAAAAATAGGAGAAATACCTCTACTAGATGTACAATCTTACATATATCTGGTCAGTAATATAGACAAAGAGGGGGTAACATAAAATGATACCAAAATAAGGATATCAAAAGCAAGAGGAGCTTTTATTGCACTGGAAAACATCTGGAAGTCCAAAGAAATTAGGTTAAATACAAAAATAAAAATTTTCAACTCCAATGTTAAGTCAGTCTTATTATATGGCTGTGAAACATGGAAAACAACTCAAATGACAATCATGAAGATACAGACTTTCATTAATGGATGCTTACGCAGAAAAAAGGATGGAAATGGCAGGACAAAATCACTAACATAGAATTATGGAAATGTACCAGTCAAATACCAGTGGATAAAGAGATACAACGAAGACGATGGCGCTGGATAGGACAAACAGTGCAGAAGCTAACTGAGAGTATTACACAACAGGCGTCTTTTTGTAATCCCCAGGGAAAAAAGACAAAGAAGAAGACTAAGCAATTCTTGGAGACGACAGATAGAAGTAGAGATGAAGATGATGGGGAAGACATGGAACGATCTTAAAAGAATAGCAAGAAACAGAAAGGCTTGGAAACTGTTTGTTGAAGACCTCTGCTCCACAGGGAGCTGAAAGGTGAAAGAAGTAGAAGACAACAATAATAACTGCTAACACGACAATAACTGCTAGCACAACAATAACTGGTAACACGACAATAACTGCTAACACAACAATAACTGGTAACACAACAATAACTGGTAACACAACAATAACTGGTAACACGACAATAACTGCTAACACAACAATAACTGGTAACACAACAATAACTGGTAACACGACAATAACTGGTAACACAACAATAACTGGTAACACGACAATAACTGCTAACACAACAATAACTGGTAACACAACAATAACTGGTAACACAACAATAACTGGTAACACGACAATAACTGCTAGCACAACAATAACTGGTAACACGACAATAACTGGTAACACAACAATAACTGGTAACACAACAATAACTGCTAGCACAACAATAACTGCTAGCACAACAATAACTGGTAACACAACAATAACTGGTAACACGACAATAACTGGTAACACAACAATAACTGGTAACACAACAATAACTGGTAACACAACAATAACTGGTAACACGACAATAACTGGTAACACAACAATAACTGGTAACACAACAATAACTGGTAACACAACAACAACTGGTAACACAACAATAACTGGTAACACAACAATAACTGGTAACACAACAATAACTGCTAGCACAACAATAACCGCTAGCACAACAATAACTGCTAGCACAACAATAACCGCTAGCACAACAATAACTGCTAGCACAACAATAACTGCTAGCACAACAATAACTGCTAGCACAACAATAACTGCTAACACAACAATAACCGCTAGCACAACAATAACCGCTAGCACAACAATAACTGCTAGCACAACAATAACTGCTAGCACAACAATAACTGCTAGCACAACAATAACTGCTAGCACAACAATAACTGTTGAAAACGTTCGTTCAGTGACGCTAATGTGTAACGCTCATTATTCCATGTTTGAACTTTCAGGTGTTTGAGCATTTTCCAGAGACGGCATCGGGCAAGTCAGACAAGCAGGAACTGAGAAGAATTGCAGAGGAGAGATTTGGTTTGGTCAGAACCAACAACGTGCAGTAACACCCTATACCAGGCTATGATTGAGATTATTTAGTAAAACATCCATGGCTTTGTGTTCACTACAGACTTCTCAGTGACAATATCACCTGTTAGTTTATAACTGAATACACGCTATCTTTGAACTGTAGGCTTGAAAATTATATCTTCTGCCACCTTTCTTTGCACATTATGTTTCATTCTTGGGAATAGAAAAACTTACTTTGCTAAACAGTATTTATTAGTGTGACCAAATAAAATCGTGATGTAGCCACTGTCTCTATACTTGAGATCATCTGCTTACCATCGTAAAGTTAAAATATATATTCAGTAATAACTTTCAACTGTTCCAATAGATCCGCCTAACACCTGCTCTCATATCTCCATCTAACACCCGCTCTTACATCTCCACCAAACAAATGCTCACACAGCTCCACCTAACACCTGCTCTCATATCTCCATCTAACACCCGCTCTTACATCTCCACCAAACAAATGCTCACACAGCTCCACCCAACACCTGCTCTCAAATCTCCACCCAACACCTGCACTCACAGTTCCACCCAACACCTCCTCTCACACCTCCATCCAACACCTGCTCTCACATCTCCACCTAGCACCTGCTTTCACATCTCCACCCAACACCTCCTCTCACATCTCCACCTAGCACCTGCTCTCACATCTCAACCCAACACCGGTTCTCACATCTCCACCTAATTCCTTCTCTCACACCTCCACCCAACATCGGTTTTCACTTCTCCACCCTAACACCGGTTCTCACATCTCCAAACAACACCGGCTCTCACGTCTCCACCCAACACCGGTTTTCACATCTCCACACAACAACAGTTCTCACACCTCCTCCCAACACCGGTTCTCACATCTCCACCCAACACCTGCTCTCACATCTCCTCCCAACACTGGTTCTCACATCTCCACCCAACACCTGCTCTCACATCTCCACCCAACACTGGTTCTCACACATCCACCCAACACCGGTTTTCACATCTCCACCCAACACTGGTTCTCACACCTCCTCCCAACACCGGTTCTCACATCTCCACCCAACACCTGCTCTCACATCTCCTTCCAACACCGGCTCTCACATCACCACCCAACACCGGCTCTCCCATCTCCACCCAACACCAGCTTTTACATCTCCACACAACACCGGCTCTCACATCTCTACACAACACTTGCTCTCACATCTCCACCAAACACCGGTTCTCACATCTCCACACAACACTGGCTCTCACACATCCACTCAACACCGGCTCTCACATCTCCACACAACACCAGCTCTCACATCTCTGCCCAACTCCTTCTCTCACATCTCCGCCCAACTCCTTCTCTCACATCTCCACACAAGACTGGCTCTCACACCTCCACTCAACACCGGCTCTCACATCTCCACCCAACACCGGCTCTCACATCTCCGTCCAACTCCTTCTCTCACATCTCCACCCAACACCAGCTCTCACATCTCCACACAACACTGGCTCTCACATCTCCACACAACACCGGCTCTCACATCTCCACACAACCCCGGCTCTCACATCTCCACACAACACCGGCTCTCACATCTCCACACAACACCGGCTCTCACATCTCCACACAACACCGGCTCTCACATCTCCACACAACATCTATTCTCGACACATCAGGTATTCCACTTTGATTGAGGGTATCATGGAGACCAGCATGCGGAAGGGGAACGTAGTTTCTGTTTGTTTGATTGGGATAACTACATAGATCTAGAAATAGAATCATAGAAAACCAAAAACATGATGTTCTCTAGTTTAGTTTTGATGATGGATCATCCTAATGCATATCGAACACATCCGTAAACACTTACATCACACTTACTTCATGTAAATTCTGAGATATCCTTATTCTTTAGTGGGACTTACTTCATGAAACTTTGATATCGTTCTTTTCCTAGAGTGCAAAATCTGAGATATCTTTTTTCTTCTTCAGTACTACTTACTTCATGCAAACTCTCAGATATTGTTGTTCCTCTTCAGTACTACTTACTTCATTCAAACTCTGAGATATTGCTCTTCTTCTTCAGTGCGACTTTTTTCATGTAAAATCTGAGATATTTTTCCTCTTTTGTGGAATTTACGTCAGGAAGACTCTGAGGTGTCATTTTCAGATATAAATTTCGCTTTATATGTAACGACAAAAGCACTGAGCTACATAATGTTTTTTTGAGGTCATTTGCGATTCCTTATAGTTACCAGGTTTAGTTTACCAGGGGTCAGCTCACAAGTACTCAGTTTCAGAACATGATGACGTCACGCACATGTTTTCTACCCGTGCAATGGAAACAAGAAAAATGCAGCGGGGTAAATTATCTAAATTAAACATCAATAAAAAAATTGGAGACAGTCGAAATAGGTAAACAAAAATAGCACATAATTTATAACTGACTGTGAGGGCAATGAGCTATGGGGAGGCACAGTTATCTTCACTGGCAGACACGACACATAATTATGTTCTAATATACTAGCTCGTGCTTCTCTCGTTTTTATTTTATATCCTGTCAAGCATACACACACACATAACTTGCACACTCACGCATGTCGCGATAGCTCAGTGGTTAGTGAACTCCACTACTAAAGAAGATGTTGGGTTCTATCGTGAACCGACGGCTTCCGAGTTCACCCAACCTTAAATGGGTACCGGGTTTTTCTGGAAAAGTAAAGCGGCACAGGCGTAGTACCGATCACATTACACCAAAAATCTTGTGCTGAGGGTCTATAAATATTATAGTCACTAACATCAAATTCCCTATAATCCACTTGGCGTGACGGGGCTGTTTACTTCACTTACTTAACTATGCATAAGGTAAAGGTAAAGTATGAGACTTGAACCGGTGTCTTAGCACGCGAGTTTCCACCCATATGTGCTCGGCTGCCTATCCAAAAAAGGTTGGAAATTTCTGGATAGTGTCACTTCAAGCATCGAAACTCACGATGCGAGGCAACATTCCTCACCTTCCCAGGGTAATACCCTGGTACCCATTTCTGCCAATGTCTGGGTTGATCATGGGGGTATTTTTTTTTTCCAACCACGAGTACAATTCACACTGCTCCCAGCGAGAATCAAACACGGGTTGTTCGAACGTCGGTAGGCCAGTCGGGTGGTTTTTTTAACTTGGCTACCGAGGCCCTCATTAACTATGCATGTGCATAGTTTGTATTGTAGGGTTTAAAATGTTGGTAGAAACGAATAGAACATTATTATCGTGTACCACGTTCACTATCGCAAACAATTGCCGTCTCTACTCAACTTCTTGTCTCTGTAGACATTAATGAATATAGTAATGTGACCATATTTTTGAAACCTTAATCCGGGACAGATTAATTTGACATAAATATCCCATCAATAAAATAAATTTCTTCTGTCTTTTTAAAGTGAATAATACATATTATATATATATATATATATATATATATATATATATATATATATATATATATATATATATATTAAAACTAACTAAAACACCTAAAAATGTAGACTTATTAATCGTTATCAGGAGATTTTAAAAAAACCAAACATTAGTGATACTCACTTAAATGGAAGGTGAAGCAGAGTTGTTGTACTTTTCTGATCAGTATTTCAGTTTCAGTATAAAAGATTTAAAACTTGGAGCGCATTTTACTGTTACTATTTCGCTAAATGATCAGCCAGTTCAACTGTTTAAATATTTTCTACACAACAACGGAATCATGTCTATTTTTAAGTCGAAGAGACGTTTACCATATTGGCAACATTGGTAAACGTTTGTGTCCCTAATGTATTTTAACAAATTCGGGACAAAAGCTAAAAAATCTGCCAAAATCGGGACAAATTCGGGACAGTAACAAATCCGGGACAAAGGTTGAAAAAAGAGTAAAAAATCGGGACTGTCCCGGAAAAATCGGGACGTCTGATCACCTTAGAATATAGTGATACTTCTTGTCTGCAATATTTTGTTTGTTTTGTATTACTAACTTTCTTCATTCATACTAACATATTTTGTCTTCTAACGCACAGTTATAGCCGACTGATTAATAGAAATCATTATTACTCCATATAATGAAACCTTCTATATAATTATTTGTTTAATTATGTGAATGTTAATTAGTCCGATACAGTTTAATAAAGAATGTTTAATATCTCTTCAAGTCTTATAATCCACAAGAGAATGTTTAAGTTTCTTTTAACTTTTAAATTTTTATTGTAACACACATTTCATTGTTACAGCTGAAAAAAGTTTTGTTTGAAGAATTATTGTATTAGAATTTATTAGAAGAGTTTTATTTAAAGAATTAATGTGTTAGATTTCATTAAAACATTTTTAAAAAGCTCATGAATTATTATTTGTCATTTTTATTAGACCGCAGAACTTCTAAAATTGAAGAAAAAAACGGAACTGTGGCATAGTGAGCGATGCCAACGGCTATGGAAAGACAAATAATGCTCCGACTAAGTGGTTTTACCACACTTTGATTATCCTTCATCAGTCCAGTTTTGAACATCTTATGCTTCCAATTCTTAACCCTCAAGAACATGTATTGTATTTGAATAAGCCACGGATGTAGTTAAAGTACAAATAATTGAACGCAGGTTTACTCATAATTCACGTGTTTGTTTTATCTGTAGAAATATTTCTTCAACAGTTTTGGCATCTCCATTGATATCGCTCTCAGTTGCAGACATTGATAGATTTGGAGCCGTCAGTAGCTGGACTCTAGGGGTCATGATGAGGGGGCAGTCTGATCACTTTTGTGACATGTTCCGAGTGCAGTTATGATAACCTACACATAACTCAATAACTCAATTGATAGATTTGGAGCCGTCAGTAGCTGGACTCCGGGAGTCATGATGAGGGGGCAGTCTGATCACTTTTGTGACATGTTCCGAGTGCAGTTATGATAACCTACAAATAACTCAATAACTCAATTGATAGATTTGGAGCCGTCAGTAGCTGGACTCCGGGGGTCATGATGAGGGGAAGTCTGATCACTTTTGTGACATGTTCCGAGTGCAGTTATGATAACCTACAAATAACTCAATTGATAGATTGCTGTCTTTCTTTAATAACAGTTGATCTCTAATACGTTTCGACTCACTTCTGTTTCTATAAACGTCTTTCACGACAGACAGTTGGCGCCGTGATAGTTGAAGAGATTTTAAATATTTCAAAAAAGATAACAAAACAACATTGGTATATGATCACTCTTGTCATTTCATCTTGTGCAACCAATTAAACAAATCAAAAAGTTGTCCAGTTAAAACTTCCTTAAACACGGCAATGTGGCACCGAAGGTGATTAATTCTGGTGATCATTGCTGCAGCCTCTCTCTGTTCTCTTACTACATGTCTTGTAAATATTTATTGCCACGGCATCCCTCTGTTCTATTACTACATGTCTTGTAAATGTTTATTGCTGCAGCCTCTCTCTGTTCTATTACTACATGTCTTGTAAATGTTTATTGCTGCAGCCTCTCTCTGTTCTATTACTACATGTCTTGTAAATGTTTATTGCTACAGCATCCCTCTGTTCTCTTACTACATGTGTTGTAAATGTTTATTGCTACAGCATCCCTCTGTTCTCTTACTACATGTGTTGTAAATGTTTATTGCTACAGCATCCCTCTGTTCTATTACTACATGTGTTGCAAATGTTTATTGCTACAGCATCCCTCTGTTCTCTTACTACATGTCTTGTAAATGTTTATTGCCACGGCATCCCTCTGTTCTCTTACTACATGTGTTGTAAATGTTTATTGCTACAGCATCCCTCTGTTCTCTTACTACATGTCTTGTAAATGTTTATTGCTACGGCATCCCTCTGTTCTCTTACTACATGTGTTGCAAATGTTTATTGCTACAGCATCCCTCTGTTCTATTACTACATGTGTTGTAAATGTTTATTGCTACAGCATCCCTCTGTTCTCTTACTACATGTCTTGTAAATGTTTATTGCTACGGCATCCCTCTGTTCTCTTACTACATGTGTTGCAAATGTTTATTGCTACAGCATCCCTCTGTTCTATTACTACATGTGTTGTAAATGTTTATTGCTACAGCATCCCTCTGTTCTATTACTACATGTGTTGTAAATGTTTATTGCTACAGCATCCCTCTGTTCTATTACTACATGTCTTGTAAATGTTTATTGCTACAGCATCCCTCTGTTCTATTACTACATGTGTTGTAAATGTTTATTGCTACAGCATCCCTCTGTTCTCTTACTACATGTGTTGTAAATGTTTATTGCTACAGCATCCCTCTGTTCTCTTACTACATGTGTTGTAAATGTTTATTGCTACAGCATCCCTCTGTTCTCTTACTACATGTGTTGTAAATGTTTATTGCTACAGCATCTCTCTGTTCTATTACTACATGTGTTGTAAATGTTTATTGCTACAGCATCCCTCTGTTCTCTTACTACATGTCTTGTAAATGTTTATTGCCACGGCATCCCTCTGTTCTCTTACTACATGTGTTGTAAATGTTTATTGCTACAGCATCCCTCTGTTCTCTTACTACATGTGTTGTAAATGTTTATTGCCACGGCATCCCTCTGTTCTCTTACTACATGTGTTGTAAATGTTTATTGCTGCAGCCTCTCTCTGTTCTATTACTACATGTCCTGTAAATGTTTATTGCTACAGCATCCCTCTGTTCTATTACTACATGTCTTGTAAATGTTTATTGCTACAGCATGCCTTTTTTCTATTACTACATGTCCTGTAAATGTTTATTGCTACAGCATGCCTCTGTTCTATTACTACATGTCCTGTAAATGTTTATTGCTATAGCATCCCTCTGCTTGTAAATGTTTATTGCTACAGCATCCCTCTGTTCTATTACTACATGTCTTGTAAATGTTTATTGCTACAGCATCCCTCTGTGCTATTACTACATGTCTTGTAAATGTTTATTGCTACCGCATCCCTCTGCTTGTAAATGTTTATTGCTACAGCATCCCTCTGTTCTATTACTACATGTCTTGTAAATGTTTATTGCTACAGCATGTCTCTGTTCTCTTACTACATGTCTTGTAAATGTTTATTGCTACAGCATGCCTCTGTTCTATTGCTACATGTCTTGTAAATGTTTATTGCTACAGCACCCCTCTATTCTATTGCTACATGTCTTGTAAATGTTTATTGCTACAGCATCCCTCTGTTCTCTTACTACATGTCTTGTAAATGTTTATTGCCACGGTATCCCTCTGTTCTCTTACTACATGTGTTGTAAATGTTTATTGCTACAGCATCCCTCTGTTCTCTTACTACATGTCTTGTAAATGTTTATTGCTACGGCATCCCTCTGTTCTCTTACTACATGTGTTGCAAATGTTTATTGCTACAGCATCCCTCTGTTCTATTACTACATGTGTTGTAAATGTTTATTGCTACAGCATCCCTCTGTTCTCTTACTACATGTCTTGTAAATGTTTATTGCTACGGCATCCCTCTGTTCTCTTACTACATGTGTTGCAAATGTTTATTGCTACAGCATCCCTCTGTTCTATTACTACATGTGTTGTAAATGTTTATTGCTACAGCATCCCTCTGTTCTATTACTACATGTGTTGTAAATGTTTATTGCTACAGCATCCCTCTGTTCTATTACTACATGTCTTGTAAATGTTTATTGCTACAGCATCCCTCTGTTCTATTACTACATGTGTTGTAAATGTTTATTGCTACAGCATCCCTCTGTTCTCTTACTACATGTGTTGTAAATGTTTATTGCTACAGCATCCCTCTGTTCTCTTACTACATGTGTTGTAAATGTTTATTGCTACAGCATCCCTCTGTTCTCTTACTACATGTGTTGTAAATGTTTATTGCTACAGCATCTCTCTGTTCTATTACTACATGTCTTGTAAATGTTTATTGCTACAGCATCCCTCTGTTCTCTTACTACATGTGTTGTAAATGTTTATTGCCACGGCATCCCTCTGTTCTCTTACTACATGTGTTGTAAATGTTTATTGCTGCAGCCTCTCTCTGTTCTATTACTACATGTCCTGTAAATGTTTATTGCTACAGCATCCCTCTGTTCTATTACTACATGTCTTGTAAATGTTTATTGCTACAGCATGCCTTTTTTCTATTACTACATGTCCTGTAAATGTTTATTGCTACAGCATGCCTCTGTTCTATTACTACATGTCCTGTAAATGTTTATTGCTATAGCATCCCTCTGCTTGTAAATGTTTATTGCTACAGCATCCCTCTGTTCTATTACTACATGTCTTGTAAATGTTTATTGCTACAGCATCCCTCTGTGCTATTACTACATGTCTTGTAAATGTTTATTGCTACCGCATCCCTCTGCTTGTAAATGTTTATTGCTACAGCATCCCTCTGTTCTATTACTACATGTCTTGTAAATGTTTATTGCTACAGCATGTCTCTGTTCTCTTACTACATGTCTTGTAAATGTTTATTGCTACAGCATGCCTCTGTTCTATTGCTACATGTCTTGTAAATGTTTATTGCTACAGCACCCCTCTATTCTATTGCTACATGTCTTGTAAATGTTTATTGCTACAGCATGCCTCTGTTCTCTTGCTATCATCATCATCATCATGTGCCGTACCGGTTGGCGTAGGCGATCATGCCATTCCACAATCTTCTATCTACAGTGCATCATATCAGTTCTGATGTTGACCGCTTTCCATGCCATGACACCAAGCTATCCAGTATTTTCTCTCTTTGTCGTGAGCGATTTCTCTTTCCGTTTATTTTGCCAGTTGTAACCAAGTATTCCAACTTTCCTCTTCTCATGATGTGCCCGAAAAATGTTGATTACTTCTTTCTGATGTTTCTTAGAAGGTCCCTTTTTGTGTTGGCCTCTTTGAGAATTTCCTCATTGGTCTTTTTAGCTGTCCAGGGAACTTTCGACATTCTTCTGAGAAATCCCATCTCTGTGGGATCTAATCATCTTTTCATTTGTTTGTCTACTGTCCATGATTCGCTTCCATAGATCAGAATTTGTTCTGTATAGCACCGATGAACTCTCTTTCTCACTTCTATTGACATAGATTTGTTGCATAAGATATTTTTCATTTTCTGAAATGCTATTTTGGCCTAAGCTATTCTGCTTTTTATTTATGTGGTGCATCTTCCATCTGATGTTATTATTGTGCCCTAATATTTGACGAGTTGCACTTGTTTAAGATTTGTCCTGCTTATTTTTATGCTGCATGATGGTGATGATTGTTTCTTCGATATGACCATTACTACTGTTTTCTTACTATTGAAACTGAGACCTTTCTTGTTGCTTTCTTTTACTATTATGTCTATCATTTCTTGTAGTTCATTCTCTGTCTCTGCTATTAAAACTGTGTCATCTGCATATTGCAAATTATTTATGTTGTGACCGTTGACTTCAAATCCTTTTTTGTCTACTATTGATCTCATAATATTTTCGCTGTGAAGTGAAAACAAATCCGGCTACAGAACACAGCCTTGTTCAGTCACTTCCTATATGGGTTGTAAATGTTCATTGCTACATCTCTCCCTTCTCTTACGACATTATCATCATCATCAAGTACCGGCCCTGCTGGTGTAATTAATCATGTCTCTCCAAAACTTTCGATCTCGGCAGTTATTTATCATTTATGGTGTTGAATGGCTTTTGCCAAGCCATTCTCTTAAGCTGTCTGGTATCTTTTCTCTTTGCTTCACTCTATGTCGTCGTCCCTCAATTTTCCCAGTTGTTACAATATATTCAAGATGTTCTTTTCTCATTACAAGAAAGGCTGTTTCCTTTTTTGTAAAGCTGTCACCATACCTTGGAGTGTACACCCCACTACAGGCTCCTTGCTACCAGCTTTGCCGCAGTACTGTATTTCGTTGCCTGTTCCCTATTCTATGATTTACTTGGTGTCTCAGCAAATATTCCAACCGTTTCATGCTGTGCCCTCTGCATGTTTCACGTGACCGCTTTAAGTAAATATCTACAAGTTCATTAATAACATCTCAACTATAGACTTTACACAGACTTTAAAAGGGAATGGCTTCACTGCAGGCGGGGTATTCCCATATCCGCTCAGTCCGAGTTCCAGCAACCAACAAAGTGTTTATCCTGATCCATCACACTGTTCCACTCACGGCCATCTTTATCTCTACGAGCCAAAGCGCCACAATTGTGACGTCAGAGCGATGGGCAAGGAAGTTAGGCTCCCTTACAATTCGAAGACGATACACGCGTCAGTTTGAATCTTCATTTTTTGTTTTTTCTGTTGGATTATGTGTATTCTGATAGATATGATTTTATTTTAGAAATGTCTCGTAAGTTTTTGAGTGCCAGAATGTAGATCAAATTATAATGGTGACGCTCATTAATCAGTATTTATAAAAGTCTCCACCTCGTAACTTGTGGTAAGAGTAAACTGTCTCCCAATATTAAACATTTAAAGAAACACGTGATTAGTTGACACAAATTCACTGGTGCAGATGGTTTAGAACACACAGTTTATCTGAACAATTCATATATTCTACTCTATTTATTAAATGTGGAGCCTAACAGAGCACCAGCTATAGAACTCAGTATATAAATTGTCCAAGATCTCTCATTCAGCGTTTATCTTAAGACAGATTTAATTAAAGCACAATCATTCCACAGGTTGTGTAATAATGGGAGAGATGGTCCCAGTTAGTAAATTTGTTGAGCTGTTGTATGAACCAAAGTATTATAGAAGATGTTACTGTAGATGATGGGCCCTGATAAAATGATGTAAACTATCACTCACAAAAGCCATATTTCTACTTCACGACTCTGTACATTTATGACATTTATTGAGTAGAACGGACTAAACCTAAAGGATACAGACCGAACTTGTACATGTCCATTATACTCAATAAACTTTGTGGAACTGTGATGAAAGCTACTTTGTCTGGTCTGAAATCCTTGTACAACCAAGGCCAACATTGCAAGACTGGCGCCAGCTTTAACATACAAGTCCATCTACCCATCTGGAGAGACAAAATGTGTCTCTGGATCTATGTGTGTTTAAGAGTTATAACATGGCAGCACTACAACTAACCGGATGGAATGACGCTGCCAACTTCATCAAAGTAATGCGTCAGTGGTAGAACATTGTCAATGTGCAGAATAAAGTTGGTGGCATGAGAAGCTAACTACCTTGTTTCAGTCACAACCGGTTCAAGACGCTGAGAAGAGAGCGATATTGTCTTATGTGTTCATCAAACTGTGGCGATGTCCTTCTTTCTGATACGTCACTTGGTTCCTACTAGATATAGAAGATTGTGAGATTATTGCTCCAGATAAAATAGTGGATGTACTGCTATATAAACCTTGCATTCAGAGTGTCTAAGAAGCTGAAATGTTCTACCTGCTGTAAGGGGTTTCAGGTGCCTTGGTTAATCCTAATAAAGCATCAGTTTCATGGTTCTCCCTTAACAATCATATCGTTAATACAACCACACCGGTAGTACGAATGGGAGCTGATGAGGTGACCAGGGACAAGTTGATGACATACCTCGGAGTTAAGTTTGATGGCAGCCTGTGTTTTCGGGACCACGTCGACCATGTGATAACAAAATCCCGCAAAGGATTAGCCGCCTTGAAGGTCATGGCAGCTGCCAACATCGAGTAGAGGCTACTTATTCTTCTGTTCCAGGGATTAGTCCTCGCACCAATCGAGTATGCCCTGGCCATACTTACTGTCAGTACGACTCAAATTGATAGGCTGGAGAAAATACAAAATGAAGCCATGCGCATTATCCTGGGATGTGCGAGGGACACTCCCTATGTAGCAATGAGGTATCTTCTTGACTTTCCAACCATGGATGACAGAATTAAGATCTGGAGAGCACGAGCATACCTGAAGATTAGTACAGATACAGAGCATCCATTGCACCACGTGCTCAACACAGAGAAAGGTACCAGGCTAAAAAGAGGCAAGTCATGGGTGGGCCGGGCAGAAGATGTCATCAAACAGGTCTGTGGGCTTACCAATATCAGTGTTGGTGAGGATTGGATACCAGTGCCTACGTCATTCAAGGGGACTTTCTCGTGTATTGTCACACTCGACAGGAAAAGTAGGGAACAGAACCCGGTCGTGGTTAATGCTGAGGTCAACGGTCTCATCTGCGATAATACCGATGAGAAAGATGCAGTCATCTATACAGACGGATCTGTAAGACGACACGAAAGAAGTGCATGGGCATTTACAGCACGCTCAGCAGGCAGAATAGCCAAGGAAGACAGTGGTGCATACGCCATGACCACGAGTAGCATGACAATGGAGGTGATGGCAGTGACCAAGGCATTCAAATGGTTAGAGTCACAAGACTACATCCACGCATGTATACTGAGTGATTCGATGAGCATGATAAAAAAAGTGGAGGCGGGCTATGTACGCATACAATGGGTAGAGTCGTCGTAGAAATCCAAAATACGTGAGGTCACCTTTGTCTATGTCCCTGGACATGCGGGAGTACGGGGAAATGAGAGAGCGGACAGGTTGGCTAGCTGCGCTGTCGTTGATGACGGGCAACCGATGGATCGGGCGGACATCATCAATGCCCTTCGAGATGTTGGAAGAGCACAGGACTTCGACAAACACAGATCAACGTCACTTCTTCGGATGATGGAAATGGGAGTTAAGATGGGCACGGCCAGAAATGAGAAACTTGGTGGCCGTGTAAGAAGACTTATCAACCAACATAGAACTGGAGTCGTCAGTCGCTGGACACTGAGGGAATTGCTGAGGAGGGGATCTGAGCACCTATGGACATGTTCGGAGTGCAATGATGATGACCCGCAAATAACTCAAATAACGTCACATTATTCAGCACTGAATCTGACACTGATCTTGATAATGCAACAGCTAGTAAGCACACACCGCATTCACACATTCTTGGTTCCTACTAGATATAGAAGATTGTGAGATTATTTCTCCAGATAAAATAGTGGATGTACTGCTATATAAATCTTGCATTCAGCGTGTCTAAGAAGCTGAAATGTTCTACCAGCTGTAAGGTTCTGCAGCAAGATAAGTGCTTAACTGCGGTTATTGAGTCCGATCTTTCAATAGCTTCATGGATCGACTATATATCTTTGCTTGACCGAGGTGGTTTAAGATAGCCATCACAGCCATTAACAGTTCTGAGATTGATAGCCTATCTTGTTCATCATCATCGAGTGCCATCTCTGCAACGAAGGTTGGCTACCATGGAGCGCCACTCAGCTCTGTCTCTTACTTTGATGGTGCAGGTTGTCATAGGCTGGTTTGTCCATCTTTTGATGGTACTCTTATTATTAAAACATTAATATCAGCAGACTATGGACAACAGTTTTTAACTCCTGCAAATTACAAAGACATTGTGATAGACACTGTGGCTCCTTGTTATCCTAAGCATTTTAATGACACTTCTCTTTGTACAGCCTGCACTTGTTTAACAACATATGTTTTAACAAGGGCCACTCCAACGTCGACAAAGATCTTTCTGAACAACTACAGGAGAACCAGAAATGACAGAGATAAGCTAGGACAAGCTGGAGCCTCACAGAGGAGAAACATGAGGACATTTAGTCAGCAGTAGCTTTTGTCATGATGACCAGTTCTACACATAAAGTCATTTTCATGGAAACTAATATTTATTTCCACTTATCTTTCAGTCATTTAGGTTGCTCATTAATCATGTGTACAAACAATATAATGAGCTGTATGGTGATTATTAATTTGTGTTTATATTGTGTCGTGATCTCTGCCGATAGTATGCTCTTTAGAATACACTATAAATCTATATATGGATTTAATGCACAAGAACTGTTTACCATATGTTTGTCCATTCTCTTGGATCTTATGTGCGCCGTGACAGAAAGTATTCAATTAAAGTTCGGCTGACATTGTAGGTGTAATTATGTAACAAAAATTAAATATTAAAAAGTGTATATTACTGTACATACAGGTATAGACAACCAAAAGAAAACGCTAGACAAAAGAGACTTTAGACAGACAAAATATCCTGTTGTAATGTAAAGCATTTCGCAAATTGACTGCCAGAAGTATATACCAACCTCAAGACGTCATGAGACAATATGGCGGCGTGTGCATAGATCCGTAAAGATAAAGATGACCGTGGTTCTACTGAACATGTTGCGTTCTGTAAAAATGGCGCGTTTTTCCTTTCATATTATTCTGTTGAACGTGCATCGTTCTGGATAAATGACGCACAGTTCAAGATTGACACTTCCTGGTAGCCCTAACGACCGTCACGGGCAGCATAATCTTCATACTTCCAAGAAAAATCCGCGTGGACTTCATGATCAGTGAACGTGCCACAACAATAATTGCTGTTCCAAGAAATGAAGTCAGGCCTCTACTTCGGTGAGATACTCTATCCAACAGCAGACAGATAGATCCACCGATGCACAGTGTTTGGATCAACCAATGCACATTGTTTGTATCCACCGATGCACAGTGTTTCTATCCACCTATAGACGAACTTTATGGGAAGTGTTTACACATTTTTCAATGTGACAACGAACGTCTTCTCCGATAGGACACAAGGTAGTCATCTCTCTGGTGAACTATGGGAAGATGTTTATTGATGAAATGTTGTGAATTGCTGAAATGTGAATTTATAAAATGTTTTGAACTAATGATATGTTGTGAATTGATGAAATGTTACTGAAAAGTTTACAATATCTCTTGCTTGAATCGCATTTCGAATGAAAAGTTCACAAAAGGATACAACAAGAGATAGGGGTATATGATGATTCCTTGATAACTTCCAAGAAATGCAAAATCAAATGATTTGTCCAAGTATCTCGATCATCTGTCTTAGCAAAGACTATTCTGCAAAGGAGCTGTTAAAGAGGGAAGTGAAAGATGTAGACAGAGAAAGAAATGAAATGAGAACATACAAAATAGACAGGACACGACTTCGTAGAGTCTCAGAGAATGTAAATGGAGATCAAATGAGACATTAATGTAGTATGTCTGTAGTGCACTAACGGTTCACATATATTTTGTAGAAGGAAGTAAACCATTACGGACCTATATACGTTATGATGACTCCTCTAACAAAAGGGCACGACTGCACATAGACTACGACATACGAATCTAGTTTGTCATTTCTCTCGATGCCTTGGAGAACTGCGTATCTAGAACTATTCATTCTTACGCGTACCTGATTAATTTATTAATAATTAATATAATGCGTGACGTTATATTCAGTGATGGCTCAGTTAGCCACTAAAATCTAGTTAAACCCGCAATATAATGTAATAATTGTTCATATATATATATATATATATATATATATATAAATGGAAACATACATACTTCTAATAGTATTTCCCTTGAGTTAGGTTTCATTGTCCTTATCATAACTGTAGCAGCAACAAAAATAATGCTGTAATTTTATTACAAGTGCATGACAAATATTACCGCAGTTTATAAGATAAAAATATGTACGGTACACGTGTCTCCAGATAATGCTACTTGTCAGATAACGCTAGAGCCATCCACACTTGGATTGAGAAAAATTATAATATTTCCATATATATATACACACACACACACACACACACACTCACAAATACGCCCATGCTCGCGCGCTCTACTTTAAAATAAGAAAGAACACATAAGAATTTCACATCTTTGCAAATTAAAAACAGGACATTTTCGTTTTGTTAAACACGTTCGTTGAGTATTTCGGACAGTGTTTTCATTCCCTTTAAGTTACGTTATTTATCCATTTTTATCAGAAAGCAAAGCTTGTAGTGTTGTAGAATGGATGTAAAATATTAAAATACTAATATCTTCTAGTTTAGTAACACCATCTCAAAATTGTGTGTGTGTGCAGTCATTGTCATAGAGATTGGTCCTTGTTTTGCCATTAACTGCAGCCTCTGGTCCACATCCGTCTCCTGTATAACAAGCATTAAATGTGTCGGTCTGGATTGTGTTCTGTTAATCATGTCTCATATATTTATGTGTGTCTGTGTTTAGTCATATCTCATATCTTAGTGTGTATCTGTGTTAGTCATGTGTCATATCTTTATGTGAACCTGGGAGGGCCGACCATCTAAGGGCAGAATCCCCCTACAGAAAAGATCATCTGCTGCCTTGCAGGAAGATTGGGGACAATCAAAGGCTAAGAAAAGCAAACCTGAATAAAGGAACCAGTGGTGGGGAGTGTAAACACTCCAAGGTATTAAGACAGCTTTACAAGGGAGAAACAATTATTTGCAATTATTTGCCTAAACCTGAATAAAATGCTGGCTGAAATCGGATGCACTGGGCCACTGGCGCAGAACACAGTGCAACGTTTTAACGGGTGTTTAATCAGAGTGGATCTGGCAGACTCTAATTGTGATGTTCTGTCTGTGGGGGCGATCAACACACTGAGCCTGACAGATGACTTCATGTGAGAGTCTGGAATCCTACTCTGATTGAGCCCTGATCGCAGAGAGAGAGAGAGAGAGAGAGAGCGAGAGAGAAATGAAGCCATCATCTGTCGAAGAACTATCCAGGAAAGGAACTATTTGTGTTTGACCGAGATGATTATTAGGAACTCATTGCCAGCGGGCAGCACTTGGAACACTGGGGCAAGTTTGCCCACAGACGGCAACATCAATATAACTTCAAGCAACAAGATAGTATTCCCAACATGATATCTAACCTAACTGAGCGGTTGATAACATACTGGTTTTACTTTGGCGGTCTGTAAATGCATGATTTTGCGAATAGTTATGTTGTGGTTACAACCTTTTTCTTTATATTTCCAGTGTATATAATAATAATAATAATAATAAAGGTAAAAAACACATATCAGAAGCTGCTAGAAAAAGACATTGAGCAGTACGGAAGAGAAAATCCCGATGAAAAAGTTAGAACCAAATGGTAATGCATGACGAAAAGCATACAAGAAACTTGTGACATCTTACTCAATAAGGAAAAAAAATAATAAAAATGATAACTAACATCTTGGAAAAAAATGGAAGATAGAAGCCAAGCGAAAGAACACTACCCATTACAACAAAATAAATAATGAAATACGTACAATGTGCAAAAAGGCGAAAGAAGACTTGCTCGGCCAAATATGTGAAAGAAGACATGCTCGGCCAAATATGTGAAAGAAGACTTGCTCGGCCAAATATGTGAAAGAAGACATGCTCGGCCAAATATGTGAAAGAAGACTTGCTCGGCCAAATATGTGAAAGAAGACTTGCTCGGCCAAATATGTGAAAGAAGACTTGCTCGGCCAAATATGCGAAAGAAGACTTGATCGGCCAAATATGCGAAAGAAGACTTGCTCGGCCAAATATGTGAAAGAAGACAAGATCGGCCAAATATGCGAAAGAAGACTTGCTCGGCCAAATATGTGAAAGAAGACTTGCTCGGCCAAATATGTGAAAGAAGACTTGCTCGGCCAAATATGTGAAAGAAGACTTGCTCGGCCAAATATGCGAAAGAAGACTTGCTCGGCCAAATATGCGAAAGAAGACTTGCTCGGCCAAATATGTGAAAGAAGACTTGCTCGGCCAAATATGTGAAAGAAGACTTGCTCGGCCAAATATGTGAAAGAAGACTTGCTCGGCCAAATATGTGAAAGAAGACTTGCTCGGCCAAAAATGTGAAAGAAGACATGCTCGGCCGAATATGCGAAAGAAGACTTGATCGACCATATATGTGAAAGAAGACTTGCTCGGCCAAATATGTGAAAGAAGACTTGCTCGGCCAAATATGTGAAAGAAGACTTGCTCGGTCAAATATGTGAAAGAAGACTTGCTCGGCCAAATATGTGAAAGAAGACTTGCTCGGCCAAATATGCGAAAGAAGACTTAATCGGCCATATATGTGAAAGAAGACTTGCTCGGCCAAATATGTGAAAAAAGACTTGCTCGGCCAAATATGTGAAAGAAGACTTGCTCGGCCAAATATGTGAAAGAAGACTTGCTCGGTGAAATATGTGAAAGAAGACTTGCTCGGCCAAATATGTGAAAGAAGACTTGCTCGGCCAAATATGTGAAAGAAGACTTGCTCGGCCAAATATGTGAAAGAAGACTTGCTCGGCCAAATATGTGAAAGAAGACTTGCTCGGTCAAATATGTGAAAGAAGACTTGCTCGGTCAAATATGCGAAAGAAGACTTGCTCGGTCAAATATGCCTAGAAATTGAAATTATGGAAAATAGGCAAGATTTAAGACGGATGCACGCAGACATAAAGAGAATGACTAGTAAATATAAAAAGGCCACAGAAAGTGGATGCATTGCAAACAAAAAAGGACAAATGCTAACAGACAACAAAGATATAATCAACAGATGGCAGGAATATATAACATAATTATTTTATGACGAATGGGACAAGAAACAATTATAAAATACACGCCAGGCATTCTCTTCCTCCTCTTTTCTCTTTTCACTGAAACCTAAAAGGTGTCGTGGTTTATATCATTTGTCGTTCTTGAGCTGCTCGAACTGTCTGAATTAGTGATTTTCCTTTGTTGTTACATGTCTCTATCACTGCATCTATCAATCTTCTTCTGGGTCTTCCTCTTGGTTTGTTTTCCATGCATTCTCGAGAAGAACGCCCTTGATGGTGATTGGTGAGGATTCATTCTGACCAGGTGACCAAACCATTTAAGTTGTTGTTGTTCTATATATTCTTGGCAGGGTTTTGTTCCTACCATTTGTTATGGCTTCATTTGGTATTCTATCTCTTCTTGTGTTATTTGTTACTTTATTCAAGCATCGCATCTCACATGTATTTATCTTTCTTAACTGTGATTTAGAAAGAGTCCATGTTTGACTTTCATAGCACAAGGTTGGTATGAAAATTCTATTTATCATTTGTTGTTTAGCTGACAGAAATGTTTGGATGTCTTAGCAATGGTGAAAGCTGGTATGTTACAGCATTTGCTCTTTACATTCTCATGTCAATTTCTCTGTTTAGCTTTCCATATTTTGTGAACCTTGTGCCCAGATACTTGAATTCTTCTACTTGTTTTATTTCTTTATCTGTGATCTTAATGTTTAATGGGTGTCTTAATTTGCTTATTCTTATAGCCTCTGTTTTTGCTGTGTTAATTTATTTTCATACTGTAGCTTGTGCAACTGTTATTTAGAGATGTTAAATGCTGTTGTAGCAGGTTTTCATTTTCATATATTAGGCATTGGTCATCTGCGAAGAGTAGCTCGATGATGTTGGAATTTTCTACCCCTGTGTTATTATTTGATTTTTCCTTATTGTTGGTTGTTTCCTGATTTATTTTGTCCATATATATGATGAAGAGGAGTGGTGAGAAGACGCATCCTTGTCTTACACCTGTTGTAACCTGAAACCATTCTGACAGACCTTCCGATGTTCTAACGGGACTTTGACTGTTTTTATATAATGCCATTATATTATCTAGTAGTTGTCCTGCTACACCGTAGGTATCTAAAGTTCGCCAAAGTTTGTTCCTGTCCACACGACCAAACGCTTTTTCCTGATCTATAAACACTATATTTAGGTTTCTGTCATATTCTATTGTTTTTTTTCACATAGTTGTCTCAATGTAAATATAGCATCAGTACAGCTTTTGCCTTTTCTAAATCCGAATTGATTATTACTTAATTGAGGTTCTATTATGTATCTTACTCTCCTCTCTAATATTTTAGCAAACATTTTACCAACTTGACTCAATAGGGATATTCCTCTGTACATTTCACACTCCCTTTTGCTTCCTTTATTTTTCTAAAATGGGACAATGATAGTTTTTTACCAATCGTCTGGGATTTTTCTTTCTTCCCAAGCCATATTGAATATTACAGTAAGCACTAGGCATTAAAATCTTAAATTTGAAAGTGGAAAAAGCTATAAAAACAATGGAAAAGGGAAAAACTGGTGGACCTGACAACGTAGAGATGATATAGGCACTAGGCGATTTTGGCATTGGGTGATCACAAACATATGCAACAAAACATATCCTACAGGATACATACAAAATGAACTAAAAACATACATTTTCCTTACATTGTCTAAAAAGAAATGTGCAGCCGAATACAGTTATTTTACAACAATAAACCTAATGAGCCAGGTAACAAAAATCTTGCTAAAAGTTATACAAAGAAGAAATCAGAATAACATAAATAATGGACTAGAAGAGCAGCAATTTGGATTTAGGAAAAATAGTGGGACAAAATAAGCCGTTTTGCGTCAGGACATTAATAGAAAAGTATATAGAAGTAAACAAACCAATATATGCCTGCTTCATAGACTATACCAAAGCTTTTGATATAATACACCATAAACAATTTATAGACTGCCAAAAGATAAAGATCTAGATGTCACAAACATACGACTAATATGTAATTTATACTAGGAGCAAACAGCATTACTAAATATATAACAAAGAGAACTCTACACCTGTTAATATAAAAAGAAGAGTAAGACAGGGATGCATCTTATCATCAAGCTTGTTCAATCTATACACTGAACAAAACTTTAAAAACTTTACTGAGAAGCCAGAACTAAACATTAATGGAAAAATAATCAATAACCTAAGATATGCTGATGATAAGGGACCCGCGATAGCTCAGTGGTTAGTGAACTGAACTACAAAGGACATGAGGTCGGGTTCGATCCTGATCGACGGATTCCAGGTTCATCCAGCCTTAAGTTTGTACAGGATTTTTCTTAGAAAGTAAAGCGGCACGGGCCTGACACTGACCACATTACCCCAAAAACCATGTGCCGAAGGTCAATATAAATTATCGTCACTAAAACCATATTTGCTATACGCCTGATGATGATATAATAAATAATTACCTGATTCTTTTCTCCTTCACCTCTCTTTCTTCTTAGTTCTCTAGACGACTACCCATGTCTGCCATCAATAAACCAAAAATATTCACACACACACACATTAATTTCGTGTGGATGAATTGAATTGTCGTTTATACTTTGACCTTGTTTGTCGACCTGACGGGTCAAGCAAAGTGTTTATCCACACCTTTACAACTATAAAATTTCCATTCTCACAACTTATGTCATGTCCGACTACCATTCTGCACCTACTCTTGTCACCCCTTTGCTCCTCGGCTTTGTCCACTACCCGCTATGAACTTTGCAGTGCTTACAAACTGTCACTAACTATTGGCGACTGCCATTTTATACCACTGTTATAAGCTGTTCAGAAATGGATACTCACTGAGTTACCTGACACATACTTTCATCCACATATAATACTGTTACACAGCACTCGTCCTCGCTATCATTACTTTCCCTAATTCAGTGAGCGATCCACACCTTCATTTGTAAGTTCTAATTTTTAGCTGGGTCTACTGGTGCGTCAATCACTTGATAAGCCAATGCGTTGCAATTACGCCACTAACCCTTCCAATATAACCTATAACCTATATATATATATATATATATATATATATATGTCTATATTATTTTTCTTGGGTTAAAACAAGCAATGCATGAGCTGGCATATATGTTGTACCCTGTCTTGTACAACGACAAAATCTTCTTACATTTCATGTGGTTGTTCACTCTCATGCAGTTTTCGGTGCGCATGGTGCGTCCAAGATGACGGCGCATCCTTCACTAGACCGTTGTCAACGAAGCTTATTTTTATTTATATGAGCTTGTAAAGGACTGAAATCAATCGCCTACGGTGCCTCCACGTGCAGTAGAACTGACTGACTGGGGTTGGCCAGTCTACAATGTGGAAACGGGTTCTGGACCGTGCGACTGAGTTAGTGCACGTGAGTCTAGGCCATCCACAGCATTGACGTTCAGCGAGCATATCAATCATGACGACAGTAAGTATTCAGATGAAGCCCAAAAGACAACAACGAAGGAGGAAAACTAGAAAAGGTAAAAGAGGTGGTTTGAAATTGTCGAAGTGTGAAAGGCTAGCCCCTAAAGTTTGTGTGCGTTACATATTGGCATTGTGCATCTTAAATCAACGACGTCCCATTCTTGATAAGCTACTGTGCGGCGCCGATATAATGATTTTGCAATAAACACTTCTTGGTTATAGGACAGTTAGTGCCCCTGGATTCCATTGGTTCTACAATAGATGACACATTGGACAGGCCATCCTTGTGTTAAACAACATGGTAGCAGCTGAGGTTGATATGTCTGCGTGGGACAATGCATAATTGCAGGTACATACAATTAGGGTGCAGACCCCAGTTCTCTTGTGGTTGTAAATGTGTACGCCTGTAACGGTAAGGTGGACACACAACAATGGCATAATCCCTTCGCATTTGAGGAGGAGAACGGCATTTCCTGTGGAGACTTTAATGCTAGAGGAAACCAGTGGGGTAACGTCATAACCAACAAGCAGGGAGAAGACCTAGAGAACGCACTGGTGTCGGCCGATTTAGTGTGCTTGAATGATGAAAGGGCAACCAGAATGGCCACTCGAACAGGGGTCTCTGATAGTGTCATAGACCTGGCACTGGTGTCTTCTTCCTTCGCACCGGTTTGCAGGTGGAGTGTATTGGGATTCCACGAAAGTGATCGCTATCCATGTGTCCTCCTAATTGAGAAAGGCAGAAATATAAGTCAGAAAAGGAAACTTCACACATTCCAATATGAGGACACAGACCAGGACGTCATTAGCAAAATCAGATATAGGAAACAGAGCGCCCCTCGCAGGAGAGATGGACGCAGGCGCCCTGATGGAACGCTGAAGTCGAGGAAGCGTAGCGGAACAAGAGACTAACGCTCAAGACATGGCAGAAAGTCAGAAGGAATGGAAGAACATAACCTGAGCTCTTGGAGCGTCTGAAAGAAGAGGTCGACCAAAAAATGATGCACATTAAACTATGCGCTATGCAGGCTAAAGATGCCAAGTGGGATCATTTCTGTAAAAAAGTGTGCTCAGAAAAATTGCTAGCCACATTCTGACACCTTCATCAGAGCATGAGTGGCAAACACGACACAGAGGCATACCAGACTTCCAGAGCACATGCCAGATATGGCACAATTCTGATGAAAACAAAGGGAAGGCTCTACTTGCCCACTACATTGAGCAGACTGACCAAAGAAATTAGTCTGTAAGAATGAGGATACGGGGGTCCCTTTCTGAATTGTGTGAGGATGTAGTCCTGTGAGACGATCTCACAATCACAAATGATACCATTCGCACAACACTTTAAAGGTCACACAACACTGCTACTGGTCCAGATGGTGTTCAGTGCGACGACATAGGCAATTTAGCTGACGACGACTTAACAAAACTGGCCAAAAGGTTTGATGCCAGCATTCAGAGTGGCCAGATTAAAAGGGAGTGGCTTCACAGCTACTTACTACCGCTACCGAAGCCAAACAAGGACCATTCTCAGATCAGTGCCTACAGAATCATCACAATGCAGAACACTGCGGGCAAGCTGCTGGAGAAAATAGTTGCCCGTGTCCTCACTTGTCACCTTGAACAGAAATGCTCGTTCCACACTCGGAGGTTATAGATATAACAAAGAGGCATGCCTTAATGCGGCAGTCTTTGCCTATGATGTCTTCGAAGGCTTCTACAGACGAGAGGAGACATGTGCTGCTGCTATAGATCTGGAGGATGCATACAACAGGGTACCATTTGATTATCTCATGCATATGCTCCTCAAACTAGCGGTGCACCCCTTCCTCATTTGATGGATCGCTGCAGCACTGTTTCAGAGGAAGGTGACACTCAAATGTGGAAATTGGTCATCCGACCCAATATCCATTCTTCCAGGGCTACCACAAGGCTCACCATTGTCACCAGTTCTATTTAACGTGTACACAATAACTATCAAGGAATAACAGCTGGATGGGAGGGGACAAACTATGAATTTTGCTGATGATATTCTGGTATATCGACAGGGAAGAGACAGGCGGGGAATCGCCTCCAGAATGCAAGTCAAATTCGATCTCATCTCCTTGTGGTGTGGAGTATCAGGTGCGTTGGTTAATCCTAAAAAAAACAGCAGTTGCATGATTCTCATTTAACAATCATATCGTTAACACGGAAACACCGGTGGTACGAATGGGAGCTGATGAGGTGACCAGGGACAGGGTGATGACGTACCTCGGAGTTAAGTTTGATCGCATCCTGCGTTTTCGGGACCACGTCTACCATGTGATAACAAAATCCCGCAAAGGATTAGCAGCCTTGAAGTTCATGGCAGCTGCCAACATCGAGCAGAGGCTACTTACCCTTCTGTTCCAGGGATTAGTCCTCGCACCAATCGAGTATGCCATTACAATTCTAACTGTCAGTACGACGCAAACTGACAAGCTGGAGAAAATACAGAATGAAGCTATGTGCATTATCTTGGGTGTACGAGGAACACTCCCTGTGTAGCAATGAGGTATCTTCTTGACTTTCCAACAATGGATGACAGAATTAAAATCTGGGGGGCACTAGCATACCTGAAGATAAGTGCAGATAAAGAGCATCCATTGCATCACGAGCTCGAAACAGGGAAGGGTGTCAGGCTAAAAAGAGGCAAATCATGGGTGGGCCGAGCAGAAGATGTCATCAAACAGGTCTGTGGGCTTACCAACATCAATGATGGCGAGGAGTGTATACATGTGCCTACGTCATTCAAGGGGACATTATCGTGTATTGTCACACTTGACAGGAAATGTAGGGAACAGAACTCAATTGTGGCCAATGCGGAGGTCAACGGTCTCATCTGGAATAACACCGATGAGAAAGATGCAGTCATCTATACAGACGGATCTGTAAAACGACACCAAAGACGTGCATGGGCATTTACAGCACGCTCGGCAGGCAGAATAGTCTAGGAAGACAGTGGTGCATACGTTATGACCACCAGTAGCATGACAATGGAGGTGATGGCAGTGACCAAGGCATTCAAATGGTTAGAGTAAAAAGACTACACCCACACTTGTATATTGAGTGATTCGATGAGCATAATAAGAAAAGTGAAGGCGGGATCTGTATGTAGGCAATGGATACAGTCATTGCAGAAGTCAAAAATGCGTAAGGTCACCTTTGTCTACGTCCCAGGACAGGCTGGAGAACGGGGAAAATAAATGGCGGACAGGTTGGCTAGCTGTGCTATTGTTGATGACGATCAACCGATGGATCGGGCGGACATCATCAATGCCCTCCGAGATGTGGGAAGAGCACAGGACTTCGACAAACACAGATCCACGTCACTTCTTCGGATGATGGAAATGGGAGTTAAGGTGGGCACAGCCAGAAATGAGAAACTTAGTGGGCGTGTAAGAAGACTTATCAACCAACATAGAACTGGAGTCGTCAGTCGCTGGACACTGCGAGATTTGCTGAGGAGGGGATCTGAGCACCTATGGACATGTTCGGAGTGCAATGATGATGACCCGCTAATAACTCAATAACACTCATGCAACGAGCCAAAACTATTCAGACCTGATTCTATTGTCCTCCGCCAGCTGCCAGCCTTCCATGGTTAAGAAATGAGGGGACATTAGTGGGGAATATAAAATAGGGTATCTTGGTTCGAATTTAGTTACCTAAAAAAACACGCCTTTACCACCAATGAACCAAAATGACCCGCACTTAATGCCGAAATTAAATGTCACACAATCTTGGTCCACTTTACTGCATAAGACTAAAACATAGCACTACAAACCCCAGATAATGGTACTTGTTCGCTGTCATAAAAAATGAGTCACGTACAGATCAACATACAACAAGTGTAATAAATATTGAAGTCCTTCACCCGATGACAGCATAATTTGTACAACAGAAGGAGCTCGTTACAATTTCTTTGCATGAAGTCAAGCCCGAACATTTCCACGTCTTCTAGATAAACGTTTGTTGTGTATTGCTTGCCAACATTTCCCGTGAGTTTAGTGTTCTATTGTGTCAATTTAATCGGAGCTAGTCAGTTTGTCAAAGATGGGAAACATAGCAATGTCTTCTAATTTC
Source organism: Megaustenia siamemsis (assembly GCA_032433765.1). Taxonomy (NCBI): domain Eukaryota; kingdom Metazoa; phylum Mollusca; class Gastropoda; order Stylommatophora; family Ariophantidae; genus Megaustenia; species Megaustenia siamemsis. The sequence continues at coordinate 34,213,858 of JAVIAB010000047.1, forward strand.
GACACCGTCATAAAACGGGTCCTGTATTTGTCGGAGAACTACCCAGACAAGGAACTGTTTGTGTTTTACCGAGACGAAATGAGAGACCCATACACAGCGAGGCAGCTCTTCGAACTAGGGGCCAAGTTTGCCCATAGAGTGCGACATCAGTACGGCTTCCAGCGACATGATATTATAGCCAACACCATACCTAACTCACCTGAGCGGTTGATAACTGACATTGGTATTACGTTGGCTGGTTGTACGTGCATGAATGGACAGGTATGGTCAATGTTGTTACAACTTTTTTTCTGATTTTAATGTCACTCTTTAGCTATCGTCTGCTTAAAGCCATCACGTAACATGTTTGTAGTAAATAAATGTAATTATTAAACTTCACCGTAACTTTTGAATGAGAAATAGCTTTTGTTGGCTGTAATCAAACCAGTCAACACACTACATTTGAACTGCCCAAGTAGATTTGTGTGTGTTTTTACCCACTTTAATTAATGTGCTGCAGGTTGTGTGATGTGCTCTTATGTTTAGTGTTCTTTTTCATTTTTTGTTGTCTGTTGATTCTGAGCGACGAAGTAATGATGCGCTCGTGTAATGATGTGCTCGAATGATGATGTCCTTGAGTGATGATGTGCTCTAGTGGTGATGTTATCGTGTGATGATGTCTGGTGGTTATCATGTTCCTCGTCAGAACAATCTGATTGTTAATGTTATTTTATTCCAGATTATTCAACGGTACAAAGAATTCCAAGCTAATTTCCAATATTAGGAAGAAACAATCATCATTTTTTGGCCATTCCAGAACAACTGGAATATATTGTAACAACTGGAAAAATTGAGGGACGAAGAGATAGAGGGAAGAAAAGAGAAAAAATAACAGACAGCTTAAGAGAATGGCTTGGCAGAAGGTCAACAACAGAAATGATAAATAGCTGCCGAGATCGAAAGTTGTAGAGAGACATGACCACCTACGCCAGTAGGCCCGGTACTTGATGATGATGATGATTGAACGGTACTTTGTGAAAGTCCAGCTCTTTCACTTTTTTGGTCACTCTCATTTCTGACTCGGTAATTTCTCGTCACACATAGAAGCCCAATTATTCTCAGGTATCTCAACATGTTGTTACAATGATTGTGTATTGTTCTCTGGCTGTTAATATTCACGTTTTGCAATGGTAGTCAATGTTGGGGGTCACGTTGCACGATTGATTGCTTTCATTACCTTTCGTGCTATATGTTTGTTATGTAGTACTGGGGCCAAATGTCCAATCACATAATCGAATTCGTTTTGTTGTCAATCTTATAGCATTTTGTATAGGATGATATGACACTTCCCAAAACATTTGTAGTCTGTCGCATGCTTTCATTTATTATTTTCTAAGGCGTTCTGTGCTTCATTTTCTTTACTTGCAATAACGATGACTTCTGTCTGTGCTGTATTTTTTATATCGTTAGTTTTTCATATCTCGTTAGATCATCTAACATTAACTGTGTCCCTTTTAACGTTTGCTATGATACCTTACTTATCTGTATAATAACTTTCTTTGAAATAGTTATCTTCGTTTGTATTAGCAGTTATATGTTGGTGTTAACAGTTATATGTTGTTTTTAACAGTTATATGTTGGTGCTAGCAGTTATATATTGGTGTTAACAGTTATATGTTGGTGTTAACAGTTATATGTTGGTGTCAACAGTTATATGTTGGTTTTAACAGTTATATGTTGGTGTTAACAGTTATATGTTGGTGTCAACAGTTATATGTTGGTTTTAACAGTTATATGTTGGTGTTAACAGTTATATGTTGGTGTCAACAGTTATATGTTGGTGTTAACAGTTATAGGTTTTAACAGTTATATGTTGGTGTTAACAGTTATATGTTGGTGTCAACAGTTATATGTTGGTGTTAACAGTTATATGTTGGTGTTAGCAGTTATATGTTGTGTGTGAACTCTAAGAAGAACATTTAATAGACAGGGCACAACTATGGGCTTAAGAAAAAAACAAAACCTACAAGACCAAATAGACAGGAGCAGTTATTATTTCTTCCCGAGAGAAACTAATTAACGTCTGTGATTGGTAACAACGATGACGTGTACATCCCTGTCGTTGTATCGTCTTTGATTAGTCAACGCTAGCGCTTATTTTTTCATTGTGTCTTCTGATACAGGCTTGATAATAAGGAGGTTAGTTCAAAGTTGGTCAGTGTCTGCTAGTCGCAATCTGCCTGTCTTCTAGATAATTAGTCACAAAATATAAAATGTGATCTTGATTATATTAACCGTTAGCGTTCTAATTGCTAAGGTGGCAGTTATGGTGCTCTTCTGTTTCCTGGCCCAATTCCAGTTTTTCGCACATTGCTTTCAATTATTGATCGTTTTTCTACTATCAATAAATGTAAGTTCATTCTCCGACTGTGACTTTAAAGCTATATTTCCCGGTGATCTAAATAACCTCTATGCAGTCCTTTCTGTTCCAGATCTGTCTTTGGGGCATTTATCCCACGTTTTCGGTCTTTTAAAGGACTTCCAGGACTGGAAAATAAAGACAGCGAGTCAAGTGCAGTCACCACGATGTGTCACCACGAGGTCTCACCACGAGGTGTCACCACGAGGACTCACCACGAGGTCTCACCACGAAGTCTCACCACGAGGTCTCACCACGAGGTCTCACCACGAGGTCTCACCACGAGGTCTCACCACGATGTGTCACCACGAGGTCTCACCACGACGTGTCACCACGAGGTCTCACCACGAGGTCTCACCACGAGGTCTCACCACGACGTGTCACCACGAGGTCTCACCACGATGTGTCACCACGAAGTCTCACCACGAGGTCTCACCACGACGTGTCACCACGAAGTCTCACCACGAGGTCTCACCACGACGTGTCACCACGAAGTCTCACCACGAGGTCTCACCACGACGTGTCACCACGAAGTCTCACCACGAAGTCTCACCACGACGTGTCACCACGAGGTCTCACCACGACGTGTCACCACGAAGTCTCACCACGACGTGTCACCACGAGGTGTTGATGTCAGAGTTTTCAATTCACCCATGACAGAAGAAAAACAAAACTTTGGACCCAACGAACCTGAATTCTCCTCTCCAGGTTCTTCTCTTCTCCCAGAGCACAACGAGTAAGGCCACCCGCTCCCCTTCTCTCTTCCATATGAGAGCATTCATTGTTCCGGTCCTGATGTTCCTTGGGTTCACTATGGTTTCATGTTAGGAATCTATTGGAGCATCTCCTTCACGCTTCATTAATTCGGTAGGCATGTCACATGGACCTAGTTCTGCACTTCTTGTAATTATTGTAATGACCCCCATCAATGTTGAATTAATAACAGTCGTTTGTGTCGGTGTGATCTTTGTCTTTGGTTGCTGATGTTGGCTAAAGTTTGTTAATGTGCCTGATGTTATGTTGGCCAAAGTTTGTTAATGTTCCTGATCTTATGTTGGCCAAAGTTTGTTAATGTTCCTGATATTATGTTGGCTAGAAGGTTGTTAATGTTCATGATGTTATGTTGGCTAGAAGTTTGTTAATGTTCCTGATGTTAAGTTGGCTAAAGTTTGTTAATGTTCCTGATGTTAAGTTGGCTAAAGTTTGTTAATGTTCCTGATGTTAAGTTGGCTAAAGTTTGTTAATGTTCCTGATGTTATTTTGGCCAAAGTTTGTTAATGTTCCTGATCTTATGTTGGCCAAAGTTTGTTAATGTTCCTGATGTTATGTTGGCCAAAGTTTGTTAATCTTCCTGATGTTATGTTGGCCAAAGTTTGTTAATGTTCCTGATGTTATGTTGGCCAAAGTTTGTTAATGTTCCTGATGTTATTTTGGCCAAAGTTTGTTAATGTTCCTGATGTTATGTTGGCCAAAGTTTGTTAATGTTCCTGATGTTATTTTGGCCAAAGTTTGTTAATGTTCCTGATGTTATGTTGGCCAATGTTTGTTAATCTTCCTGATGTTATGTTGGCCAAAGTTTGTTAATGTTCCTGATGTTATTTTGGCCAAAGTTTGTTAATGTTCCTGATATTATGTTGGCCAAAGTTTGTTAATGTTCCTGATGTTATTTTGGCCAAAGTTTGTTAATGTTCCTGATGTTATGTTGGCCAAAGTTTGTTAATCTTCCTGATGTTATGTTGGCCAAAGTTTGTTAATGTTCCTGATGTTATGTTGGCCAAAGTTTGTTAATGTTCCTGATGTTATTTTGGCCAAAGTTTGTTAATGTTCCTGATGTTATGTTGGCCAAAGTTTGTTAATGCTCCTGATGTTTTGTTGGCCAAAGTTTGTTAATGTTCCTGATCTTATGTTGACCAAAGTTTGTTAATGTTCCTGATCTTATGTTAGCCAAAGTTTGTTAATGTTCCTGATGTTATGTTGGCCAAAGTTTGTTAATGTTCCTGATGTTATGTTGGCCAAAGTTTGTTAATGTTCCTGATGTTATGTTGGCCAAAGTTTGTTAATGTTCCTGATCTTATGTTGGCCAAAGTTTGTTAATGTTCCTAATGTTATGTTGGCCAAAGTTTGTTAATGTTCCTGATGTTATGTTGGCCAAAGTTTGTTAATGTTCCTGATGTTATGTTGGCCAAAGTTTGTTAATGTTCCTGATCTTATGTTGGCCAAAGTTTGTTAATGTTCCTGATGTTATTTTGGCCAAAGTTTGTTAATGTTCCTGATGTTATGTTGGCCAAAGTTTGTTAATGTTCCTGATGTTATTTTGGCCAAAGTTTGTTAATGTTCCTGATCTTATGTTGGCCAAAGTTTGTTAATGTTCCTGATCTTATGTTAGCCAAAGTTTGTTAATGTTCCTGATCTTATGTTGGCCAAAGTTTGTTAATGTTCCTGATCTTTTGTTGGCCAAAGTTTGTTAATGTTCCTGATGTTATGTTGGCCAAAGTTTGTTAATATTCCTGATCTTATGTTGGCCAAAGTTTGTTAATGTTCCTGATGTTATGTTGGCCAAAGTTTGTTAATGTTCCTGATCTTATGTTGACCAAAGTTTGTTAACGTTCCTGATGTTATGTTGGCCAAAGTTTGTTAATGTTCCTGATCTTATGTTGGCCAAAGTTTGTTAACGTTCCTGATGTTATGTTGGCCAAAGTTTGTTAATGTTCCTGATGTTATGTTGGCCAAAGATTTTTAATATTCCTGATGTTATGTTGGCCAAAGTTTAGTCTGCAACATTAAAAAAAATTCTAGGTTCGTTCATCTTTCCCATTCCCGTTATTATTACTTCTACAGGATCATGTCTTGTTCAGTTTCTAATTTTTTTAATCACGGATGAAGTATGAGTGCTGTAATTTGTTTGTTTGTTTGTTTGTTTGTTTTTGCCTTGACAAATGGCACATTCTATACTGTCAACATCTGACTAAGCCGCTTAACTTCTCCGGAAAAAAAAACAATATGGTACCCATTTCATAATGGAAGAACCTAGAAGCTGCCAAATGGAAACGAATCGGACCAGTTCAATAACAACTGACCAACCAGGATTAATCAGTTCCTACTTCTGGTAAGCTCATGAAGAACTTTCCAGCTAGTTAATTTTTGTTATGTATTGATTTTATCGACGGTCATTGCATATCAGATAAGTCCATACGTTCACAGATCTCCTTCGAAGGATGTGTATCTCTCAACGTGCAGCGACTAACTAGAATGTGATGATTTACTAGCCTTCTTAGGCTTCTTGTATAATGATCCTGTTCGAAATCGTTCACCTTAATATTCTAGCAGTCTATTCACGGTTGCGAATCGTTTATTTTGTTATTTGGTTCGGCGTTCCTGAGGGCATTCAGAATGTCGAAGGATCCATCACTCTTCCACACTCCGAGTCTGTCAAATTGGCAAGCCTGTCCGCGCGTTCATGACCTTCAACATCCACGTGCCCTGGTACTGAAGCAGACTTCTTTCAGGTCAGACCTCCCCAGAAAACTTAGAGCCCAGCCAGCTGCGATTCTCCTGAGCATGCGCATTGAGTTACTTAGGTGTGTTCCACCGTCCATCACATTTCTACCTTCCCCACGAGTCGTGAAATCTCTATTTACGAATAGACCCATTTGTGTGAATGATTGAGTCACACTTAGAAGATTTCTTTAAAATAAATGCTTTCACTTCTGCCGCAACGATCATATGGTTTTGTCGTTTGCATTGTGTGTCTAGTGTTTACGTGAACGGATGTACTGCACTCACGCGGAACCTATTCTTCACCAGACTCTAGTGTCAGCACTCTTGCCACTGTCTGCCCCTTCCATGATTTGTCTCTTTCTAACCTACTGCCTTTTCAAACAATTAGATTCACAAATGAGGACTGTCAGGGATATAGAAAGAGGCAAAGTGCATCATCCTTTGTGCACGCAACAAAAATTCTTGTCAACTTCCTTACACGGACTAAAAGTGCTTGATTCTTTCAGCTTAGTCTAATTTTTTTTTCTTCAGATATTGATTTAAATTATTGATTTAATTCTGTTGTCAGTAAATTTTAATTGATATTCCGACTGGGGTTTTTGTGACATTCCTCGGTGTTCTACATAATCTCTTTGAGATCTTTTTTTTGTTCAAAATGTATCTTTTGTTTTCATCAGCTGTTGTCATATGTAATCATTGTTGTTGGTGAGTTTTCAGCTCTCTATCAGGGTTTCTTTTTGTTATAGCTCTTGAATCGGTGACTGCTCTTTTATTTTTCCGTTTCATGATTTTATAATAAATCTAATTCATACTTTATGTACGGCTTCACACTTACAATACATACACATAGTTATGATTACATTCAGCCAAAATCAAAGAGAAGATACGCAAACAAACAAAATAAGCAAAAAGAACTGACAATAACAAAAAAAACAATTAAAAGATCAGGAAACAAGAAAAATCCTAGAAGAATAAACTAACAAAGGAATTTAAAAAAACTCCCTAACGAAGTAAGCACAATAGAAGAAGAGTGGAAACAGTTTAAGAAAACAGTAATCACTATCTCAAAAACAGTATGTTAAACGAAACTAAGAACAAAAGAAAGGAAAAAGAGCACACCATGGTGTAATGAAGTAATCAAAGAAGCAATTAAAGAAAAGAAGAAACTGTTTAAAAATTGGAGGGAGAATAAGAACCAAGAAGAGCATGATAAATGTGTCTTAGCTCGGAAAAAAAGTTACATTTTTGATTAAAGAAACTAAGCAAAACAAATAGACAGAATTCGGACAAAATATGAACAAGGACTTCAAGACAGTCACAAGACATTTCTACATAAAAGTAAAGGTAACAAAAGCGAGAAAAGATAACCACGTTCATACTGAACTCATAAATGACAAAGATGAACAGCCAATATCAAATAAGCAACATGTGGAGCACAGATAGAAAGAATATTTTGAAGACCTATTAAACACGGCACCATCTAGCAATAACACAACAAAAACAACGCAAGAATGTACAAACACTGAACCCAAAATCATGAAAGAGGAAATCGAAGAATTAATCAAATATACACCAATGCCTACTGGCGTAGGTGATCATGTCTCTCCACAACTTTCGATCTCGACAGTTATTTATCATTTCTGTTGTTGACCTTCTGCCATGCTTAACCTGTCTTGTATCTTTTCTCGTTGCTTCCCTCTATCTCTTCGTCCCTCAATTTTTACAGTTGTCACAAATATTCCAGCTACTCGCTTCTCATTACATAGCCAAAAATTAACAGAATGTTTCTTCCTAATATTGGATAGTAGCTCTCTTTATCCGTTGGCCTCTTTTAGAACGTGTTGATTGCTCTTCTTAGTTTCCCATAGTATCTCAGCATTCTTCTGTAAAACTACACTTGTACAGCCTTCAGTGATTTTCTTAGGATTTGGATTATAAAAACGGATGTTTTGTGAATTTTTACTTCTTTTGAATTACAAACCAACTAACCACGTCTTGCGTAAATAGGCATAAAAGTGGTATCTGTGTATATCGGCGATGTGTTTACAAATTGGAATGGATTAGCCAAGAGACTGGTAAGTACATTTCTTCCTTTTCTCTAGATTGTTGTTTTATTTTCTTCTCATTCCAGCTTATTTTGCATGTCACTTTATTTGGTGTACAGAAATCTTTCTTGATATTATCGTGAGCTCAAAAAGCCGTCATTCATGAAGATTTGGATATAAAAACAAACAGTGGAGAATCAGAGATCTATGATTTTATGATGCGATTGTCATCATGTAAACAAATTGTGTTGGAAAATGTACGCGTCCAAATGGAGTTTTCTAGTCTGAACTGGTGTGGATAGTTCGTCCACAAATTCGTGCCCACAGAGTTGATCAATTATCTCGGAAACTGATGAATTTCTGTAATTCTTTTTATGAAATCTTTTTTTTCACCGACCTTCGGATTTTATAACATTTAAGTACAAAGGTAGTCTGAATTTTGCACAAATCGTTTTTTGTTATATAATTTTAGGAAAATATCAAATCGCGTGCTCTAAACATTAGATTTTACAGTAAATTACGTTAATTTGTTAACAATGCAAGCCAAAGGCGTATCCATATCACATTGAAGAGGGCACTATTTTTCTTTTAATTTTATATCTTCGTCATAGAGATAGGTAAACTTTGACCAAAGTATCAAACACACATATTCGCCAAATAGCAGGCGTGTCATCAACAAAATATATGGAACAACCAGAACATCAAACACACATAGTCAACAAATAGTAAGAGTGTCATCAACAAAATTGTGCACATGTCATACATATGTCATTCAGAATCAGAAGCCTCTAAGAGGTTGTTAACAACTGTTATCGGTTGGACAAACTGCAATCCATCTCGTTGCCAGTATTGTTCTCTTCTCTGAGCACATGGTCGTCACATTTTCTCCAGTACTCAATGTCTATCGTTGAGAGGGCATCACGCGTCAATTCTTTAACATCACAAATTTTAAACGTCGTGTTCTGCGAGGCAACTTCCCCTTTGACTTTAGCCCACACAAGTTCTATTGGGTTGAGGTGCGAATGATAAGGTGGGAGGCGAAGAGATGTGTGGCCATACTTTGCAATTATTCTATCAATTGATATAACTTTGTCTTCTTAGTCCAACAAGTTGCAACAACTCTGGTTTTAACTGGGTGTTTTGAAAGGAAACATTTTTTTTCTAAGCCACGTGATGATTTGATCTTTTGTGCTTGACGAGTTTGGAACTTTGTCCTCCAGTGCTACCGCATTATGATAGGATGCATTGTCCATTACAAGACATGAAGGTCAATCCAGAATGGGGCGTAGAGTGTTCTCTATCCAGTCTCTGAAAATTCGTCCATACATTTCAATGTGGTAGGCCCTATTGTCTGTAGACTTTGATTGAAAAATAGGTTGTGTGATATTAACTAGACCTTTATCTCTACTGTCAGCATGTACCAATATAATTTGTTGTCCTTTGCTGCTTGGAATGCTTCTTTTATTTTCTCTGTCAACTGATTGCCATTCTTTCTCATATGTATGATGAGCATTGACCCACGTTTCATCCAAATATACTAAATCGTAGCCTTCCATTCGTCGCTCACGGATCTGCCTCAGGTATTTGCTTCGGGTAGTTATCAGGTGTGGTTTTTCACAAACAATATTTCTACCAATAGCAGATTTGTGAAAAGTGAAACCAACGCCTCTTACGATCTTCCAAAGAGTAGTTTTTGAGATGTCAATATCACATTCTAATTGCAGTCGAACTTTAAGTTTGCGCAGTGTAACAAGTTGATTAGATTCAAACATTTTTCAAATTTTCACGTCTAATAACATCTTTGTCAAATTCATCAACTTTCATGTTTCTTCCTTGCTTGACCGTCAGATTGGACAGCTCTGCAGTCAAAGTTCTGTCCTATGCATCGATTGAAAGACTTCTATCTATATTTAGAACTGTCCGTGTTCTGTTTTCTGGTTTCTTTATATCGTAATATAACCGACCCCTTTTATATGCCTTGCAAAAGTAGCTGTACAATAACACAGTTACCTTTTGTATAGTGATGAATTTACATTTTAAACTCAAAATACGCCACAGGACCAATTTAACAAGAAACCGGAAATTAAATGATCACCCAAAAATGAAAATAAAAAATCGGATTGGCGCGCGTCTTACAAGTTACGGTTCAGTGACTACGACCTGGTTCTAATATAGTGGTTAGAGCGCGTGAAATTTGCCTTTTTAATTGGTGAGTTGATTACAACAAATGTGGGTATTGTAAAATCCTAAAATTTAGGACAAGGAAGAAAATAATATTTGTATATACCTCAAATAAGCAAAAATCTTTCCTAAATGCATGACATAGAGGCTAAAAATCAGACTGAAGGTCGGTGAAAAAATAAGATTTCATTAAAACAAAAAATTACAGAAATTCATCAGTTTCCGAGATAATTAATAAACTCTGTTGGCACGCATTTCTGAACGGATTGTAGTTACTATAGAAAGCTGTGGACACGCCATGAGATTTCAGGTTATTCTTTTTTATTTTGTGACGGAGACATTTTGTATAAGATGTTAACAACACTAGCACATGTCATCAATTGCACATTTTTTGACATTCATCTCTTGCAACCTGCTTTGTTTTACGTATAAAAATAGTTTTATAAAGACTCCCCAGAATTATTCTCCCGTCTTAAAAATAAATAAATAAAAGTGCTAGATAGTGAAGGAATTATTGGTGATATTTTTATATTTAATTAAAAGAGAAACCAAACTTCGGAATTTGTGAAACACTCAGGTTCATAATAAATTGTTCTCTGTAATTGATTATATATTATAGCAGCTTTCCATGCGGTAGAGCAACTTTCAACATCAATAATGAAGCAAAATGAATGTCCTCATTTAGATTCTTCTTGCGGACGGATCAGATTTCTTCCAATCAGCCAGAAACAGTCGATGCAGAGGCGTGGTTCTGAAACCAGAAAACGATTCTCCTGCTTGGAAGCTGCTTAAACCTTACGTCATCGGAGATATTACTAGTGACGTCACTGAACTATCATGTGACAAAATACCTGATATGACGTCAGCACTGCTTGTGTCTAGGAATGCCAACACGTTTGTATACAACTGTAGTCCTTGTGGGTTTTTTTTTTCAATTTAAATATGTTTATTTTATTTACATTAGTAGCTTAATATCATAAGTGATCAATATGTCGGTTTGTTTAAAGGATAACAGTAACCAATGTAGCTTTTACCTTTGAAGACTTTTGTTGAGCTTCTTATATTTAGAGATTTATATTTTGTATGAACCACAAAGATTTGTATAAGATGATAGTAGACTGAGACTTGAGATGGAGAGATCCAAGTACCAGGAACCACTGCATAAAGATGACTCGGGAGAGAGGGAGACATAGTAGGAGTCTAACGTCAATCTCGAGCCTCGTACTTCGAACGTTTCAGAATTTGTATCAGGATTTCGAAGAACTCTTCTGCGTTCCCAATGCACGAGTGCAGGCGAAGTGAAACACGTCATCTGTAAATGAATTCTTTTGTACAAGTCATCTCTTGTGTTTCATTAATGTGTTTGCAATGCTTTCTCGAATTGTTTGCTGGTTTCTTTGGTTCATACAACCACTGTTTATTAACTATAGCATTCAAGAGGAGTGTGGGAGCAGGAACAAAGCCTAGGAGGACAGTTATTGTATCGATATAACATGAAAATAATAAAATTATGAAGAATTGATAAATGAACATGTGTGAGAAGAGAGAGAGAGAGAGAGAGAGAGAGAGAGAGAGAGAGAGAGAAAATCAGAAGTATACTTTTCTTTGTTATGTTTATGTAAGAGGAGATTGTCTTAAATAACCACCTTTGTCATCTTCTCCGCAAACCATAGGGGATAACACCACTTACAACATATACAGTGTTTTGTTTATTGTTTAATTTATTATTTTGGGCATTAAATTGTTTTATTTGTATGAGTTGTTGCTTTTTATCAAATTAGGTATTTCTTATGGTGTATGAACTGATCAAGAAAGGCAGTATTATGAGTGCTACTGTCAGGGAAGACTGGCTCTATTTGATGCCTCTGTCGATGCCGGACCAAGACCATTGGAAAATACAAGGTTATTGCATAATTACCATGCACAACTCGGTGGGTAAATTGTTGGAGAAAATAATCTACCAGGCTGCGTTTTCTTGCACCTACCCTCGGAAGGTATCGTCTAAACAGAAAGACTTGATTAAATGCTGCGATCTTTGCACATGATGTGTTATGAAGGCTTCCGTGCACGCATTAAAACGTTTGTTGTTGAAATTGACCTGTAGGATGCAAACAAAATACTATCTCTGGATTTTCTGATGTCTCAGCGTCTTGAACTCAATATCAGCCAATTCCTCCGGGCCCTTTTCCAACGAAAGCTGATATTTGAATGTGTTACTTGGACCTCAGAACGAACAACAGTTCAAGCAGGACGTGCACGGGTTTCATCTTCATCTCCTGTGTTATTCAATGCCTACACAGCAAGGAGCACAAAGCACCAAGTACAGTAGCAATACTAACAAAAAATAAGAAAAAAAGTGGTATGTTGACAGCTTTACGTGGTAATGGACAAAACAACAGTCAACGTTTCGGCCAAGTAGGCCTTCAGCTGGAACAACAAACAACAACACAAAAAATATATATAAGGATATATAAACAAAGATATGTAAACAATGTAAACAAATTAGGTGGCTCATCGTAAATCCCTAGACCGGCCATACGCTAATCTTACTGTCTGTTGTTTGATATGCGACGGGGATAATCTGACAACTAACTGTGTGTTTATATGTTCGGAATACGAGTCAACAACGATGACCTAATATCACCAAGCGTTATACATAAAAAAAAAAAATAAGACGATGATCATTTTCAGGAGGACGTGAACTTCCGGTATATGGTGGATAGGCGGCAGGAGCCATTGAAGGCTATGCGTGAAAAGTGTTCCTTGTTGCAGTTTCCTCATATTCCAAGTCCGGCTTGTTCCAGGAGCTACTGAGTTAAGTGCTCTGTGCACACCGTGAGCTGTGTGTCTCATCCGTTTTGATCATGTTTCGATATTCCAATTGTTTACGATGAGTGATGATATCGTATGACAGGTAACAGTTGGCTGTGTTCACTTTCTGCGCGGTTTCGCCTTATGTCTTTTTTTGGCGTGTGCTGAGGCTGCTACGATGGGCACTACAGTTACCTTTCTTTGTTTAGGAGATGAGATTCGGATGATTACGCTGGCACGGGCGGTTGAGCAATTATGGCTTTTAATTCGTTTGCAGTGATACCGGGGCCTTCCATAACCAAACAAATCTAACTACATGGCAATAATATGCTAGATACTCAAGAAAGGAAATAAAAAAAAAAGGTTCATTTCCCTGTGTTCCAGAGTGTGATCAGCCTCCGAATGGACTAAAATGAGAAGGCAGGATGACCAACTATATATCTCACTGACCAGGCAGTCAAGCGAAAAGACGGAACGGAAGGGATCTAAAAATATGGGGAGGTGGGTACAAGATATGTATAAACTGTGCATATCTAACTGTGTGTGCACCCCGAACCGATGAGTAAAAAGAAACATGTGTGTATATAGCAATACATGCGTACAAACGTAAATTCGCATATACTTTGCCACAAAGCACACAAAAGAAAACCCAAAGGTGCCCAACTGTGGCAATACATATGCAGACATATATATATATATATATATATATATATATATATATATATATATATATATATATATATATATATGTATCGGTTCGGTAGCGCATGGAGGTAAGAAATGTGTAGTAGGTGTCCTATGTGTATGAGAGCGATATGTTCACACCTTGGGGGGACAGCGAACCCAACCGAAGTGGATGTCAGTTACCAGGTAAAGCTCACTTTTTTTCTTTTTTATTTTAGTATTGCTATTATCATCAGCTTTACAGCAGCTTCGCATCTCTACGCATCTTGGTGCTTCTTGTTGCCTTTACTTCTTTACCAAGTACAGTACAAGTACAAAGCACCAAGATTATTAATAACCGAGCCAGCTATGAGATTATGTTACAGCCAAACAGGGTGTCATTGGAGTTGTTGACCACAGACTTAAGTTTGTCAAATAGGCGTCACAGACAAGAAGAAGAGGAAGAGGTGACTTAAGTGTACACATTCAAGGTCACTGGTATCTGTACTAGGAATAATTCACAAATAACAGAAAACATAGGGTCGAACAGATTGACCAGGATTTGAACTCGTGTCCATCAACGTCCCGCCTTGTCACTAGAGAGAACTAGACATCAGTTCTCTGACAGCTCGTTAAAACCCAGATATAATTATATTGTAGACTCGTGTCTTTGTATATTTATGCATGCTCCCTCATTGGAAGTTTCCTTCTATAGAAAATAATTAACTTGTTTGTTACGACTGTCTTGAATGAAGTGTAACTGGCACACTCTATATTATGATGTTATCACATCCATGATACTCAATATCACAGCAAGCATGAACTCGCATATTCAAATTAGTTCATGGATAGATCACTTTAGCTGCGTATCGGACAGCTCTGTAAGCGTTCAGACCCTCTTCTCAGTATATCCTCTACTGTAGCGTGTAGGGATTGACGGATCTTGCTCTCTGTTGTTTTACAGCTCTTCTTTGACTGCAGACGTAGCATGAATCAACCCGCATTTGTCTATCAGAGATTTCTACACGATCCCTCGATGATGAAAGATATAAGAAAATAGAACAGAAGCGTTACCATATTCTTCATTGCTGTTCCTGTATTCTATTGTAGCGTTTCGTCTTCTGAAGACAAATATATATCACACGAAGGGTGAAAGTATCTCAGTTTTTTATTTTTTTTTTTTTTTCAAAAATAGATTGAGACTATGGATCAGACAATGCAGAAATGTTAACTTTGAAGACATGCAGACCACCCAGTAATCACACACAAAATCGGTATCTAGGATACCATTATCCAGTGGCGTGTCCCTGTTGGAACTGGCAGTGTGTTATAGCGTTTGGTCTCTCATGGCATGGCGATGTGCCAAGGAGTACGGGTTCGATCCTGCTTCGGACCATATTTTGTTCTTTTCTTTCTGTTGTTGATTCTGTGGGTTTTTTCCGAGTGCTGTAAATATACCTCCTCCTCTGAAATGATTCGCATGTCCAACTTCTGCAGCAGTCAAATCCTTGTTATCTGTGATATCTTGCGACCACTTTTTCCACGTTTTCTCTCTCTCTCTCTCTCTCTCTCTCTCTCTCATTTACCTGATGTATGCCCTAGATAATCATCTTCTCTACACCGTTATGTCGTTTTACATGATCAAATATTTCATATTCCTTGTTTGTGTGTGTCATTTTCTTTACAATCTGGTTTTATGTGATTTGACGCTCTTGCAGAATTGACGTGTTTGTTCTTATTCACGGTACTCTAAGTATTCTTCTACAACACGAAACATTCAAAGACAGTAATGAATTCTTTAGCAGATGTTGACTGTCCATATTTCACAGCCATATGTTGCTATGAGAAAAATGCAGGGTCTTTACAACTTGTCTGAAGTGCCTGGCCCATGAGACTCGCCACCAGATGTGTGAGGTCTATTGAGCTCATCACGAGTTTCCTGACAATGCCAGAAAGTAGTTTGTCGTTCTTTGACTTCTTGGCAGTCATTAGTTGGTGATCATAGACTTGTCTCTGCTTTAGAGATTAGCTGTTTACCACAACCTGAACATTTATTTTGTTGTAGAGCAAATAATAAAAGTATTAATAACTGTAATAATGTATGTATTGAGTTATCGGGACTGATAAAGAATTCATGATGACGTCAACAGACACAGAGAGCCTCTATTGGAAGATCTAAGGAACAGTGAAGATGAAATGTTCGTGGACACAACAATCAGCCCCGATGATCTCCTGATGATTTTCACCACTTCAGGGAGCACTGGCTACTCCAAGCTTGTTGATAAAATACACAGAGAGGCCACACATACGCCAAAATCCATGGACATACTCCACTTTCGCAGAACAACGACAGACGAAATCGTTGAGTATAGTGACCGTTCTCTTGGTAATTGCGTTATGTGATCTTGTTTTGTTTAGATAAACTTTTAGATAATTATTTACACAGTTCTCTTTTTATTCCTATTCTGTGTAAATAATAGCACGTGCAACTAAAGATAAGGAGAGCGTGTAATAAATAAACCATTTGTGACAGCTAATATATGAAACAGCGGACCTAAATTTTACTAGAAAATAGTTGTAAATAATTTGTTCAGTGATAGCAAACCAGGAAAGGTGGATCAAAAGAAGTCTGAACACAGATATAAATAAATAAAAGTATTTGCTCAACACGTGGCACGCGAACAATACACAAAACGTTGATTTCCAAGAGCCTGTATTTTTTCTATACCAGGACAAAGAGGTGTAGCGTAAATTATCGACTGATCTCTTAAAATATTCATTCATATTTGTGAATACAGGTGGCCGAGATTACTTGCCACATTAAGGACAGAGCAGATGAATAATCGTGCCCATTTTGTAACAATATTCCAGAGTCCTTGTTGCTACAAAACAAAAAGCGATGAAAATAAAATATCTTAGTCATAGATGACGTCACAATTTTGCGGAGAATGTCATTAATGAGGAGATAGTAAAAGGCAGACGAGAGAAGAAGGTGGGGAAAGGTTGCCATGGATGAGCTGGGCGTGACTGCAACAGTCGATGAACATGTAGCGTGCTGCAGTCACGTGAGATCCGACTTGGACAAGCTCGAGTGTGTGTAGCTTTCATGACTCTCAAATAGTGTTGCATTACTTTTGTTTCATGAGGTTTAATAAGGTCAATCTACAAAGTTGTATAAACTCAGGATACATTACTCCCTCCGCATTATCGTCATCCAAGCTGTGATAAGATTGGCTACATCTTCTGACGTCACACTGAAACAAAGAAAATGCCTTTTGCGGTTAGTTTGATTATAGACATAACAGTCCATATGTTCAGATGAACATACTATTCGGATTGGGCTTAATGAGAGCACACATGAACAAGGAGTGACACGTCGGTCAATGAGAAAAGCACATTCTGTTATTATTTTTTTTGGAAATACGGTGAAAGGTAAAATATATGCAGGGAAGATAAGATCATGATGAACAAAGCAAGCATCTGAGCAATCGTGATCGACAAGCTAGCTCACATACCTATGGTCACTCTTCACTGTTAGCTCAAGTTATTTGAGACCTGCAATTGACAATAAAAACTAATGAAAATGTAGAAATTGATATTACTTAACCTGTGATATTAAACAGAGATAATCCACGAACAACGCATACAAATTAGCGTTGAGGTAGATGGAAATGACCTAGAGAAAGTTCAAGAATTTAAGAAGAATTTAAAACTGAGAATAATAAAATGGTATATCTAATCAATGGAGAATGAACAGAGAATGAACAGAGAATGCAGACAATATAGACAATAAAACCCTGTAGTGGTGGAAACAGAGGTGCAGGCGATCATGGCAGTAACTAAATCAATGGCCTGGCTAGAAACACATCCTTTTACTCAGGTTTGCTTTCTGAGTGACTCGATGAGTGTAAGTAAAGTAAAGTACCCCCGTCACGCCAAGTGGCGTATAGGAAAATATGGTGTTAGTGACCCTATATTTTACAGACCTTCAACACATGATTTTTGGGGCAATGTGGTCGGTATTACGCCCGTGCAGCTTTGCTTTCCCAGAAAAAAATCCGGTACCGATTTAAGGCTGGGTGAACCCGGAAGCCGTCGGTTGGGATCGAACCCTACCCCTTGTCCTGTGTGCTTAGGAAAATCGAAGGAGGTTTGGCTCGAAGGTAGTGATTGGAGTCACCAAAGAACTCAGGACTGTGTGAAAGGAGACGAACGAGCTGACAACCTGGATGGAAAAGATGCCGTGTATGGCGGACGTGCATTGGAATGGGTTGACATTCTGAATGCCCTCAGGGAGACATGGCGGGCTGATGTCATAAATAAAGAATCTACAACCACGTTTTGACTGCACGAACATCAGGTCAAACCTTGGGATGCCAGAAAGGAGCGTTGCGCAAGGAAACACAGACAAATAATAAATCATCACAGAACTGGAATCATCAGCCCCCACACACTGAGGACGATCCGTTGACTAAACTAAACTATCTAATCAACATTCCCTTATGGTGAAGAAACATGGAAAATATAATTAAGAAGAAAATTGAAGCCCTTGAAATGTGAACTTGTAGAACTGCATGGACAATGAATACAATAAATAGTGCGGCTTTAAAACAGCTGGAGATGAAAAAAACAACTGTTTAGCACAATTGTCACAAGATGAATATCATGTTAGGACACGTGAAGAGACGCAAAGACTTACTGATAGTCGTCTTGAAGAGAAAGATAGATATTTGTCAACGTTTGACGTGGAGACTGTAATGCTGAAGAAAGCAGTCTTCTTATGCAAATGAGTTCTATCTTCCCGGCCAGAGCCATCATCATCATCAAGTATCATGCCTGCTGGCGTAGGTGATCATGTCTCTCCACAACTTTCGATGTCGACAGTTATTTATCATTTCTGTTGTTGACCTTCTGCCAAAGCCATTCTCTTAAGTTGTCTGGTATCTATTTTCTTTTCTTTCCTCTATCTCTTCGTCCCTCAATTTTCCTCGTTATCACAATATATTCTATTTCCTTCTCATTACATGGCCAAAAAGTGATCATTGTTTCTTCCTAATATTGGATATTAGCTCTCTCTTTGCTTTGGCCTCTTTCAGAACGTTTTCATTACTCTTCTTAGCTGCACATGGTATTCTCAACATTCTTCTGTAAAAGCACATTTCTAGTCTCCAGTGATTTTCTTGTCTGTTGCCCTATTGTCCATGATTCACATCCATATATTAAGATTGGCTGTGCATAACATGTTAGAACTTTTTTTCTACTTTCTATTGTCACAAATTGTTTGCACAGTAGCTTACTCATTTTTTGGAAAGTTGCTTTTGCCTGAGCCACTCTGCATCTCACCTCTTTTGTACATCTACCATCTGAGGTTAACTAACTTCCCAAATATTTAAATTCATTCACCTGTTTTAATATTGTTCCACTTGTCTTTATTTTGCACTGAGGTGATGTCTTTTTCTTTGTTGTTACCATTACCTCTGTCTTTTTGTTATTAAGGCTGAGTCCTTTATTTTTGCTTTCCTTCACTATAATGTCCAACATTTCTTGTAACTCATTTTCACTCCTAGCGATTAATACTGTATCATCAACATACGTTACATTATTTATGTTATGACCTCCAATTCAAGGCATATCCATTATGGATCTTAAAATAATGTCACCATATTTATGAAATAAATCTGATGACAGCTCACAACCTTGCCTAACACCCTATTTTATTTGTTGAAACAGTCCCAATTGATTTCTAGTTCTTATGATCGTTGTTTTTGCCAGTACATGTTCTGTATTATTATTAGATCATTACTGTTTACGTTTATGCTTTCTAAAATTTAGATTATTTCTTGGTGCTTTACTTTGTCACATGCTTTGGTATAATCTATGAAACATAGGTACAGATCTGTTTTCACCTCTATGGCTCTTTCTACTAAAGATCTTATGTTGTATATGACATTGCTCGTTCCTTTACCTCTAACAAAACCACACTGTTCATCGCTAATTTCTGGACTATTTTGTTTCTCACTCTTCTCATGACAAATCTTAGTAATATCTTAGTCATGTGACTCATAAGGCTTATTGTACGATGATTATCGCATTCAGTAGCACATATTTCTTTGGTAGGGCTATGAATATTGATTTTAAAGGGAATCTGGTACATATCTACTGTTGTAGATGTTATTCAATATTTTTATTTCTGCTCCAAAATCACCCATGGCTTCAATATCTTCTTTAGTTTGATTATCTGGTCCAGGAGCTTTTCCTATTTTTTTATTGCGCAAGGCATCTTCCACTTCTTCTTTGAGTATTTCTGGTCCTTCCTCGTCATTCTTAACATTTACTTCTGTTCGTTCATTTACATAAATATCTTTAACGTATTTTATCCATCCTTCCCTCATGCTTTCTTGTTCAATCAACAGTTCTCCTTTCTTTGATCTTAGACATCCACTTTTTATTCCGTTTTTATTGCGTTTTTCTTCCAGTTAATTCTTCAAATTGTTTGTAAATAGCTTTGGAATCCCTTTTTAGTTGCGTTTCAGTCTCTTTGTTTTCATGTTTCTTTTGCTTCATTGCATTTTATTAAAAAAAATTGTATTTAATTTCTTATACTCTTCTTTGTTCTCCTTATTTCTTCTTTTTGTATCCATTAGCTGTAAAATGTCATCTGTCATCCAATTCTTTCTTGAATTTGTCATCCCATGTCGTATGAACTATTTTGATATGTGTTGCATTGATTCTTTTAGCATTTCTTACTGTTCATCAATAATGATTTGTATCTTCTCTATTGCATTGTACCCTTTCTGAATTTCAAAGTTATATTTGTCTTGTAACCCCTTGCCTGATTTAAGTAAGTAAAAGTAAAGTACCCCCGTCACGCCAAGTGGTGTATAGGGAATATGGTGTTAGTGACCCTATATTTTACAGACCTTCAGCACATGATTTTTTGGGTAATGTGGTCAGTATTACGCCCGTGCTGCTTTACTTTCCCAGAAAAAAATCAGGTACACATTTAAGGCTGGGTGAACCCGGAAGCCGTCGGTTTGGATCGAACCCTACCCCCTTGTCCGTGGTAGTCCAGTTCACTAACCACTGAGCTATCGCGGCTCCCCTGATTTAAGTTGATATAAATATAACTTTATATGAACTAAAGCTCTTTTTGCTGTTTTAAATTCTATTCTAAGCTTTCCCACAACCGGTACATGATCACTATTGCAATTGGTCTAGTTTTCACACATATCAGAATGTTTCTAAATCTGGTCAGGGTACATATTTACAAGAAAAAGAGACTGCATTTACTGTATTGCAGACCAAGAGGTAAATTTTAAGTCAACAAAGATACCTTTGCATTTGAGACAAGAGTAAATTAAATGTGCCTTACACAAAGAAAGCGATATAAAATTCTGTAAAATGGTTGAGATTGTTGTTGACTTGATTATTGAGAAAAGTTATCTCGTACGGTGACATGTTGTATCCATATTTTGTATCATCGACACTCTTTTGTTTGTGTTGTCCTTAGTAGTCAGACCTTTTAATGTTCTACAAGATAAAATACACAGTATAAGACTAAATTAACTTAGAGGTGTAGAAGTGTAAATGTGTAAAAGTATAGACATGTAAAAGTGTAGAGATGTAGAAGTATAGAAATGTAAAAGTGTAGACATGTAAAAGTGTAGAGATGTAAACTGTAGAGATGTAGAAGTGTAGGGATGTAAACTGTAGAGATGTAAACTGTAGAGATGTAAACTGTAGAGATGTAAACTGTAGAGATGTAAACTGTAGAGATGTAGAAGTGTAGGGATGTAAACTGTAGAGATGTAGAAGTGTAGAAGTGTACATATGTAGAAGTGTAGAAGTGTACATATGTAGAAGTGTAGAAGTGTACATATGTAGAAGTGTAGAAGTGTACATATGTAGAAGTGTAGAAGTGTACATATGTAGAAGTGTACATATGTAGAAGTGTAGAAGTGTACAGATGTAAAGTGTAGAAGTGTACATATGTAGAAGTGTACATATGTAGAAGTGTAGAAGTGTACATATGTAGAAGTGTAGAAGTGTACATATGTAGAAGTGTAGAAGTGTACATATGTAGAAGTGTAGAAGTGTACAGATGTAAAGTGTAGAAATGTAAAAATGTAGAGATATAAAAGTGTAGAAATGTAAAAGTGTAGATGTGTAGAAGTCTAGAGGTGTAAAAGTGTAGATGTGTAGAGGTGTAGAAGATGTTTGCTAGATGAATTAGCCTCTCCTGCACAGAAGACTGGTGTCACTACCGTCGCTTTCCATCAGAAGTGGGCAAACTGGAAATGGTAGCGCTCTAAGTGTAATGAGACAAGCTGACAAGGAAAGCCATGATGATGTAGCGTAATTTACAACCAATGTGTTTGGTTCTCTTGATAAATAGTTGGACAAAGAAGAAATTAATTGTTTATATGACCCGTGTGATGCAGTTTATATGTCGTCCTATTTATTTAACAAATAAAGTCTAACCATTCTAATTTCATATTGATCTTTTCATAAAAATAATGTAACCATTTCTTTTGTAGGCTGGCCTGGTGGGTACATCTTCAACTCTTACTGCACTGGACAGAAGCGTGTTTTGTTGGACTCTTTCTACAGCCGCGGAGGGAAAAAAGGACAGGCGAAATGGAACGCCATCGTGAAAGAGAAATGTGACATTGTTGTTGTCTTTCCCTTAGAACTAGACAGTATCCTCAAATATATTGCCAGCTCCGGGGGCTCCGACTTCAAAGCTAAAATTGTGGCAACTGGTGGACAGCCAATAAAGAAAGTAAGTATTTCAATAACAAAATGGTTGCACCGGTACGCACTTTGTTCTGTCAACAATTCTCAAAACTTATTGTTCATTTCTTCTCTTATCATCTGCTCGTGTTTTGGATTCTGTAAAACACTTTGTCGTAACGTAGTTGTTTGCGTTCGTCTAACTAAAACTAGATAAAATTATATCGTGAAAATGTACACGTAGACAGTGCTAGCAATATATGTACACGTAGACATTGTCTAGTTATATGTGTACACGTAGACAGTGCCTATAGTTCGTTCCGAAATTCGTTCCCACAGGGTTTGTCAATTATCTCGGAAATCGTTTGATGAATATATGTAATTCTTTTCATGAAATCTTATTTTTTCACCGACCTTAAGATTTTATAACATTTAATACAAAGGTAGTCTGATTTTTGTACAAATAGTTTTTTGTTATATAATTTTATGAAAATATCAAACCATGTGTTCTAAACATGAGATTTTACTGTAAATTATGTTAATTGTCTAATAAACCTCTCAGTGGTTGCGTCTTACAAGTTACGGATAAACGTGAAATTTGCTTTTCTAAACGATGAGTTGATTACAACAAATGTGGGTATTGTAAAATCCTAAAAATTAAGACAACCATGAAAATCATATTTTTATATATCTCAAAGAAGCAAAAATGTTTCCTTAATGCGTGACTGTAGGGGAAAAAATCTAACCTTAAGGTCGGTGAAAAAAATAAGGTTTCATGAAAAAAAATTACATAAATTCATCAGTTTCCGAGATAATTAATAAACTCTGTGGGCGAATTTCTGAACGAACTATAGTAATATGTGTACACGTAGACAGTGCCTAGTAATATGTGTACACGTAGACAGTGCCTAGTAATATGTGTACACAGTACAAATCAATTGTGGAAAAAAAACTATGTAACTATCACAAAGCGTCCCGATTGGCAAAATGCTACTCAGATTTCGTATTGCAGGGCGTCTGACAATTTAAAAAATAAAGAAATTTCGTCCCAGAATTGACAAGGTAAAGAAACAATTGGGTCCAATTGGGTTCGATCCTGCTAGGGTCCATATTTTTTTCTGTTGTTGCTTATTTGTCATTTTTTCCGAGTGCTGTAAACATACCTATTCCTCTGAATTGATTCGTTAAGGAAACAATTCCCTTGTAGTAGAAGTCACTGCTGGGTATTTTTTACTTCAACCATCTACTAAATGAGATTACACCCCTTTACCTTTCTGACTGCCAAACACACATTCACAGTCAATACATATGTTTGTGTACACAAGTTGGAACAGAAGATATGCGGTAAAGGATTGTGGTTATGTATTTCCGATAATATTTTATGGTTGGAAACATTCAGTTGTCAATCTTTAATATTATCTGTCCGTCGCTGTTTTGCCGAGCAACTTCTTTCGTGGCTGATTTGGATTTGATCGACAGGTCCGGCTACACAATATATAAGATAATTTTAATTTGAGGAGTTTTATCTGTTTTCTTTCCTCCCTTTTCATTTAGCTTGCTCTTCATTTGTTTTCTTCAAATGTTATTGTGCTGCTTTTTACACAACTTTTCCTTGTGATCACCTGCCAATCTCCTTGACTAAATATACAATTCACCCAGTTATTGTTTGAGTATAAAAGCGTTACATTTCTAGTGAAGTTCTGATGGTCTGAATTTTGCATGAAATAACGTTTTCATATTTTTTTTCTCACTGCACATTTAGGCACGGCTCACCGTAGAAGACATACTCTCCAAGTTAAGTCGACGGACTCTCACATTTTTTTTTTGCTGTAAAACAAACAAATAAAAAAGATGATTAGAGATCGCAGAGATGAGATTTCTCAGAACAATGTTGAGAGTTTCATGAACAGCTAAAAAGACCAATAAGGAAATTCTCAAAGAGGCCAACACAAAAAGGCAACTCCTAAAAAACATCAGTAAGAAACAATCAACATTTTGTGTGCACATCATGAGTAGAAGAAATGTTAAAATACTTGGTTACAACTGGCAATAAACAGGGAAAGAGAGATCGCGGGTGACAAAGAGAGAAGATATTATAGTTAGCTTGGTGTCATGGCATGGAAAACAGTCAACAACATAATTGATACAATGCGCTATGGAATAGAAAATTATGGACGGATATGATAGCCCACGGTATATGGCACATGATCATATATATATATATATATATATTGGTTATTGGTTATGGAAGGCCTCGTTTCACAGCAAACGAATTAAAATCCATAACTGCTCAACCGCCCGTGCCAGTGGAATCATCCGAATTACTAACTCATCTCCCAAACAAAGAAAGGGGACTGTAGTCCCCATCGTAGCAGTCTCAGCACACGCCAAAAGACGTAAGCCGAAACCGCGCAGAAAGTGAACACAGCCAACTGTTCCCCGTCATACGATATCATCATTCATCGTAAACAAGCGGGATATCGAAGCAGGATCAAAACGGATGAGACACACAGCTCACGGTGTGCACAGAGCACTTAACTCAGTAGCTCCTGCAACAAGCCGGACTTGGAATATGAGGAAACTGCAAGAAGGAACACTTTTCAGACATAGCCTTCAATGGTTCCTGCCGCCTATCCACCATATACCATGGGAGTTCACGTCCTCCCGAAAATGATGATCGTCATAGCACTTGATGATGTTAGGTCGTCATTGATGACTCCAATTCCAAACATATAGACACACAGTGGTGGTAAGTTATCATTTCCAATCCAACAGAAGCCACATGACCTGTAGTTAGTAAAACCACAGAGAGAATATGATTTTGTGACCTTCACTGATTCACTCTTAGATGTGAATGTGTAGTTTACACAAGAGGAGAAGTTTTCAACTACAGTGATCCCATTTAAGGCAATTCTGGGATAGCAAGGCAAGTCTCCTTTATAGCAGCAGAACTTGATGTTCTCCGCTCCCTTCTTGTAGCTGCCGCCACACGATTCTGATGTCTCATTAACTTGGATATCATTCAAGAACAATGTCAGATTAACATTCCATAGATATGGCTCTGCTGATGAAATGCTTGGTGCAACAGTTGTATCAATCATACTGGAGGCTCCTGGTCTGTGGTCATTAATATCACAGACAGCACATGATGTTGTTATATTCAGTATTTCTTTCTGGGGTGTAAATATGTGGCACACACATGGAGAGTGGTTTGTGGTCACAGTAATCTCATTAAAGGCAATTCTAGGGTAGCATGGCATAGCTGTTTCAGAACAGCACAATCCTGTAATGTTTTCTTTGTTCGCTATAAAGCTGCTGCTGCTACACAATCCTGACCAATTATAGGTGTGGACATTATTCACTTGCAATGACAAAACTGCTTTGTTTACATCATAAACCTCTGGAAGCGAATCATTTATGGGACTAATAGTACAGTTTATTCTTCCATCGGGGATATCTTCATTGAGTCCCCAAAAAAAGGTCTTTGGTTAAAAAGCACATATGCTTTTGAGTTAAACACACAATGAGCCCACTTCATAGATTCAAAATGATCCTTGCCAATGCCATCCGTTTGCACAAGTTAGGTCCTTATCTACCAACGTCCCAAACGTCTGAAACGAAGCCATCGAATTAACGACTTTATCTACAGCGAAGGTTAACGAACTGTGAACAAACATTTATGTTCAAACCCTTGAATACATTTTTAAAAATCTGCCAACTCGCAGCAATATCATATATCGTGTTGTTCAATGTAAACATTGCTTAGTCCATAGCTCGAATATAAATAAGCTGCCATTTTGGTGCGTCCCTGATGTCATTTTTCATATATATATACACATATCTTCCATGGTATATGGTGGATAGGCGGCAGGAACCATTGAAGGCTATGTCTGAAAAGTGTTCCTTCTTGCAGTTTCCTCATATTCCAAGTCCGGCTTGTTGCAGGAGCTACTGAGTTAAGTGCTCTGTGCACACCGTGAGCTGTGTGTCTCATCCGTTTTGATCCTGCTTCGATATCCCGCTTGTTTACGATGAATGATGATATCGTATGACAGGGAACAGTTGGCTGTGTTCACTTTCTGCGCGGTTTCGCCTTATGTCTTTTGGCGCGTGCTGAGACTGCTACGATGGGGACTACAGTTACCTTTCTTTGTTTGGGAGATGAGTTAGTAATTCGGATGATTCCACTGGCACGGGCGGTTGAGCAATTATGGATTTTAATTCGTTTGCTGTGATGCCGAGGCCTTCCATAACCAATAACCAATAACCATATATATATATATATATATATATATATATATATATATATATATATATATATACATCGCTAATTAACAATATTATATTTCTCATTAAAATAGTCACAATTAGAAGGAATGCTAACCATCGGACAGACGATTTACAATTGCTACGGATCCACGGAACAGAATCTATTGTCATTAGGAATTATTAAAAGTGAGTTGTCACGCTTTCTCCCTCATTTTTCTTTTCATTCTAATTTAAATTATATACAGCTTTATCTGGTACAATAGAACAATTCAGAATCTATTTAAATTAGAGAAATAAAATGAAACGATTAATCAAATAAGATGAATTCCGTATCCAATAGATGCTCAAATAATGCAATCAAGATGAAATGAACTTGGTGATACAAGGTCATCTATGAAACTAGTGATACAAGGTCATCTATGAAACTAGTGATACAAGGTTAACTATGAAACTGGTGATACAAGGTCATCTATGAAACTAGTGATACAAGGTCATCTATGAAACTAGTGATACAAGTTAACTATGAAACTGGTGATACAAGGTCATCTATGAAACTAGTGATACAAGGTTAACTATGAAACTGGTGATACAAGGTCATCTATGAAGCTAGTGATACAAGCTTAACTATGAAACTGGTAATACAAGGTTAACTATGAAACTTGGTGATACAAGGTTAACTATGAAACTAGTGATACATGATCAACTATGAAACTAGTGATACAAGGTTAAATATAAAACTGATGATACAAGGTCAACTATGAAACTAGTGATACAAGGTTAAATATGAAACTGATGATACAAGGTCAACTATGAAACTAGTGATACAAGGTTAAATATGAAACTGATGATACAAGGTCAACTATGAAACTAGTGATACAAGGTTAAATATGAAACTGATGATACAAGGTCAACTATGAAACTAGTGATACAAGGTTAAATATGAAACTGATGATACAAGGTCAACTATGAAACTAGTGATACAAGGTTAAATATGAAACTGATGATACAAGGTCAACTATGAAACTAGTGATACAAGGTTAAATATGAAACTGATGATACAAGGTTAACTATGAAACTAGTGATACAAGGTTAAATATGAAACTGATGATACAAGGTTAACTATGAAACTAGTGATACAAGGTTAAATATGAAACTGATGATACAAGGTTAACTATGAAACTAGTGATCAATCAAGGACAGCAGATCAACAACTGTAACTTCTAGAAAACAACGGAAACAGATTAATCGCTCAGGATTTGAGCAGTCTGCAAACACATTTCATAGTGTAGACAGTGCAGAATAACAACATATCATGATCAGTGCAGAATAACAACATATCATGATCAGTGCAGAATAACAACATATCATGATCAGTGCAGAATAACAACATATCATGATCAGTGCAGAATAACAACATATCATGATCAGCGCAGAATAACAACATATCATGATCAGTGCAGAATAACAACATATCATGATCAGTGCAGAATAACAACATATCATAGACAGTGCATGGGAGCCGCGATAGCGCAGTGGTTAGTGAACTGGACTACAAAGGACAAGAAGTAGGGTTCGATCCCAACCGACGGCTTCCGGTTCACCCAGCCTTAAATGGGTACCGGATTTTTTTCTGCGAATGTAAAGCGGCACGGGCGTAATATCGACCACATTACCCCAAAAATCATGTGTCGAAGGTCTGTAAAATGTATAGTCACTAACACCATACTCCCTATACGCCAGTTGGCGTGACGGGGGATACTTTACTTTTTTATTTTATAGACAGCGTATAATAACAACATATCATAGACAGTGCAGAATAACAACATATCATAGACCGTGCATAATAACAACATATCATAGACAGTGCATAATAACAACATATCATAGACAGTGCATAATAACAATATATCATAGTTGGAGCAGAATAACAATATGTCAAAGACAGTAAAGAATAACAACCGATTTACGTTCTAAAAAATTAAGTGTTTGTTAATTACTGTTCGTGTTGAAATGAGCGAAGAATGATATATTATATTCAATAAAACAATGGAAAAAACACAAACAGCACCAATTATATACAATATATTAGTGATGTAATATGTATTTACAATAGATTATGATTTCTCATTGGAGAGACTGTACATAGCGATGATCTGTAAGAGAAGAAACAAAGCAAGAAAAAGTATCAAGCTATGTACGGTGGAGACGCTTGTAGTACACCAGACATATGCTCAGGATGGTCGTAAGAAAACACATGTGTCCTGCCTCTGTGTGTACACTGGGTAGCAAAAACAAACCAGGGAGATCAACAGAGACTCTAGGAATAGCAATTATGGTTCAAGTCTTGGTCTAAGAGCAAAACAAGACATGTAAGACCTAGCAGCGAATGGTCAAACGGAACGCTTTCTGCCCTATTTGCTGTGTTCGGCCCGAGAGGAACCATGATGTTGGATGTGGGTAACTTCAAACATTCTAGTGTGGGTAACTTCAAACATTCTAGTGTGGGTAACTTCAAACATTATTGCGTAGATAACTTCAAACATTATTGCGTGGTTAACTTCAAAAATGTTTGCGTGGGTAACTTAAAACATTATTGCGTGGGTAACTTCAAAAATGTTTGCGTGGGTAACTTAAAACATTATTGCGTGGGTAATTTCAAATATTTGTGTGTGTGTAACTCAGTGTCGTATACTAGTTTTGGGGTCTGGGCTACTGCTATCATAATAAATAAAAACAAATATTATATTTAGTAGGCTAACATCTTCTCAAGACCTACAATTAAATATCACAGTTGAGGGAATACATCTGGAGACAGTCCAGAGCTGCAACTACCTGGGACATACTATAAACAATGATGGAAAATGTAAAATTGAAATAAACAAAAGAATAGGTATGGCAAAAAGTAATTTTAATGCCATGAAAAATATACTAACAACAAAACAAATATCAGCATGGCTGAAACTAAGAATCGCAAAATGTTACATCTTCTCAATATTCCTGTATGGTGCAGAAACACGAACATTAGACAAGAAAACAGAACAGAAAGTTATAAAACAACTGAAAATAAAACTCTTAAGTTTTAAAACAACTGAAAATAAAAAAGATAACTACTAAATACAATTAAGACAAGACAAATGAAATTTTTGGGGCATGTTAAAAGACAAGACTCAACAGCCTACTGAAAGTAATATTGGAAAGGAAAATACAAGGTAAAAGAGGCATGGGCAGGCCAAGACTAACATGGACGAGTAACATCAAAAGATGGACAAGTCAATCTATGACAGCCTGCACCATCAAAGCAAGAAACAGAGTAGAATGGCGATCCATGGTAGCCAACCTTCGTTGCGGAGAGGGCACTCGATGATGATGATGATAAGGCTAACATAAAGTAATATTTTCTAATGACATCACTACATTTTAAATTTCTTACTTATTTATGATAATTTTATCCGTCTTGTTTGGGACGAAAATGTCTTGATGACTTTGTCATTGAAAGTACTGTTGGGTTGGTTTCTAAGTTTCTGAAGGAATGATTTCTCAATGGACATTATTGCCAAACCAGATAAGCGTCTGAGTTGAGCGACAATAAGATTTAATTCTTTTGAGAGCAGAAAAAGTTCTTTCTACAAATGCTGATAGGCATAACGTAGTTATAAATAACTAAAAACGTTCAGGTAATCAGACAGTTTCTCTTTCACATTTTGATGATTTTGATTGGCTAGAGCTAAAAATAACCCATGAAACCGCATTGCTCTTGCTGCAACACCCGCTAAATATTTTGACGGGAATTTTTTTATGTCAAGGTCGTTAAATACTAGATTCGGATAGAGGAAAAATGTTCCTCTGGCTAATAGAGGTTTCAATGTAGTTTCGGTTTCATCCACAAACGTTATAGTGGCCAGAGGAAAACCTTGCTTTAATAAATGTAAATCAAAGCAAATAAATCATATTGGCCTACAAAATGTGTAATAGAATATTCGAAAATTTGTAATATAATTATGAAAACAAAATATAATAGATTATCATTTCCTTTTGTATTTCGTTAATACGTTTAGGCTACCGGCGGTAGCTGCGGTATAATAGAGAATATGCCACTGGGGTAACTTCCAACATTCATCAGTGGGTAACTTCCAACATTCTTGTTTGGGTAACTTCAAACATTCTTGTTTGGGTAACTTCAAACATTCTTGTGTGGGTAACTTCAAACATTCTTGTGTGAGTAACTTCAAACATTCTTGTGCGGGTAACCTCAAACATTCTTGTTTGGATAACTTCAAACATTCTTGTGTGAGTAACTTCAAACATTCTTGTGCGGGTAACCTCAAACATTCTTATGTGGGTAACTTCCAACATTCTTCCTTCGGCATCTTCAACCATTCTTCGTCGGTAACTTTTAACATTAGTATGTAGACTTTTTCAATCTTCCATATGTGTGCACATTTAAACATCCATGATTGATTTTCGTTAATCATTTGTTACTGAGTTTCATTAAGCGTGAGTGGTCAACTACAAATTCCCTACGCATACATTTTTAAACACTCAAGTGTGGGTATCTCTAAACATCCTTGTATTATGTTTTTAAAAACCTATGTTCGTGTTAATATTTAAAACACCAATTATGTGCTCTCCCATATGTTCCGGTTGCTTTTCTAGGGAGTTGATAACAAGTAGATTTTTATAAACGGCACAAGAGATTAAGCAGAAAGTTTTAACACTCACTTTTGCTAGGAAAGGCACAAATATTGATGAATCATATTAATCTGAGGTTATAAATGTCCGCTTCTAAGGAAGTGATGATGTGTTTGTATTTTCCAAATTGCGATTTTAAAGAAACCTATAATTTACAAGGTATTAATAATATTATTTGAACTATCAACCACAAGGAAGAAGTGGGAGATCTGGCTAGAGACAGAGATTCTTCCAGACGGGCTGTGAGTGGCGAATGAAACTTTCTGCAAAGGAAATTTGACCTGATGCTAATGTTGATGATGAGGATGATGATGATGAATCACAACTTTAGAAAAGTAGCACTGAATTAGAATAGTTGTGTAAAGACAGGAATATTCAAAAACATTTAGTTCAACGTTTTTTTTGTCAACAGAAGAAAAAAGAACAGAGTTCCCCAATATTTCACTAATTCCTTATATGTGGAAGTTAATCATGGACAATCACTGCGAGAACACCAGATCCAAAAAGACGGGAAATTATATTCCCCCTCGATGCTGAAAGACAAATGAGGAAGGAAACATGGACACTCAGTAAACAAGCAAGAATGTACTTGGAGGTCTGTGGAATATAAATTGACAGAAGAATGATGAGACAATCATGGACAGCTAAAATGAATAAATCATGAGAGAGTACACAAAAAACATTTAAAATCCTATTTAGAAATACTTCATTAATTAATTAAAAATCCCATTTTGGGAGAATGTGATGCTGAGATTAAAAAATAGAAACTGTTCTGACAACATGACAAATTGAGAGAGTAAGAAAAAAAGGAAGGCAGCGAGTGAAGATACCAGCCAGTTTAACAATTACGGAAATCAACGGTATCATTTACATTGAAATATGAAGACATTATTGTTAACGCTTTCGAGCGTGGAGACACGGCACATGATAAAGTATCACAACTAAGATACTGACACGGCACATGATAAAGTATCACAACTGAGATACTAACACGGCACATGATAAAGTATCACAACTGAGATACTAACACGGCACATGATAAAGTATCACAACTAAGATACTGACACGGCACTTGATAAAGTATCACAACTAAGATACTAACACGGCACATGATAAAGTATCACAACTAAGATACTAACACGGCACATGATAAAGTATCACAACTGAGATACTGACACGGCACATGATAAAGTATCACAACTAAGATACTAACACGGCACATGATAAAGTATCACAACTAAGATACTAACACGGCACATGATAAAGTATCACAACTAAGATACTGACACGGCTCATGATAAAGTATCACAACTGAGATACTGACACGGCACATGATAAAGTATCACAACTAAGATACTTACACGGCACATGATAAAGTATCACAACTGAGATACTAACACGGCTCATGATAAAGTATCACAACTAAGATACTGACACGGCACATGATAAAGTATCACAACTAAGATACTGACACGGCACATGATAAAGTATCACAACTAAGATACTGACACGGCTCATGATAGAGTATCACAACTAAGATACTGACACGGCACATGATAAAGTATCACAACTAAGATACTGACACGGCTCATGATAAAGTATCACAACTAAGATACTAACACGGCACCTGATAAAGTATCACAATTAAGATACTGACACGGCACATGATAAAGTATCACAACTAAGATACTAACACGGCACATGATAAAGTATCACAACTAAGATACTGACACGGCACATGATAAAGTATCACAACTAAGATACTAACACGGCACATGATAAAGTATCACAACTAAGATACTGACACGGCACATGATAAAGTATCACAACTGAGATACTGACACGTCTCATGATAAAGTATCACAACTAAGATACTGTCACGGCTCATGATAAAGTATCACAACTGAGATACTAACACGGCACATGATAAAGTATCACAACTGAGATACTGACACGGCACATGATAAATTATCACAACTGAGATACTGACACGGCACATGATAAAGTATCACAACTGAGATACTGACACGGCACATGATAAAGTATCACAACTGAGATACTGACACGGCACATGATAAAGTATCACAACTGAGATACTGACACGGCACATGATAAAGTATCACAACTGAGATACTGACACGGCACATGATAAAGTATCACAACTGAGATACTGACACGGCACATGATAAAGTATCACAACTGAGATTACTGCAGGAACTAATGTTGATAACATCTGGTCTATTTCAACCTACAGGTAATAACGTGGACGACTTTTTCTCTGGCAGGCCACCCTCTAACGTTCAACTCAAGGTTGTTAATGAGAACGGAGACAACTGCAAGCCGCGTCAAGCTGGGACCATCTTAGTTAAAGGTAATTTATCTAAACTAACGACCTCTAGCATATAGGGTCACTACAATATATTAACATTTTTGCCTTCATTCATCTTTTGCTGCACTCTTAACGTGAATATCTTCATTTCCTTACTAACCATTCCTGGTCATGCCTCTCTTGGTCTCATTAACTGGTCAACTAGAGACCAGAGAAGAACTGGTATAAGTAGAACCTACCTGTGGCACCATGAAAACATGGTCTAGCTAATGGAATCTTCTCTTTTAGACTTCTTTAATGATGTCACATCTACAATCTCCTCTGTTTGGAACTAGATCAGGCCTAAAGCATCAAGTTTTCTGTGAAGACACTCATTTCAAACGCCCCCAGTTAGTGGCAAATGTTTATTTATTTTTATTTAAGTTGGCAAAATAAAGTGTGTAAGTTAATCTGGCAATCGTTTTGTTTTTACTTGTATATCTTTCTCGCTTCTTGTTTCTTGTTCTTATTTAGATATCTTGATTATGCGAATGATTTTTAAAATCATCTTTATTTTGATTTATCAGATGGTTTCCACGTGAATCATTGAATGGAGAAGTTTTGCTTCATCCATTATGAGCATGTGACCGAAGTATTTCCAACGACTCTTTTATAACTCGGCATGTATTCGTGTTTACTTTCCTCTCTTATTTCATCTTAGCTGCAACAGTTTCAGTTTCATTCCACTTCTCTGTTCTATGTACCTCAAGTGTTTGTGACATTCAGTCAATAATCCTTCCCAACGAATTCGCTAAAATTGTGCTTCTCGCGCGTGCCCAGTAATGATTTTGACCAAAATCCTAAATTAAAATCAGTTGAGACACCATTTATATTCAAAATTGTGATACTCATTTGTGTTAAAGCAAATGAACTGAAGGAGGTAGCGTGGGTTAGCGTCTATTATTTCTCAGGAGAAATAAAACGCTAATGATTATGGAAGAAGTCAAAAATAATTAAGGTCACATTTGCCTATGTCCCTGGACATTCGGAAGTACGGGGAAATGAAAGAGTGGATAGGTTGGCTAGCTGAGCTGTCGTTGAGGACGGTCAACCAATGGATCGGACGGACATCATCAATGCCCTCCGAGATGTGGGAAGAGCACAGGACTTGGACCACCACAAATCCACGTCACTCCTTCGGATGAAAGAGATGGGAGATGGACACAGCCAGAAATGAGAAACTTAGTGGGCGTGTAAGAAGACTTATCAATCAACACAGAACTGGAGTCGTCAGTCGCTGGATACTGCGGGACTTGCTGAGGAGGTGATCTGAGCACCTATGGACATGTTCGGAGTGCAATGATGATGACCCGCAAATAACTCAATAAGACGCTAATGAACGTAGTGATCAAGCATGTGAGGTAAATATTTGCCCCCTACCAGTACGTTTACTTATTTTATCGTTTTAAATTAAGCCCTTAACTTATGATGACAGACTCATCTGGTCAGTAAAGGATAAACATTTTATGCTCAGAGAAAATACAGAACTTTGAGACAGACAAGAAATATAATGTAGATATAATATTATCATCAAGATATTCAGAGAACCGAACAAATAGAAGAAGATCTCATCTCTACGCATCTTGGTGCATCTTGATGCCTTTACCTCTCATATAGAAGAAGTCGAAGAAGTAATCAAACATGCATCAAGAAATAAAGCACTAAAAACAGACAACATAGCGGTGGCAATAATAACAGAAGCAGGAAAAAGTGAAAGTACATAGCTGCACATAATCTTCAGTGCAGCATGACACCAAGAAAAACCCCCCGAAGACTGTCAGTAGGCAATCATTGTACAAATATGGAAAAGAAAGGTAAGCAAGATAGACTGCTATCAAAATAGAGGCATCTTCTCTCTCGGCCATGTGGGAAAATTATTCGCCAAAATTATGGGGGAAAAAAAGCACAGGCTCATATTAGAACTACAGCTAAGCCATTCTCAAATGCGGTTCAGAAAAAAAATAGAGTGTGCGCTGATGTACATATCTATACAAGTAGCCAACCCATCGGAGATAGAGTAGATTAACTAGCTTCGATTTGCAGACGATCAAGGAAAATAGAAGACCTACAAGAACACTTAAACAGACTTAACAGCAACAGACAACCAATTTGGTTATGGAAGGCCCCGGTATCGCTGCACACGAATTAAAATCCATAATTGCTCAACCGCTCGTGCCAGCGTAATCATCCGAATCTCATGTCAACAAAGAAAGGTAACTGTAGTCCCCATCGTAGCAGTCTCAGCACACGCCAAAAGACATAAAGCGAAACCGCGCAGAAAGTGAACACAGCCAACTGTTCCTTGCCATACGATATCATCATTCACCGTAAACAATTGGAATATCGAAACATGATCAAAACGGATGAGATACACAGATCACAGTGTGCAGAGAGTACTTAACTCAGTAGCTCCTGCAACAAGTCAGACTTGGAATATGAGGAAACTGCAACAAGGAACACCTTTCATGCATAGCCGTCCCGCCGCCTATCCACCATATACCGTGAGTTCACGTCCTCTTGAAAATGATGATCGTCGTATTTTTTTTAATGTATGGCGCTTGATGATGTTAGGCCATCGTTGTTGACTCCAATTCCTAACATATAGACACAAAGTTAGTCGTCAGATTATCCTTGTCGCACGTCAAACAACAGACCGCAAGATTAGCGTACGGCCGGTCTAAGGATGTACGATGAGCCATTACGATGACGTAGCACACACCAATGTCGTACACACAATTTCGCTCCCTTTAGATTTCTGATTACTCTTGTGAAAGCAGCCTACGACGAACAAAACATGCAAATTCCCTAAAGAGATAAAACTGCGGCTGACGAAGTAGTTTACATTAATGAGTAACATGGAAATAACTTGCGTCAAGGAATTCCAACAACGGTTATGAACATCACCAGACCAATGTGACGTAAAACGCAGATCAAGTCTAGACGTTGGAAGGTCTCATTCACAACACTTGATTTGTCAAAAATGGACTGTTGCCGGCGCACGACATCGCTTTAGCGGCGCAGATGTAATAAGTAGATCATCATTTTTACTTTCATTGCAGAAAAGTGCAATGGAGAAACGAAATTAATCAGATCCTGAATGCACTGCAGCGATCAAGAGAACGTGACCTGGATCCACCATCTTTACAACGGAAGACACCAAAACTACGTGAAAATCAGCATCATCAAAACAGAAGTCATGAAAAGCGCAAAATAGAAACATAAATTTAACATTACTATAGGAAGCATACAACTAAAATTCACAAGTGCCAGAAAAAGGTGCAAAAAAAGCTTGTCAAATCATCGGACAGCTATCGCCACTATTGTCCAACAAGGAAATAACTCTAGATGCAAAACGGGCACTCTACAATACAATCTTAATCCCAACGATGTTTTGTGGGAGATGTGGCTAGAGACAGGAATTCATTTAGACGCATTGTGATGCGTGCAATGTTTTGTTGGAGATTTGGCTAGTGACAGGAATTCTTTCAGACGCATTGTGATGCGTGCAATGTTTTGTGGGAGATTTGGCTCATCACCATCGAGTGCCTTCTCCGCAACGAAGGTTGGCTACCATGGATCGCCATTCTACTCTGTTTCTTGCTTTGATGGTGCAGGTTGTCATAGATTGACTTGTCCATCTTTTGATGTTACTCGTCCATGTTAGTCTTGGTCTGCCTCTGCCTCTTTTACCTTGTATTTTTCCTTCTAATATTACTTTTATTAGGCTGTTGTGTCTTTTAACATGCCCCAAAAATTTCATTTGTCTTGTCTTAATTGTATTTAGTAGTTCTCTTTTTATTTTCAGTTGTTTTAAAACTTCTTCGTTCGTTATCTTTTGTTTCCATCCAATTCTACTTATTCTTCTATAAATCCACATTTCAAAGGCTTCAATTTTCTGTTCTGTTTTCTTGTCTAATGTCAATGTTTCTGCAATATACAGGAATATTGAGAAGATGTAACATTTTGCCATTCTTAGTTTCAGCCCTGTTGATATTTGTTTTGTTGTTAGTATATTTTTCATGGCATTAAAATTACTTTTTGCCATACCTATTCTTTTGTTTATTTCAGTTTTGCATGTTCCATCACTGGTTATAGTATGTCCTAGGTAGTTGTAACTCTGGACTGTCTCCAGATGTATTCCCTCAACTGTGATATTTAATTGTAGGTCTTGAGAATTGTCTTTGTTTATGATCATAGTTTTAGTCTTTTTGATATTCATTTCTAGTCCATTTTTTTTTGCTTGTTATGTTTATCACATTAAGCAATTGTTGTAGGTCTTTAGGATTTTCTGCTAGTAGAACAGTATCATCAGCATATCTTAGGTTATTGATTATCTTTCCCTTAATGTTTAGGCCTGGTATCTCTGAGATGTTTTTAAAGATTTGCTCAGTGTATAGATTGAACAAGCTTGGTGATAGGATGCATCCTTGTTTTACTCCTCTTTTTATATAAATGGATGTAGAGTTCTCCTTGTTATATCATATTATTGCTGTTTGCTCCCAGTACAAATTACATATTAGTCGTATGTCTATGTCGTCTAGATTTATATCCTTTAGGCAGTCTATGAGTTGGTTATGGTGTATTCTATCGAAAGCTTTGGTGTAGTCTATAAAGCAGGCATATATTGGTTTGTTTACTTCTGTGTAGTTTTCAATCAATGTTCT
The DNA here is from genome assembly GCA_032433765.1 of Megaustenia siamemsis. Taxonomy (NCBI): domain Eukaryota; kingdom Metazoa; phylum Mollusca; class Gastropoda; order Stylommatophora; family Ariophantidae; genus Megaustenia; species Megaustenia siamemsis. The sequence continues at coordinate 34,252,177 of JAVIAB010000047.1, forward strand.
CATGCTGAATATGGCTTCTTTTGTCCCACTGTTTTTCCTGAATCCAAATTGTTGGTAATCTAATTCAGTATTGATTTTATTCTGAATCCTTCCCTGTATAACTTTTTGTAAAATTTGTGTTACCTGGCTCATTAGGCTTATTGTTCTGAAATTACTGCATTCAACTGCACCATTCTTTTTAGGCAATGCAATGAAAGTTGTTTTTAGATCGTTTGGTATGTATCCTGTATGGTATATGTCATTGCATATGTCTGTGATCACTTCGATGCCAAACTCTTCTAGAGCCTGTATCCTCTCTATCTGTATATTGTCAGGTCCTGCTGCCTTTCCCTTTTTCATTGTTTTTATAGCCTTTTCTACTTCAGATTTCAGAATGTTATAGCTGTATGTACATTTTATGTCTGGCTTTTTGTCCCTTTTGTCATGAAATAATTCTGTTATATATTCTTGCCATCTATCTATTATATCTTTGTTGTCTGTTTGCATTCTTCCCTCTTTGTTTGCAATACATCCGTTTTGTACAGCTTTTTTGTCTTTATTCGTCATTCTCTTTATTTCTGTGTGCACCTCTCTTAAGTTTTGTTTACTTTCCATAGTTTCGACTTCTAGACATCTTTGGTTGAGCCAGTCTTCTTTTGCCTGTTTGCACATTCTCCGTATTTCATTGTCTATATCCTTGTATCTTGCAGTGTTTTTCGCTTGTCTTCTTTCTTCCATTTTTTCTAAGATTTTGTCAGTTATCCATTTTTGTTTTTTGTTACTTTCCTTTTTGGGCAAGGTGTTGCAGGATTCTTGCATGCTGTTTTTTATGCATTGCCATTTTGTTGTGACTTTTTCCTCAGGATTTTCTCTTCTGTACTGCTCAATCCCTTCTTCTAGTAGCTTCTGATATGTGTTCTTTGCTTGTACAGTATAAGTTTCTTTTACATCTTTCTGGTTTAACGCTGTTATATCTATTGATGTTGCTGAATTAGTTTTTTGTTTGTTTCTCTTTAATTTGATTTTCATTATTATCATTACAGGATTGTGGTCTGAATTAATATCTGCTCCTGGGTAGGTTTTGGCTTTCTTGACGCGGTTTTTACTGAATCTGTCTTTTATCATTATGTAATCTATTTGATTTCTCTTTTTGTCTCCAGGGATTTTCCATGTGTATAATTTTCGTTTCTCTTGCTCAAAGAAGGTGTTGCATATTATCAGTCTGTTTTCTTCACAAAATTGTATTAATCTTTCTCCTATGTTATTCCTTTTTCCTAGACCATGATTTCCTATAATGGTCTTATATATACCTTTTCCTACTTTAGCGTTCATATCACCCATTATAATCAAGATGTCTGATGATTTCACTTGCTTCATAACTGTGTTTAGATCTTCATAGTATACCTCTATTTGTTCGTCTGTATAGCCTTGAGTAGGTGTGTATGTCTGTATTATTGCTATGTCCAATGGTTTTGTCTTCATTTTTAATAGTGTAATCCTATCATTGTATGTCCAGTGGGTATTTATATATTTTTGTAGCTCTCAGTTTTATTAGAATGCCTACTCCTCTTTGATGTTCTTTTGTGTTACCTGAATATATAAATGTATATTTATCGTCTTGTATGTATCCACTTTCCTTCCATCTTGTTTCTGATATGCCTAAGATATCGATGTTTAATCGCTCTGCTTCTACCATTAGATTTTCTAATTTTCCTTGTTGGTATAAGGTCCTAACATTCCATGTAGCTATTTTTAATTCGTTCTTAATACAGTAGTTAGAATTTCTCTCCCTGGCTTTCTTTGGAGTGTTACGTGATGAGGCTCCAATCTCTTTCACAGTGGTCTGCCATATTCGTCTTTCGTGTTCTGAATATGCCTCATGTGTACCACACACTTTGCTGTTTTCGCCTTCTGGGCCGTTGATCATTTTCGATTCATCCGCCCCATCCACCGACACAGACTTTTTAATATTCGGGTTGAACATACCCGGCGTCGCCATTTTTTTGTCGAACCATGTGCTTGACTATTGAACCGCGAACACACGACACAAAGAAGAATAAAAGATATTCTTACAATGAACAACTTGAAGATATTCTTACAATGAACAATTTGAAGATATTCTTACAATGAACAACTTGAAGATATTCTTACAATGAACAATTTGAAGATATTCTTACAATGAACAATTTGAAGATATTCTTACAATGAACAACTTGAAGATATTCTTACAATGAACAATTTGAAGATATTCTTACAATGAACAACTTGAAGATATTCTTACAATGAACAACTTGAAGATATTCTTACAATGAACAACTTGAAGATATTCTTACAATGAACAACTTGAAGATATTCTTACAATGAACAATTTGAAGATATTCTTACAATGAACAATTTGAAGATATTCTTACAATGAACAACTTGAAGATATTCTTACAATGAACAATTTGAAGATATTCTTACAATGAACAATTTGAAGATATTCTTACAATGAACAACTTGAAGATATTCTTACAATGAACAATTTGAAGATATTCACACACTGATCAACTCGAAGATATTTTTACAATGAACGATTTGAAGATATTCATACACTGATCGACTTGAAGATATTCTTACACTGATCAACTTGAAGATATTCTTACAATGATCAACTTGAAGATATTCTTACACTGATCAACTTGAAGATATTCTTACAATGAACAATATGATGATATTATAACAAACATCATACCCGATTACAACCCGATAGCGTTTTGGACACTTTCAATTTACAAACACAGAAAAATCTTTAAAATGACAAGAAGACCGCAGAAAATGAACAACAAATGAGGAATTCAATTCAAAGACGTCTAACAACAGTTTTGACTACAAAGGGAGATGCCAAAACTTTATTATGGATTATAGTACAAAAGTTGTTGATTGTATTATGGATTATAGTACAAAAGTTGTTGATTGTATTATGGATTATAGTACAAAAGTTGTTGATTGTATTATGGATTATAGTACAAAAGTTGTTGATTGTATTATGGATTATAGTACAAAAGTTGTTGATTGTATTATGGATTATAGTACAAAAGTTGTTGATTGCATTTCATTCATCATCTTAAGTGGAATCTGTATTCCGTGTGGTCACAAATCTGTTAACTAAAAATAGAAAAAAAAACTGACTGCAAGTTTGTTGCTGACAACACTAGATCCGAACATTACAAAACTAATATCAAAGGACCAAGTTAATTCTTCTCAATTTGTTTTTTTTTTTTTTCAATTTATATTATCTTTCATTGCCCTAATTATGTGTATGTAATGTGAATGGTAGTATGGTTTACTTTATTAAATAATGTTATAATTTCTAGCTTCAATGTGTCTCTTCTAGAAGAACATCTTCATGCACTGTGTTGTGTAGATTAGTCTATAGGAGTATGATAGGACCATAACTTTGTCACCACGTTTTTCTTTTTTTTTTATTTGCTTAATTAAGGAAGGTAGAAAGGATTTGTAAAAAAGGGGGAAGAGGGGTAATTGTTTTCCTCAAATGGTGATAGTAAACCAAAAACGTTTGGGAATCACTGTTCTACAATAAGTAGGACGAGATGAAAGTCTCAGTGATGTTTGTGAGTCTGCAGCCCTGCGCTAATATCTTCAAGTAAAGAGGGACGAACACTAAATTCAATAGAGCTATGGCGAGAACAGGAGAAGACACAGCGAAGTTTGATTTCTCACGTTGTTTCACGCTGCACGGCTTGCTGATGTAGAGATATGAGCGCTACTGGGCAGTTGTTCGATGTGGATAATCTGACGGCTAGCGTGTATAAATGTACTCACATTTTATTGCAGCTGTATCTTATCATTGTAGTTTTCTGTATTAAAATATAGAATTGTAGCTTTCATTCATATGGATAATGTTCTGTTTAGGGATGTTAGTAACACCAAGATAGTAATATCACTTTGTCAATCGATCATTACTGTCTCCGAAAGAAATTGTTCCTTATATATGACCCCAAAAATAATTTGCAACGCTCATTTGAAAAGTCATGAATTATTCTGAACCTATTGAGTCATGAATCATTCTGAACCTATTGAGTCATGAATCATTCTGAACCTATTGAGTCATGAATCATTCTGAACCTATTGAGTCATGAATCATTCTGAACCTATTGTTTTTTACTCCCTTTACCAGAATGAACGTGTTCAAAATTCTTCCTTTTTTGCTACTACAAATCTTTGTAGACTTTATATTTGTTCGCTTGTCTCTTAAGAAAAGTCAATCATTTTAAACGTTAATAAAATAAACACGTCAAAGGACATGCTAATTATAAATGTTTTCTCTTATCTTCAGTCTGTGCCGCTGAGTTTCGCGTATTTATTGTCCTTTAATTAGGGTAACATCCAATCAGCTGCACAGACATTCGCATTAATGGAGACACATACACAAAGTGTATATCTATCTCCTTCTTTTTCTTTCTCGGTGCTCTCGTACCTTGCTCAGTCATAACGTTGAGGAATAACGAACAACTCCTGACAGTCTTTATACATTTCCTCATACAACGTTCTTGTGCGCGTATTTCATTTTACACTGATCTATCTTATTTTAATCCATTTTGTTTACCTTTCCACCGCTGTTGTAATCCAAATTTGGTTTAACTTTTCACCGCTGATGTAATCCATATTTGGTTTAACTTTTCACCGCTGATGTAATCCATATTTGGTTTAACTTTTCACCGCTGATGTAATCCATATTTGGTTTAACTTTTCACTGCTGATGTAATCCATATTTTGTTTAACTTTTCACCGCTGATGTAATCCATATTTGGTTTAACTTTTCACTGCTGATGTAATCCATATTTGGTTTAACTTTTCACCGCTGATGTAATCCATATTTGGTTTAACTTTTCACCGCTGTTGTAATCCATATTTGGTTTAACTTTTCACTGCTGTTGTAATCCATATTTGGTTTAACTTTTCACCGCTGATGTAATCCATATTTGGTTTAACTTTTCACCGCTGTTGTAATCCATATTTGGTTTAACTTTTCACTGCTGATGTAATCCATATTTGGTTTAACTTTTCACCGCTGATGTAATCCATATTTGGTTTAACTTTTCACTGCTGTTGCTGCACTAGTTGCTGTGAGATGTTCCTTGTTGGCCATTGTGTTTTAGGTAAAAACCCTCTAATTTTCTTCTCTGTGTGTTTCTCAGAATTTCTCAAGCAAGAACTCTTAACCTAATATCCTCTTTCCTAATTGTTTTCCCTCTCCTCAGATTCCCTTAGTATATTCTCTTTCTGTAATATTTCTTTTTGGTTTAACGATATTACCAATTCATTCATCTCTGATGTCTAATACTTGAGCAAACATGCAGGCATTCTGTTTTTAAAATACCCATTATGTAGTGCTTGGCCGTTTTGGCTGCCAGAAGTGTATCTCGTCTAGAATTGCACATTTTGTATGTCATTTCAATTCAAATAGACAGGACAACAGCTGATACACAATATATCTATCTATTGACCTTTCGAGCCGTAGCCGGCCCATAGGGCGTAGAACAAGATACTCCTTCTCTTATCTGAATTTAAAATGATACACAATTAAATGATATACAATGCCACCATTTAATGTGTGAAGAAAACACAATTCTTGGAATAAATTGTTTTAGCCATCACATGTCGGTAGATGAATCTTATAACGTAAATGGACAAATATTCAAATTTAGTTTCAAACAATATTTTATATTAACCCTTGATTAGAAAAAAACACCAGTAATGTAATTTGATAACTTTCACCAATATACAAAATATTGAATAGCTAGATCGCTTCTAGGGATAGTTGCTGCAGGTTAAGGCAATTCTGAATAAATCTCAAATGTTCTTTTCAAACAAGAAAAAAAGCATTAATTATAAAATAGACAAAAACTCGACAACAATATTCATGTGCTTTTGTAAAGGCTGCCAGATGAGCGATGGCTACAGTTTGTAGTATCTCCCTAGACACAAGAAGATGTTCACCGTTAGTGAAGAAGGTGAAGAAAAAAGAATTATCATTCTATATAGTTTCCTTGAATGGAAAACAGCAACTTTATTCGTGAAATGGGCAACTGAAACTGACGTTTGGGGCCTCATTCGAATTGTTAGTTATGATAAATGTGACACCACCATGGTCAATGTGACACCACCATTGGTCAATGTGACACCGCCATGATCAATGTGACACCACCATGATCAATGTGACACCACCATGATCAATGTGACACCACCATGATCAATCAATGTGACACAACCATGATCAATGTGACACCACCCACCATGATCAATCAATGTGACACCACCATGATCAATGTGACACCACACACCATGATCAATCAATGTGACACCACCATGATCAATCAATGTGACACCACCATGATCAATCAATGTGACACCACCATGATCAATGTGACACCACCCACCATGATCAATCAATGTGACACCATCATGATCAATGTGACACCACCATGATCAATCAATGTGACACCACCATGATCAATGTGACACCACCATGGTCATTGTGACACCACCATGATCAATGTGACACCAGCATGATCAATGTGACACTACCATGATCAATGTGACACAACCATGATCAATGTGACGCAACCATGATCAATGGGACACCACCATGATCAATGGGACACCACCATGATCAATGGGACACCACCATGATCAATGTGACACCACCATGATCAATGTGACACCGCCATGATCAATTTGACACCAGCACGATCAGTTTGGCACCAGCATGAACAATGTGACACCACCATGATCAATGTGACACCATCATGATCAATGTGACACCACCATGATCAATGTGACACCACCAGGATCAGTGTGACACCGCCATGATCAGTGTGACACCACCATAATCAATGTGACACCATGATGATCAATGTGACACCAGCAGTCTGTAACGATATTTTATTTCTGCCAACTTTCAGCTGAGGTCAAGTTCCGAGGCTACTTCAATCGTCTACAAAACCCCGACCCACAAACAAGCAAATGTTTCACCAAGGATGGTTGGTTCGACACTGAGGATGTGGGGTTTCTGGATGAGGACGGTAATGTCTACGTCATGGGAAGGAACAAGGACACGATCACCTACGGAGTGTCAGTTTTTTATCCAGGCTGGTTAGAGGCTAAAATAATGCAACATCCTGACGTCGCTGAGGCATTCATTTTGCCAGTAAGTTTCTTTTTATTGTTTGAAGTTTAAACAGGCCTTGCATCTTCATTCTGAACTATCAAGTCATCGCTTGTCTTCATCATTTATATCTTGCCTAGCTATAGACTCTATCACATTTCATATTAACTACATCAAAAAAAGATATTGTATAACTGTCAGTAATTTTCCTGGAACTCTGTTCTCAAATACAGTGGAGCCTCGCACTTCGAGCAACTTCAGTTTTAAACATGACAGAATTCGAAAGCTAAATTCTCGAGAATTATGATCCAGCTTTCAAACGATGCTTCCAGTTATTAATTACAAGGATGCAGTAAAAAAAAAAAAAACAGTACATCTGTAAAGACATTCTGTTGTGCGTCCAAATCATTTCCTGTGTCACGCTCGTACATTCTGGGCGATCTCCCGCTCTGTTTGTTTGTGTTTGGTTATATGTACAGAACCACTTCGTGTTAACAATGACATCCAAGATGAGATTGGAGTCAACAAAGTCAATGATTGAGGTGAAATAGATCACTGTAGCCAAGCATGAAAGCTGTACACGTGCCCCAACATCTGGCCTGGCCTCATTACTCATTAAAAAAAAGAGATGGAAAGTGAACTTGATTCCTCAATCAGCAGTGGCTAAAGGCAGGAGTGAGTGAGTGAGTGAGTGAGTGAGTGAGTGAGTGAGTGAGTGAGTGAGTGAGTGAGTGAGAGAGAGAAAGAGAACGTGTTTGTGTGTGTGTATGTGAGAGAGAGAAAGAGAGAGAGAGAGAGAGAGAGTGAGAGTGCACCACAAGTTCAGTTATTGTGAGAGTTTATGGGAGGCGTCAGCCAATTTCAGCAATTGTGTTTATATTCCTCTTGGCCAGCCACACGGCACGCACTCATTGAATCCACGTGTCCTGTTATCATATTACACATGTGTTGTTTTCACGTTTAATTTATCATTTCCGGCATTTATCTGTGCTAATTTTATCTTAAAATATATATGTGTGCTTCGTTGTGTTAGTATCATCATCACTACACACCGGACGCAAGATTCTCGAGATAATCCCAGGAGAACCCTGACCCATGTGCACGAACTCCGATACACCGCCTGTGATCTACGGTGTAAGTAGGTTCTTGCAGACAATTTTGCCCGAGCAGCAGTAAAATGTATGACCTAAATCTTTTCAATTTTAACTACCACTCGTTCTTTAACGTGCGCGAGTGCACACGAGACCTCCTGTTTATTGGGGTTACCGGAGATACCTAGAAACCGGATCTCACCACACAGAGACCTTGGAAGGTTGCCAGTTCCATACCTATAGCGTAGCAACCGAATCTCACCACACAGAGACCATGAAAGGCCGCCAGTTCCATACCTGTAGCCTAGACACCGGATCTCACCACACAGAGACCATGGAAGGCCGCCATTTCCATACCTGTAGCCTAGACACCGGATCTCACCACACAGAGACCATGAAAGGCCGCCAGTTCCATACCTGTAGCCTAGACACCAGATCTCACTTCACAGAGACCATGGAAGGCCGCCAGTTCCATACCTGTAGCCTAGACACCGGATCTCACCACACAGAGACCATGAAAGGCCGCCAGTTCCATACCTGTAGCCTAGACACCAGATCTCACTTCACAGAGACCATGGAAGGCCGCCAGTTCCATACCTGTAGCCTAGACACCGGATCTCACCACACAGAGATCATGTATGGCCGTCAGTTCCTTACTTGTAGCCTAGACACCGGATCTCACTTCACAGAGATCATGAAAGTCCGCCAGTTACATACCTGTAGCCTAGACACCGGATCTCACCACACAGAGATCATGTATGGCCGTCAGTTCCTTACCTGTATCCTAGGCACCGGATCTCACCACACAGAGACGATGGAAGGCCGCCAGTTCCATACCTGTAGCCTAGACACCGGATCTCACCACACAGAGACGATGAAAGGCCGCCAGTTCCATACCTGTAGCCTAGACACCGGATCTCACCACATAGAGACGATGGAAGGCCGCCAGTTCCATACCTGTAGCGTAGAGACCGGATCTCACCACACAGAGACCATGGATGGCCACCAGTTCCATACCTGTAGCATAGAGACCGGATCTCACCACACAGAGACCATGGATGGTCGCCAGTTCCATACCTGTAGCCTAGAGACCGGATCTCACCATACAGAGACCATGGAAGGCCGCCAGTTCCATACCTGTAGCCTAGAGACCGGATCTCACCACACAGAGACCATGGAAGGCCGCCAGTTCCATACCTGTAGCCTAGACACCGGATCTCACCACACAGAGACCATGGATGGCCGCCAGTTCCATACCTGTAGCCTAGACACCGGATCTCACCACACAGAGATCATGTATGGCCGTCAGTTCCTTACCTGTATCCTAGACACCGGATCTCACCACACAGAGACGATGGAAGGCCGCCAGTTCCATACCTGTAGCCTAGACACCGGATCTCACCACACAGAGACGATGGAAGGCCGCCAGTTCCATACCTGTAGCCTAGAGACCGGATCTCACCACATAGAGACGATGGAAGGCCACCAGTTCCATACCTGTAGCCTAGAGACCGGATCTCACCACACAGAGACCATGGATGGCCACCAGTTCCATACCTGTAGCATAGAGACCGGATCTCACCACACAGAGACCATGGTTGGCCGCCAGTTCCATACCTGTAGCCTAGAGACCGGATCTCACCACACAGAGACCATGGAAGGCCGCCAGTTCCATACCTGTAGCCTAGACACCGGATCTCACCACACAGAGACCATGGATGGCCGCCAGTTCCATACCTGTAGCCTAGACACCGGATCTCACCACACAGAGACCATGGATGGCCGCCATTTCCATACCTGTAGCCTAGAGACCTGATCTCACCACACAGAGACCATGGAAGGCCACCAGTTCCATACATGTAGCCTAGAAACCGAACCTAGATACCATGGAAAGTCAACGCGGCCAAGTCACCACGGATTCATGTTTCTTATTTTTGACAAAATCAGCATCGCCTGTCGTGGGCTTTGAACCCGTGACCTTCCTGTCCAAAGGCCGCCAGCTCCATACCTGTAGCCTAGACAGCGGATCTCACTTCACAGAGACCATGGAAGGCCGCCAGTTCCATACCTGTAGCCTAGACACCGGTTCTCACCACATAGAGACGATGGAAGGCCGCCAATTCCATACCTGTAGCCTAGACACCGGATCTCACCACATAGAGACGATGGAAGGCCGCCAGTTCCATACCTGTAGCCTAGACACCGGATCTCACCACACAGAGACCATGGAAAGCCGCCAGTTCCATACCTGTAGCCTAGACACCGGATCTCACTACACAGAGACCATGGATAGCCGCCAGTTCCATACCTGTAGCCTAGACACCGGATCTCACTACACAGAGACCATGGATGGCCGCCAGTTCCATTCCTGTAGCCTAGACACCGGATCTCACCACACAGAGACCATGGATGGCCGCCAGTTCCATACCTGTAGCCTAGACACCGGATCTCACCACATAGAGACGATGGAAGGCCGCCAGTTCCATACCTGTAGCCTAGACACCGGATCACACCACATAGAGACGATGGAAGGCCGCCAGTTCCATACCTCTAGCCTAGACACCGGATCTCACCACATAGAGACGATGGAAGGCCGCCAGTTTCATACCTGTAGCCTAGACACCGGATCTCACCACATAGAGACGATGGAAGGCCGCCAGTTCCATACTTGTAGCCTAGACACAGGATCTCACCACATAGAGACGATGGAAGGCCGCCAGTTCCATACCTCTAGCCTAGACAGCCTCCTATTTGCTGTTTAATATTGGGAGAATCTTTATTATTTAGTCTGATAACAGATTAGTTTACTGTCAATTGTTTCTACGGTGAAAAAAATGAATCGGACTTCGAACAATTGAGAGTTCGAATTCCTTAGAACAAATTCATTTTGAAGTATGAGGCTGCACTGTTTATGACCGGCAGTACAATGTCATGGTTTTATTTGTATGTACATGTATACATACAACGGAATACTGTTTGTTTGCTCTACGGTAATCGCGCTAGTTTGGAGGTTTGCTTGAGATGAGGATGATTAGAGGTAGATCACCAAAATAGTCTTTATGGCTCGAGTGGCTGTCACTTCACAATTTACTGTTGACGGATTACTACTGTGAGCCGTGGGAAAGAGTTCTTTGGTTATGTAAGGCCTCGGTATCACTGCAAACAAATTACAATCCATAATTGCTCAACCGCCCGTGCCAGCGTAATCATCCGAATTAATATCTCATTTCCCAAACAAAGAAAGGTAACTGTAGTAGTCTCAGCACACGCCAAAAGACATAAGGCGAAACCGGGCAGAAAGTGAACACAGTCAACTGTTCCCTGTCATACGATATCATCATTCATCGTAAACAATTTGAATATCGAAACATGATCAAAACTGATGAGACACACAGCTCACGGTGTGCACAGAGCACTTAACTCAGTAGCTCCTGCAACAAGCCGGAGTTGGAATATGAGGAAACTGCAACGGAAAGAGTATTAGTGGTTTCGCCTTACTGGTATTGCTAGCTGTAACAGAAAGATGCTCGGCGCTTTACTTTCTGAACGATTTCATTAAACTGACATTAGCAAAGATCAAAATAAACGCTCTGGTTAATGTTTAGACATCTGGGGCTAAAACAGTGGGACTCAAATTATGAAGCGAAAAAGAATTGACCAGCAGGTCATCTACTTCTTCTTCTACTTTCCTGCCTCACTTGCTTTTCAGCGTCGATGGGGTGTATAATTTGTGGTATTTTGCTCTTCTGTTGGGCTCTGGTGTTATTATGTTTCCTAGTAGCCTATTTCTAATATTCCATCTTTTTCGTGCTGGACCCTTGAGTCTGTGGCTCTCATAATGTGTTAATAAAGGCACGTTGTCCTGTATTTTGGTCTTTCTTTCCTAAGCCAAACAATTATATCTGTTGTTTGTTTATGTGTTCTATGACGGGATTATTCATAGCTTTTTTCTCAGTTCTTCCAATAATGATTGAAGGAAAACAAAACACCGTTGTCCTGGAAATACAAGCTTTGTTTCATGATCATTATTCTGAAGCTGATGCAGCCATACACAGATTGGTCTGTGTAGGTTTGAATTAATATATACCCTAATATTATCATATATATATATATATATATATATATATGATTATATTATGGTATATATGTAGGTATATTAGGGTCTTTAGTCGACATAGGTTGAGCTCATTGGCCTCCACATCTTTGTCCGAAGAGAGAATTGTCAAAGTAGTGTGTCTTTGCCCTGACGTAGTTTGACAATGGAGGTCGTTGCATAAATTATGACAACAGTTTGTTGGAGACATGTACGCACACTTTCTCAGTGTAATAAAGTAAAAAAGTAAAGTACCCCCGTCACGCCAAGTGGCGTATAGGGAAATATGGTGTTAGTTACCCTATATTTTACAGACCTTCAGCACATGATTTTTAGGGTAAGGTGGTCGGTATTACGCCCGTGCTGCTTTACTTTCCCAGAAAAAAATCCGGTACCCATTTAAGGCTGGGTGAGCCCGGAAGCCGTCGGTTGGGATCGAACCCTACCCCTTGTCCTTTGTAGTCCAGTTCACTAACCACTGAGCTATCGCGGCTCCCTTCTCAGTGTAATACTCGATGGATATGCTCAAGAAGACTGAAACGAGCTAGGCTTAAAGGAGTGGTTGGAGGATCTGAAGAGGTCATGCCTGTTTAAAATCTGCTTTATTTGTTGTGCTAATATATTCTACTGTAACAGGAAATGTACAAGCAGGCAGACTCGTTAGACTGATTGTTGTGGAAAACGAGTAATAAACTGAGCTGTTATTTGTTAGTTACTGGATGGTCTTCACCGCACATTTGTCCACAAGCGCTGAGGCCCCCTCCTGAGCAAATCCCACAACATAATACGACTGAGATCCCACAACTCGAAACTACTGAGATTCTACAACATGATGCGACTGAGATCCTACAACATGAAGCGACTGAGATCCCACAACATGAAGCGACTGAGATCCTACAACATGAAGCGACTGAGATCCCACAGCATGAAGCGACTGAGATCCCACAACTCGAAACGACTGAGATCCCACAACTCGAAACTACTGAGATCCCACAGCATGAAGCGACTGAGATCCCACAACTCGAAACTACTGAGATCCCACAACATGAAGCGACTGAGATCCCACAACTCGAAACTACTGAGATCCCACAGCATGAAGCGACTGAGATCCCACAACTCGAAACTACTGAGATCTCACAGCATGAAGCGACTGAGATCCTACAACATGAAGGGACTGAGATCCGACAGCATGAAGCGACTGAGATCCCACAACTCGAAACGACTGAGATCCTACAACATGAAGCGACTGAGATCCTACAACATGAAGCGACTGAGATTCCACAACTCGAAACGACTGATATCCTACAACATGAAGCGACTGAGATCCTACAACATGAAGCGACTGAGATCGCACAGCATGAAACTACTGAGATCCCGCAACTCGAAACGACTGAGATCCTACAACATGAAGCGACTGAGATCCCACAGCATGAAGCGATTGAGATCCCACAACTCGAAACGACTGAGATCCTACAACATGAAGCGACTGAGATCCTACAACATGAAGCGACTGAGATCCTACAACATGAAGCGACTGAGATCCCACAGCATGAAACTACTGAGATCCCGCAACTCGAAACGACTGAGATCCTACAACATGAAACTACTGAGATCCTACAACATGAAACGACTGAGATCCCACAACTCGAAACGACTGAGATCCTACAACATGAAACGACTGAGATCCCACAGCATGAAACGACTGAGATCCTACAACATGAAACGACTGAGATCCCACAACTCGAAACGACTGAGATCCTACAACATGAAACGACTGAGATCCCACAGCATGAAACGACTGAGATCCCACAGCATGAAACGACAGAGATCCCACAACTCGAAACTACTGAGATTCCACAACATGAAACGACTGAGATCCCACAGCATGAAACTACTGAGATCCCGTAATATGAAACGACAGAGATCCCACAGCATGAAACGACAGAGATCCCAAAACATGAAACGCCTGAGATCCCACAACATGAAGCGACTGAGATCCCACAACATGAAGCGACTGAGATCCCACAACATGAAGCGACAGAGATCCCACAGCATAAAGCGACTGATAAATAAAACTATGCTGGTTCGCAAGTCTTCCGGTGCCCTTCCCTGTAGCTTTCTTGAAATTAATCAGCATAAACACTTCAAGACAGATCAGTCGCACCGGGCTGCAGGTTCACGAACATCATCTAGCCTTACGTATTTCTGTGCATCTGTGATGTACAATGCACAATCTATCCATCATCATGGTTGTACCCACAACGTTTGATTCATCGAAAAGTCCACGACCAATTGCACGAAGGCCAATTGCCAACGCAAAGTGCTTAAAATAGAACTCTCACATGAATTGGCATATCGATTTCATAGGAGACGTGACAGTACTCAAGCCGCTGAATGAATCCTACGACGGTCATAGAACTCTCACATGAATTGGCATATCGATTTCATAGGAGACGTGAAAGTAATCATGCCGCTGAATGAATCCTACGACGGTCATAGAACTCTCACATGAATTGGCATATCGATTTCATAGGAGACGTGAAAGTAATCATGCCGCTGAATGAATCCTACGACGGTCATAGAACTCTCGAAATTAAAGTCATAACGTAGAACGACTTGGATAAAAGACTGTCTATATATTGTTGTTTTCAAACCGCTCGATTCACGGGCAAGACTCAATTAAGTGCACAGACTCCGTAGCATCAACGCGAATCTGTAAAGTGAAACATCAGGTTAATTTTAGCACAACGATCTATATGAGAATTCTGTAAATAATCAGTACCCAAAGCAAATCGTGTGGTGGTCAATGGAACACAAACTCTATACTTCCATCGACGAACCGGGTGTCCAAGGCTGGATACAAATAATAATAAATAAATATTATTATATAGGGAACTTCCGAGACGATAATAGGGAATAATAGAACAAAGAAGTATGTGTTAGCACTCGGAAAAATTGACAGACAAACAACAACAGAAAAAAAACGAAGAACAATATATGGTCCGAAGCGGGATCGAACCCGTACTCCCTGGCACCGCGCCTTGCCACGAGAAGCCGAACGCTTGGCACACTGCCACGCAGCTAACTAAAAAATTAGCTATTGTAGCAGTGTCTTACACGAAGGCGTTCTCAATGACTATAGCATAGGGTAACGATCACAGACCGGAAATAAATTGGAAATAAATTGTATGCTAACACATACTTCTTTGTTCTATTATTCCCTATAATCGCCTCGGAAGTTCCCTATATAATAATATTTATTTATTATTATTTGTATCCAGTATATAACCACTGGAAACTACTATTTGTTCTGTTTCGTCCAATAAATGTTTGTCTCATCACAAGTATTCAGCCCTACTGGGAGATACTTGCATTAATAGGAAAGTACAAATATACAATTTATTTCCGGTCTGTGATCGTTACCCTATGCTATAGTCATTGAGAACACCTTCGTGTAAAACACTGCTACAATAGCTAACTTTTTTAGTTAGCTGCGTGGCAGTGTGTCAAGCGTTCGGCTTCTCGTGGCAAGGCGCGGTGCCAGGGAGTACGGGTTCGATCCCGCTTCGGACCATATATTGTCCTTCGTTTTTTTCTGCTGTTGTTTGTCTGTCAATTTTTCTGAGTGCTAACACATACTTCTTTGTTCTATTATGTCCAAGACTGGGCTGCTATCCTAAATGCTCTCAAAGAGGCAGGGCGAGTCAATGTTTCAGGCAGTGAATGTGTGTCTACAACCTTGAGCAGACAGCAATAATATCACATTAACTGGGGTTCTTCTTTTCTCCTTTCACTGATACCGAAAAGGTGACGTAGTTTATATCATTTGTCGTTCTTGATCTGCTCGAACTGTCTGAATTAGTGATTTTCCTTTGTTGTTACATGTCTCTGTCACTGCATTTATCCATCGTCTTGGTCTTCCTCTTGGTCTTTTTCCATGCATTCACGAGAAGAACGCCCTTGATGGTGATTGGTGAGGATTTATTCTAAATGGGATTAAAGCAGACACAAATGATTTGCAGCAAGCTAAAGAGGGCTGGTAAACTAAGACAGAACTGGGATCGTCAGTCGCTTCAGCTGCTGGAGATACGTGATATGGAGTTGTCCTATGTGCAGTGAGATCTGTCCACAAGTTAACAAATGAACTCATTGTTCTCGTCACTTTTGTTAGTGTTAGCTTTCCTCCTTTGTATAGTTAGTATTGTAAGTTGTGTTACTGGGTTTTATCTAGTTCAACAATGTAGTTTTGTTATTGTGAGCTGTGAGGCCGAAACCAAATTTCCATCGCTAATTCATTTTCCAGGTTTCTGACCCAGTAATCTTCCACAACATCTGCGCATGCGTGCAAAAAAATGTGGGAAGTGACCTTGACGAGGAGAAGCTGAAGACTTATTGTGAAAGTATTTTTCTGTCTGACCTGGAAAGTGACCTAACACCGATGCCAAAGTTTTTTCTGGTAAACACAGACACCGTTTTGCTGATGTAGTTGTCTAACAAATAAATAATATGATAAACAAGAAACACATCAACTGTAGACATGTTTATTTGTTGTTAGAAAGGACACTTCTCATATGAGGCCTCCACCAGTTACGGCGCTGCATGTATTCACGTTGGTTACATATAAGACAACAGGACGACTCACAATGTTCTTGACATTAACATATGTAGTCACATACATACTGACTATGACATATGAGTGAGTCACCTTTATTAGATCGTAGCCTTCTACAGTTCTAATAATCCTAGTCTTGTACATAACATTTGGAACATTTCTCAATTCAAAAGTTCTTAATCTGATCAAGAGATTATCGCCGTTAGTTATTTGAAGCATTTCTGTATACGTTTTAGGTTGTGACATATTTAACACACTATCTCTCATTCTTTCAAAATAGCATAATTCGTCTTGACCTAATTTATACTATTTTTTTATCTACGCCCTGACCTAATCTATACTATTCTTTATCTACGTCTTAATCTATTCTACACTGTTCTTTATCTACGTCTTAATCTATTCTACACTGTTCTTTATCTACGTCTTAATCTATTCTACACTGTTCTTTATCTACTTACTATCATTTTCCGAAGTACAAAAACTTTCAAAACTAACTTTGGAATACATGTGTACTAAAATATGTCTTCCTGACTGATCTCTCTTGATGTTCTTTAGGTTTTATCTCTGGATCTTCTTGATGTTCTTTAGGTTTTATCTCTGGATCTTCTTGATGGTCTTTAGGTTTTATCTCTGGATCTTCTTGATGTTCTTTAGGTTTTATCTCTGGATCTTCTTGATGTTCTTTAGGTTTTATCTCAGGATCTGCTTGATGTTCTTTAGGTTTTATCTCTGGATCTTCTTGATGTTCTTTAGGTTTTATCTCCGGATCTGCTTGATGTTCTTTAGGTTTTATCTCTGGATCTGCTTGATGTTCTTTAGATTTTATCTCTGGATCTTTTTGATGTTCTCTAACTATCGAATTCCTCGAATTATAAAAAAATGTAAGTAAAGTGCCCCCGTCACGCCAAGTGGCGCATAGGGGATATGGTGTTAGTGACCCGTCACGCCAAGTGGCGTATAGGGGATATGGTGTTAGTGACCCGTCACGCCAAGTGGCGTATAGGGGATATGGTGTTAGTGACCATAAATTTTACAGACCTTCAGCACATCTCTCTCTCTGCGATCAAGACTCAATCAGAGTAGCCCAGGTTGTGACTCTATACTCTAGAACTGGTCTGACTCTTCCTACGTATAAGCTTTTTAAACGACTTTTTAAAATATTGCTGTCGCCCCCCCCCACCCCCCCCCCCCCAACCCCCAGTCCGTTCCTGCCAATTTCTTCATAATATTTGTTCATTTCCTGGCTTTTTTCCTTGCTCTGTCTATCTGAATTTTCCAAGTCATTCTGCGATTCATGGTGACGCCAAGATATGTTGGGTTTTGGTAAGTAGGGAGTGTATGGTCTTTTAGATGTCAGCACATGATTTTTGGGGTAATGTGGTCGGTATTACGCCCGTGCCGCTTTTCTTTCCCAGAAAAAATCCGGTACCCATTTAAGGCTGGGTCAACCCGAAAGCCGTCGGTTAGGATCGAACCCTACCTCTTGTCCTCTGTAGTCCAGTTCACTAACCACTGAGCTATCGCGGCTCCTTGATTCCTCTAATGCATGTGGTTAAATTCCCCTGTCTCATTAGCCTAATCTATTGACTCACTGGCTGGCTGCTAATTCTCTCAACCGATCATAAAAGACAACATTTAATTCTGGATGACTTTGGTGTCAATTTTTGAACAAATCTCCATCTTGACATCTGGCTAATCACTGAGATTAAAAATAATGGCATAGCATTTACCCTAAGAGTGTCCGGTTAGCGCAATCGATAGGCGGTTGGCTTACCACGGCAACAGCCGGGGTTCGTACCCTGGCGAGGACACCTGGGTTTTACTAATTCCCTAAAAATTAGTGGGAGCCGCGATAGCTCAGTGGTTAGTGAACTGGACTACTACGGACAAGGGGTAGGGTTCGATCCCAACCGACAGCTCCGGGTTCACCCAGCCTTAAATGGGTACCGGATTTTTTCTGGGAAAGTAAAAGCAGCACGGGCGTAATACCGACCACATTACCCCAAAAATCATGTGCTGAAGGTCTGTAAAATATAGGGTCACTAACACCATATTTCCCTATACGCCACTTGGCGTGACGGGGGGGTACTTTACTTTACTTTTTACTTTACTTTTTACTTTATTTACCCTAAGAGCGATTTCTCCCTCTTACAAATCTAACGTGCCCCTTTCCTCGGTTCTCAGTTTGTTTATCAACCTGAGTTCAGGAATTGTGACATCGACTTTGAGGGAAAAAAACTAGTCCGGTTAATTTTATTCCCAACTTGGTATGCAATCTTCCATTCCTAAAATGCTTCTGACATTCTATCTATGTTACTGTTCTCTTATACCCCGGTATGGGTAATTAACAACATATCCAACATATATTAAATGTATGGACTTTAATAAGAAAGATAGCAACTTCCTTTTCTTGGATATTAATCTCACAAATAAAGTACGTTTAATCAATTATTAAAACTAAAAATAAATAGAACACAACAAATGATTACCGCATCGATTATCCTCTCGATGACTGCTGTAGGCTAAAGACTAATCCTTCAAGAACACTAATATAGATTTAACAGCAACAGGCAACCAATCATTATTAAGTAATATGTCTCTATAATGTCTAACATTTCTTGTAACTCATTTTCACTCTTAGCGATTAAGCCTGTATCATCAGCATACCTTAGATGATTTATATTATGACCTCCAATTGTTATTCCAGGCATGTCCCTTATGGATCTTAAAATAATCTCACTATAAATATTAAACAAATCTGGTGACAGCACACAACCCTGTCTAACACTCTGTTTTATTTGTTAAAATATTCCCAATAGGTTTCCAGTTCTTATGGCCGCTGTTTGTTGCCAGTATATGTTAAGCAACCAATACAACATGAAAATCATCATCAAAACCGAAGTCATGAATATCGCAAAAGAGAAACAAATCAGCAACATAACGATAGACGGCTGACAATTAAAACAAGTGGAGGAATGTCAATATCTAGGGCAAAGGACAATTCACATGCTACAAAAATAGACTCAAGATACAGCAAAGCTTGTCAAATGACTGGACAGCTATCACCACTTTTGTCCAACAAGAAAATGACTATAGAGTCTAACGGGCACTCTACAATACAATCTTCATCCCAATGTTGTGCTACCAATGCCACATTTGGACCCTAGACTCAAGAACAGCAAAAAAATAACCACTACCGAGATTAAATGTGTTAGACGAATGGGACGAAACAACTAGAGAGACAAGATCAGACATGAAGAATTGAGAAAAAACTAAGAATAACCCCTGCATTAGAATATATAAAGAAACGACAGATAAAATGGTTTGGCCACGTGGACAGACCGTAATACCAAAACACAACTCAACGAGCCTTAAATAAAAGTTGCAAAAACACGAGACCCAACAGTCGATAACGAAATAGGTGGATTGACGGAATATTAGAAACACTAGGAAACATAACAGCAGCAGAGGCAAACAGAAAAGACCACAAATGATATTTCCCCTTACGTTGAAAGGCAAATGATGAAGGAAAGAGAAACAAAGTAATCAATAATTCAAACTAAAAAAAAATAGGGCAAAATAAACGATAACCGCATCGATTGTTCTGTAGAAGACTGTTGTAGACTAGATGGTGAGATGAACAACATATAAGGTGGAAAGATGATGGATTATGTTATCATTGTCGGGAAACTGAGTGTGTAATCACTTTATTAGCCACTAGCATTCTAGAGTCTAGACAACACAGAATATCACTACACCTGGTTTGTGTTATAGGAAGGTCATCACTTTGTTGTGTTCACTGACCCATTGTAGCACATTTATCTCTCTAATTGTTTAACATATTCAGATTACTATCCCATTACTGCAGTAGTCTTAACAACAATAACGTCTAGCACGACAATAACTGCTACCACAACAATAACTGCTAGCACAATATTAACTGATAGCACAACAATAACTGTTAGCACAACAATAGCTGCTAGAACAACAATAACTGCTAGCACAACAATAACTGCTAGCACAACAATAACTGCTTGCACAACAATAACTGCTAGCACAACAATAACTGCTAGCACAACAATAACTGCTTGCACAACAATAACTGCTAGCACAACAATAACTGCTAGCACAACAATAACTGCTAGCACAACAATAACTGCTAGCACAACAATAACTGCTTGCACAACAATAACTGCTAGCACAACAATAACTGCTAGCACAACAATAACTGCTTGCACAACAATAACTGCTAGCACAACAATAACTGCTAGCACAACAATAACAGTGTTAAACGTTCGTTCAGTGACGCTAATGTGTAACGCTCTTTATTCCATGTTTGAACTTTCAGGTGTTTGAGCATTTTCCAGAGACGTCATCGGGCAAGTCAGACAAGCAGGAACTGAGAAGAATTGCAGAAGAGAGATTTGGTTTGGTCAGAACCAACAACGTGCAGTAACACCCTATACCAGGCTATGGCTGAGATTATTTAGTAAAACATCCATGGCTTTGTGATATTCATACAGACTTGTCAGTGACAATATCACCTGTTAGTTTATAACTGTTTCAACTCACACGATCTTTAACTACATTTCTTTTGTAATGTTTGAAATGTTTGCTTTAAACTCTCCTCTATTTTGTTTTCCTTGCCATTGACGAGTTAATTTATTGATATTCTTGATATGGTTTTAAGCTTGTGTTAACGTCTGCTATATTTCCCCTGTAAAATCTTTAAGAAAGTGAGTAAACTGTTCGAACCCTGGCCATCATTTAATGATTTTTGGGGGACTGGTTGGTCTCGAGGCAAGACGCCGGCCTCGAGACAGAGAGGTCGTGGGTTCAAATCCCTGCTGCATCAGTTGGGATTTTTATTTATGATTTCTCTCTGCGGCAACCACCCATGGTCTCAGCCTGGTTTGAACCGTCAATTACTCATGGACGGAAAAAATATGAGTACCTCCGAAGACGGAGTTATCTGCCTGTACGGCGAGGGAAAAACGGATTAACACGCAAAATTCAGCTTCTAGTCTCTAGGGACTTCGTTGGAACTAAAAGCTGGCGAACGCAAAAAAAAATTATGATTTTGAATTGACTAGTATACTTGCTTTCTAACACCAGTAGGTACACATTTACGGCTGACGCTATTGGACAAGCGTGTGTACCCTGATTTGGGGCTTGTGGTTCTCTGAATTACTGCAAAGTTGTTTATCAAGTAATATATATATATTTTTTTTTTAAAGTAATATTTTAGTTGTATTATTTATTTTCTCACTTCAGAAATATAAATTTAGACATTATTTTTATGGTACACCAGATGTAAACAGAGAATGCTATTACGATAAATTGTTGTACACTGTGCGTACACATTAAATGTTTCTCACCACAAAATGTCAATTTGTTATTCTTTAATTTTCCTAAACATGAACTTTATTTTTTTTAAAAATAGCAAATTCAAACGATTAAGTGATAAAAGTCATAATATAACAGAGTGTGACTATTATTACTAGCAAGTCTTCACTCACACAATATAATTCGCAAGTTGCATCCACAATTTATCTATACACATATAATGGCACAATGTACCAAACTTTTCACTTCTACCACATTGTATTGCGCCTCCAACTCTGCAGATGGATGCCCGTTCTCTCTACCAAATTAGGTCTCGTCTAAAGACACACCACAGTACTTTTTAACAAGACACACTAAAGTGCTTATTTACAAGACACACGAAATTGCTTATTTACAAGACACCAAGGTACATATTTACTGGATACACCAAAGTACTTATTTACTGTATACACCAAAGTACTTATATACTGGATACACCAAAGTACTTATATACTGGATACACCAAAGTACTTATTTACTGGATACACCAAAGTACTTATATACTGGATACACCAAAGTACTTATTTACTGGATACACCAAAGTACTTATTCTCAAGATAAACCAAAGTATTTATTCACAAGACATACCAAAGTTCACATTGATAATTCGCAAGAGCGTGCATTTTATAAAAGATTTTTTTTTAAATTAAATAGTTTTGTTTCTTTTTAAATTAAAATTAGAAGAAAGTTGCAGATGTTAAGAGCTATCTATCTATCTATCTTTCGTTCGCCTGAAGTATTGTCTATATCTGTAATGTCCTTTTCTGTATAGATGTTACTGTCTTTTGTAATTCTTGTAGTGGCCCATCTAGTTTTGTCTGTAGTGCTGTATCTATGGGCCAATGGATTTTCCTCAGTCTACTATATTCAGTGGAGTTCTTGATGTTCAGCAGTGTGGGGCGCCTGTCCACATGTACAGGCGCATGTACAGTTGAGTTGCCGATCTTGAATTTTGATTACATGTGACTTTGGAGTCGATTGTGTCCTGTTCTGAGGCGTATAATGATAATTTGTTCACATCTACTCATATTATGAAAGGCATCCTGATTTGGGGCTGATTGATTTGATTATCTGTTTCTTATGATGGTATGTAACCGGTGCATCTAGTTGTGTGCCTGTTGAACCTTCCTTTGCCAACTGATCTGCTTTCTCATTCCCTGGTATTCCACAGTGAGACGGGATCCACTGCAGGGCAACCCTGTGATGCTTGCATAGTTTAGTCAATAAGGTCTGCAGTTGTGGCAATTTTCTGGATTCTATTCCTGGAGTACTGATCTTGCATCTGTCAAAAACACTACAGGCTGTGGGCTAAGATTACTGTTCAGCAATGTTTCTTTTGCCTTGCGGTCTTGTGGGTATTCTTCATCCAAAAAACTGAGAGTTATTGTTCTTCGCTGTAGACTATTCTGTGCCTCTTTATCAAGTATTTCTTTCACTTCTGTCCGTATTTGTACTGATAATCCTGATTACTCTGTCCAGGGAGTCTGTTCTGGCATGGACAGTAGGAGGTTAACAACTCTTGGCATGTCTGGTGTTTGTCTACTAATACGCTTGGCTTGGTGAATAAAACTGCTTCTATTAAGCCGTCCCAATGCAAGATTTTGGAATCGGTTCTTTTTTTGGATGTCTCGGCATGCATGCCAGTTTTTCTGCCTGTATCAGCACCTTTGTGTTCCTCCATTCTCTCAGTGCTGGTATCTTCCACAATTTCTCTATCTCCAATATTGGTGTTGATTTCATTGTTCCTGTGATGACCCTAAGTGCCTGGTTTTGTATTTTATTCAACTCTTGCAGTGTGGTGTTTGATGCTGAGCACCATGCGCATGATCCATATTCTAAATATGGGCGTATACTCTGTTGATAAACTTTACCGAATATTTTCCCACTCGCACCCCGCATGGTTCCACACAGCTTTCTTAGAATAGCCAACTTCCTCCTTGCTTTTTGGGTTGCCTTATTTATCTGCTGTTTCCAAGATAGTTTGTTATCAAATGTAACTCCGAGATATGTAGCTTGTATGTCTTCTTTCACAGGCTCATTGTTTATGTAGATGGCTCCTGCTTTTTCTTTTGGGGAGAGAGTACCAATCCCTGTGGGACGCCCTGGCACAGTAAGACCTTCTTACTTTTAAGACCATCCAGTTGCACTCTGGCTCTCCTGTTATGCAGGTATGCTTTCACCCATTTGTACATCCTGCCATTTACTCCATAATTTCTCAGTTTCTTCAAAAGCCCTTCCTTCCATACCTTATCAAATGCTTTCTTTAGGTCTATCCATGCTGCTAGTACCAGTTTCTTTTCTTGAAACGCATCCTCAATTTTCTGGGAAAGATAGGTTACCTGATCTTCGGTAGAGTAACACTGTCTAAAGCCAGCTTGCTATGGGACAAGGAGGTTTTAACTTTCCAGGTACCACTGCAGTCTGAGATTGATTATACGTTCCATTGAGTTATTGAGTTTATGAGTTATTTGCGGGTCATCATCATTGCACTTCGAACATGTCCATAGGTGCTCAGATACCTTCCTCAGCAAGTCCCGCAGTGTCCAGCGACTGACGACTCCAATTCTGTGTGTTGATAAGTCTTCTTACACGCCCACTAAGTTTCCCATTTCTGGCTGTGCCCATCTTAACTAATCTCTTTCATCCAAAGGAGTGACGTGGATTTGTGGTGGTCGAAGTCCTGTACTCTTCCTACATCTCGGAGGGCACTGATGATGTCCGCCCGAGCCATTGGTTAACCGTCCTCAACGACAGCACAGCTAGCCAACCTGTCCGCTCTTTCATTTCCCCGTACTCCAGCATGTCTAGGAACATAGACAAAGGTGACCTTACGTATTTTGACTTCTGCAATGTCTCTAACCATTGCGTGCTTTCACTTGTTTTATCATGCTCATCGAATCACTCAGTATACAGGCATTGGTGTAGTCTTGTGACTCTAGCCAGTTGAATGCCCTGGTCACTGCCATCACCTCCATTGTCATGCTACTCGTGGTCATGAAGGATGCATCACTGTCTTCTTTGACTATTCTGCCCGCCGAGCGTGCTGTAAATGCCCATGCACTTCTTTTGTGTTGTATTACAGATCCGTCTGTATAGATGACTGCATCTTTCTCATCGGTGTTATCGCGGATGAGGCCGTTCACCTCAGCATTAACCACGACTGAGTTATGTTCCCTACTTTTCCTGTTAAGTGTGACAATACAAGATAATATGTCCTTGAATGATGTGGGCAATGGTATCAACTCCTCGCCAACTTTGATACTGGTAAGCCCACAAACCTGTTTGATGACATCTTCTGCTCGTCCCACTTATGATTTGCCTCTTTTTAGTCTTACATCGTTCCCTGTGTTTAGCACGTATGTGTTTACTGTGGTATGCTCGTGCTCTCCAGATCTTGATTCTATCATCCATGGTTGGAAAGTCAAGAATATATCACATTGCTACACAAGGAGTGTCCCTCGTACACCCCAAGATAATGCGCATAGCTTCATTCTGAATTTTCTCCGGCTTGTCAATTTGAATCGTACTGACAGTAAGAATTGCCAGGGCATACTCGACTGATGCGAGGACTAATCCCTGGAACAGAAGAGTAAGTAGCCTCTGCTCGATGTTGGCAGCTTCCATGACCATCAAAGCGACTAATCCTATGCGGACTTTGTTATCACATGGTCAACTTGATCCCGAAAACACAGGCTGCGATCAAACTTAACTCCGAGGTATGTCATCAACTTGTCCCTGGTCACCTCATCAGCTCCCATTCGCACTACCGGTGTGTCCGTATTAACGATATGATTGTTAAGGGAAGAACCATGAAACTGATGCTTTATTAGAATTAACCAAGGCACCTGAAACCCCACACCACGAAGAAATGCGATCGAGTTGGTCTTGCATTGTGGAGGCGATTTCCCTTCTGTCTCTTCCCTGTCGATATACCAGAATATCAAGAGCAAAAGTCATAGTTCTTCCCCTCCCATCCAGCCGTTGTTCCGTGATCATTATTGTGTACACGTTAAATAGAACTGGTGACAATGGTGAGCCTTGTGGCAGCCTGGACAAATGGATATTGGCTCGGAAGACCAACTTCCACATCTGACTATTACCTTCCTCTCAAACAGTGCAGCAGCGATTCATCTAATGAGGAAGGGGTGAACCGCCAGTTTGTGGAGCATGTGCATGAGGTATTCAAATGGTACCCTGTTTTATGCATCCTCGAGATCTATAGCAGCAGCACGTTCCATTGTTTTACACAAACAGCTTGTAAGGCAGATTGGTTTATAGCTGGATGTCGTTGAACCATCTTTTCCTGGCTTTAGTAACGTTGTCATAATTGCTTCTCTCCATGCCTGTGGCACTCTATCTGCGGTCCAGGAAATGTTGTAGATCTGCAGTAGTTTTGCTTTAGCTGCAGTTCCCAAGTTCTTAATCATTTCATTAGACACTCCATCACTGCGTGGTGACTTTTTTTACATTTTTAATTTGAATATTGTCAGCTCTAGCTCTCTTTGTGTAATGGATATTTCCATGACTTCATGGTCTCTTCTTGTCTTGTATTTTGTTGTTTTAAACGGGTTTCTTTTCGGTTCTGTGTGCTAATTTCAATATTATTGTCATTTGCAAAGTGATTTGCTGCATGCTTACCTGTTAGGATGTTTCCATCCTTCTTCGGTGTAATTTTGGTGTTCCTTTCTGTACCCTCATCATTCAGCTGTTTTACAAGCTTCCACACTTTTCTTGTGTCTCGTTCAAGATTCAAGGACTCTGTTTTCTGTTTCCAGCTTCTCCGTCTGGCTTGTAGTTTAGTCCATTGAACTTTGGCTTTAGCATGCTTATAGTTTTTTGTTTTTTTTTGTGGTGTTCCTGGCAGGGGTTATTTTCTGCTTGCTTTCGAGATGTTTCCATGTCATTGTGCAGTTGCTCTAGTTCACTGCTCCAGTATGATTTGTAGTGTTTCCGTGCCCCTCTAGGTATTGATTCACCGTCAGCTTGTATTATTAGTCTACCGAATTCATCAACTATTTTGTTGATGTCTCTTTCTGTATTTAGATCTTTAAGTCAGTACACGGGTGTAATGTTGATACATTTTCCATTATTTATTTTGTAATTCCATCTGGAGAGAGTGCTGCTCTCCCTGACGGCCTCATTTTGCACCACTAAAAAGACTAATCGGTGGTCGCTGCCTCCAAGTTGTTTCCAAACAATACGTGTAATATTCCAATCCAGGTCTGGTGAATGGAAAGCAAGGTCTGGTGTAGATGTGGTATGCCATGATAGAATGTTGGTGGATCTGTTGTCCGGTTTAGCAGTATAAGCCCATTGTCATCCTGCCAATTTTCAAGTTCTTCACCTCTCTTGTCCATATGTTCATTGCCCCATCCCTGTGAATGGCTGTTAAAATCTCCACATACAATTATTCTTTCTTTTAATGGAATTGTATCTAGTGCCAGAGGGCAGTCGCTCGGACAGTAGTAGTTAGGTGGATGAAAGTCTGTATTTCCTGTCCTGAGGTGCAGTATTTGATATTCCGCCCCATCCATATACACTTCAAGCTAACATGCAGGCCTTCCTACACCCGAACAAGACCACAGTCTGCTCTAGCAAGTTTCAGTGCTGAAGTCGGAGGCAACCAGCCAAAAGGCGCACTACAACAATCAGGATGCCACACACTCACGCCAATGGGAAGTATGTCTATGTTAAGGGCTAATCCAGACCTCCTGCAGGAGGAGATAATTATGCGAGATTTTTCTCTCGGAAACGGCTGAATTGTGGCTTTACACAAGGAATGAAAAGTACAGTCTATGGCTTCAAAATGGGTTTGGTAAAGAAAACCTGTAAAATAGCGCGAGAAGAATTACTACATTAAGCTTAGAGAAATTAATGCAGACAACAGGGGTTGGGGAAAATATACGGAATCGATAAGTGATTCGGTGATATGAGTTATTGGGAGTCACAGACTCTATACACTAGCAGGCATGCTACAAATCGATGTTCTGTCATATTCGCTCATGCTTCTATCGGTCTTCTGGAAACTTTCAAACACACACACACACATCAATATTTATATGGTTTGCCGTTATGTGGTGGAATTTAAAATGATGCTTCAGCACGAGACAGTTGCTATCATCACGAGGAAACACCTGAGACCGTTGCTATCATCACGAGGAAACACCTGAGACAGTTGCTATCATCACGAGGAAACAACTGAGACAGTTGGTATCATCACGAGGAAACACCTGAGACAGTTGCTATCATCACGAGGAAACACCTGAGACAGTTGCTATCATCACGAAGAAACACCTGAGATAGTTGCTATCATCACGAAGAAACACCTGAGACAGTTGCTATCATCACGAGGAAACACCTGAGATAGTTGCTATCATCACGAAGAAACACCTGAGACAGTTGCTATCATCACGAGGAAACACCTGAGACAGTTGCTATCATCACGAGGAAACACCTGAGACAGTCGCTATCATCACGAAGAAACACCTGAGATAGTTGCTATCATCACGAAGAAACACCTGAGATAGTTGCTGTCATCACGAGGAAACACCTGAGATAGTTGCTATCATCACGAAGAAACACCTGAGACAGTTGCTATCATCACGAAGAAACACCTGAGACAGTTGCTATCATCACGAGGAAACACCTGAGACAGTTGCTATGGCCGTAGTAATAGTTTAAGTGTTGGTGGGAGGGTTGTCCTAATGGCCGTAGTAATAGTTTAAGTGTTGGTGGGAGGGTTGTCCAAGTTGCCGTGGTAATAGTTTAAGTGTTGGTGGGAGGGTTGTCCAAGTGGCCGTGGTAATAGTTTAAGTGTTGTGGGATGGTTGCCCAAGTGGCCGTTGTAATAATCTAAGAGTTGGTGGGAGGGTTGTCCAAGTGACCGTGGTAATAGTCTAAGTGTTGGTGGGAGGGTTGTCCTAATGGCCGTAGTAATAGTTTAAGTGTTGGTGGGATGGTTGCCAAAGTGGCCGTGGTAATAGTCTAAGTGTTGGTGGGAGGGTTGTCCTAATGGCCGTAGTAATAGCTTAAGTGTTGGTGGGATGGTTGCCCAAGTGGCCGTGGTAATAGTCTAAGTGTTGGTGGGAGGGTTGTCCTAATGGCCGTAGTAATAGTTTAAGTGTTGGTGGGATGGTTGCCCAAGTGGCCGTGGTAATAGTTTAAGTATTATGGGATGGTTGCCCAAGTGGCCGTTGTAATAATCTAAGAGTTGGTGGGAGGGTTGTCCAAGTGGCCGTAGTAATAGTTTAAGTGTTGGTGGGAGGGTTGTCCAAGTGGCTGTGGTAATAGTTTAAGTGTTGTGGGATGGTTGCCCAAGTGGCCGTTGTAATAATCTAAGTGTTGGTGGGAGGGTTGTCCTAATGGCCGTAGTAATAGTTTAAGTGTTGGTGGGAGGGTTGTCCAAGTTGCCGTGGTAATAGTTTAAGTGTTGGTGGGAGGGTTGTCCAAGTGGCTGTGGTAATAGTTTAAGTGTTGTGGGATGGTTGCCCAAGTGGCCGTTGTAATAATCTAAGTGTTGGTGGGAGGGTTGTCCTAATGGCCGTAGTAATAGTTTAAGTGTTGGTGGGATGGTTGCCCAAGTGGCCGTGGTAATAGTTTAAGTGTTGGTGGGAGGGTTGCCCAAGTGGCCGTGGTAATAGTTTAAGTGTTGGTGGGAGGGTTGTCCTAATGGCCGTAGTAATAGTTTAAGTGTTGGTGGGATGGTTGCCCAAGTGGCCGTGGTAATAGTTTAAGTGTTGGTGGGATGGTTGCCCAAGTGGCCGTGGTAATAGTTTAAGTGTTGGTGGGATGGTTGCCCAAGTGGCCGTGGTAATAGTTTAAGTGTTGGTGGGAGGGTTGTCCAAGTGCCGGTGGTAATAGTCTAAGTGTTGTTGGGAGGGTTGCCCAAGTGGCCGTGGTTATAATTTAAGTGTTGGTGGGAGGGTTGTCCAAGTGGCCGTGGTTATAATTTAAGTGTTGGTGGGAGGGTTGTCCAAGTGGCCGTGGTTATAATTTAAGTGTTGGTGCGAGGGTTGTCCAAGTGGCCGTGGTTATAATTTAAGTGTTGGTGCGAGGGTTGTCCAAGTGGCCGTGGTTATAATTTAAGTGTTGGTGGGAGGGTTGTCCAAGTGGCCGTGGTTATAATTTAAGTGTTGGTGGGAGGATTGCCCAAGTGGCCGTGGTTATAATTTAAGTGTTGTTGGGAGGGTTGTCCAAGTGGCCGTGGTTATAATTTAAGTGTTGGTGGGATGGTTGTCCAAGTGGCCGTGGTTATAATTTAAGTGTTGGTGGGAGGGTTGCCCAAGTGGCCGTGGTTATAATTTAAGTGTTGTTGGGAGGGTTGTCCAAGTGGCCGTGGTTATAATTTAAGTGTTGGTGGGAGGGTTGCCCAAGTGGCCGTGGTTATATTTTAAGTGTTGGTGGGAACAGTCCAGTTTTCCATCAAAGTATTACATGTTTCATACTATATAGATAAAACATCCATGTCAAGATCTCAGAGCAGATCATGCACTGTACGAAATGTTCTTCAACTGCGGGCAGACAACTTATCTAGGTCTCCCTCAAATTCTAAAGTTGTTTCCCTTTTACTGAATGACATCATGTACAATCTCTTATCCTCTGTACACAAAGTGACATTCTGGGACACTTCTTGTGGATTACCAGTGTCTCCCATGTTTTGTGAACATTCTGTATCTTATTTCTTTTGTTTCTTCGCTTGTGTCTCTGTTTGTGTGGTCTATCTCTGCTTAATATTTATTTGTCGACATTAATCCAAAATTGTGTAGGCAATATTTCCTCCTCCTCTTTGTGTGGTCTGTTTGTGTTTCACATTCATTTGTTGATATTCTATGTCTATTTTTTGTGTACATATCGTATTCATTTCTTTTTATGAACATTCTGTAAGTCTGTTTTGTGTGTGTGCGTATGCGTGTGTGTGTGTGTGTGCGTGTGTGTATGCGTGTGTGTGTGTGTGTGCGTGTGTGTATGCGTGTGTGTGTGTGTGTTTGTTGTATGTTCAGACGTTCTATTATCTCACAGTAGCGCTGATTTTCTGTCTTCTGTGGGTGAACTTTCTGCTTCACCAATCTTTAGTTCTGTTTTTTCTTCTTCTTTTTTGTGTTTTATTCTTCATTTCTCGTTGTTTGCAGACTTTCTGTTTCTCCCTGTTTCCGTGTCTGTCTTTGTGCTTCCCCCCACCACCCTTTATTTCTCTACGTTTTGGACGTTCTGTGTTACCCTATTTTAGTAGTTTTTCAGCATCTTTGTATTTTTGTAATGGTTTATTTCTTTGACTTTCTTATTTTTTTTTATATTTCTATGTGATCCTGTTTTTGAATTTGTGTATTTTTTTCTGTCAATACGTCCTTTTTTCTAACTTTATGTTTTGTGCGAACTGTATTGTTTGTCTGTTCTTGTGAGCTTTTATTGTTTATTTGTTCCTCTGAGCTATAATTTTCTGTTTTTGCTATTTTATTTTCTTGTCGCTTTCTCTTTTGTGCACTTTTTGTGTTCATCTTTTTACAAACCTTTTGTGTTTATTTTTATGAATTTGTCCTTTTTTGTATACTTTTTGCCTCCATTTTATGTGTGGAAATTCTGTGTTTATATGTGTGTGTATTCTGCGTATCTCTGTTTTTGTGGACTTTCTGTGTCTCTCTGTTTTTGTGGACTTTCTGTGTCTCTCATTTTTTTGTGGACCTTCTGTGTCTCTCTGTTTTTATGGACTTTCTGTGTCTCTCATTTTTTGTGGACCTTCTGTGTCTCTCTGTTTTTATGGACTTTCTGTGTCTCTCATTTTTTGTGGACCTTCTGTGTCTCTCATTTTTTGTGGACCTTCTGGGTCTCTCTGTTTTGTGGACCTTCTGTGTCTCTCTGTTTTTATGGACTTTCTGTGCCTCTCAATTTTTGTGGACCTTCTGTGTCTCTCATTTTTTTGTGTGTACTTTCTTTGTCTCTCAATTTTTGTGGACCTTCTGTGTCTCTCATTTTTTTGTGGTTTTTCTGTGTCTCTCATTTTTTGTGGACTTTCTGTGTCTCTCATTTTTAGCGGACTTTCTGTGTCTCTCTGTTTTTATTAGACTTTATGCGACTCTCTGTTTTTATGGGACTTGCTTTTTGTGACCTTCTGGGTCTCTCTGATTTTGTGGACTTTCTGTGTCTCTCTGTTTTTAATGGGACTTTCTGTGTCTCTCATTTTTTGTGGACTTTCTGTGTCTCTCTGTTTTTATGGGACTTGCTTTTTGTGACCTTCTGGGTCTCTCTGATTTTGTGGACTTTCTGTGTCTCTCTGTTTTTAATGGGACTTTCTGTGTCTCTCATTTTTTGTGGACTTTCTGTGTCTCTCATTTTTTGTGGACTTTCTGTGTCTCTCTGTTTTTATGGGGCTTTCTGTGTCTCTCTGTTTTTATGAGACTTTCTGTGTCTCTCATTTTTTGTGGACTTTCTGTGTCTCTCATTTTTTGTGGACTTTCTGTGTCTCTCATTTTTTGTGGACTTCCTTTGTCTCTCTGTTTTTATGGGGCTTTCTGTGTCTCTCTTTTGTGGACTTTTTGTGTCTCTCTGTTTTGTGGACTTCCTTTGTCTCTCTGTTTTTGTGGACTTTCTGTGTCTCTCTGTTTTGTGGACTTTCAGTGTCTGTTATTTTTAGTGGACTTCCTTTGTCTCTCTGTTTTTATTGGACTTTCTGTGTCTCTATTTTTATGGGACTTTCTGTGTCTCTCTGTTTTTGTGGACCTTCTGTGTCTCTCTGATTTTTGTGGACTTTCTGTGTCTCTCTGTTTTTGTTTACTTTCTGTGTCTCTATTTTTATGGGACTTTTTGTGTCTCTCTGTTTTTGTGGACCTTCTGTGTCTCTCTGATTTTTGTGGACTTTCTGTGTCTCGCTGTTTTTGTTTACTTTCTGTGTCTCTAATTTTGTGTGTGTGGACTTTCTGTGTCTCTCTGTTTTTGTTTACTTTCTGTGTCTCTAATTTTGTGTGTGTGGACTTTCTGTGTCTCTCTGTTTTTATGGGACTTTCTGTGTCTCTCATTTTTTGTGGACCTTCTGTGTCTCTCTTTTTTTGTGGACCTTTTTGTCTCTTTTTGTGAATTTTCTGTGTCTCTCTGTTTTCGTGGACTTTTTGTCTCTTTTTGTGGACTTTCTGTGACTCTCTGTTTTTGTTTGTGGACATTCTATGTCTTTCTGTTTTTGTGGATATTCTCTCTCTCTCTCTCTCTCTCTCTCTCTCTCTCTCTCTCTCTGTTTCTGTTTTTATGGACTTTCTGTGTCTCTTTGTGTTTGTTGAAGTTCTGTGTTTTGTTCTTACCACTTTCCGTGTTTAACATTTATTTGTTTATTTTCCTTGTTTTTGTGAAATTTCTCTGTCTTTTCTGTTTTTCTTTATGTTTCTATTCTCTTTTGATGCTCTGTAGCTATGTGTTACCTGTAAAGGTATTATATTTTTCTCTTATCCGTGGATTTTCTGTATTTTCTATTACTTTAGATAATTATGATTATATTATATAAAACAAACTATTTAGGTATCTGTTAGCTGTCACCATTATGTCCTACTCTGTTACTTTGTTTCATCTATATTATTTATGGTTGTTTACTACAATAATGTGAACAACTCCCACACTACTACACAATGTGAATTCCACACTGCTACATGCAACGTGACTGTCACACTGCTACACAATGTGACTCCCACACTACTATACAATGTGACTCCCACACTACTACACATAACGTGACTGTCACACTGCTACACAATGTGACTCCCACACTACTATACAATGTGACTCCCACACTACTACATGCAAAGTGACTGTCACACTGCTACACAATGTGAATTCCACACTACTACACGCAACGTGATTGTCACAATGCTACACAATGTGACTCCCACACTACTACACAATGTGACTCCCACACTACTGCATGCAACGTGACTGTCACACTGCTACACAATGTGACTCCCACACTACTACACAATGTGACTCTCAAACTACTACACAATGTGACTCACACACTATTACATGCAACGTGACTGTCACACTGCTACACAATGTGACTCCCACACTACTACACAATGTGACTCTCAAACTACTACACAATGTGACTCCCACACTACTACATGCAACGTGACTGTCACACTGCTACACAATGTGACTCCCACACTACTACACAATGTGACTCTCAAACTACTACACAATGTGACTCCCACAATACTATATGCAACGTGACTGTCACACTGCTACACAATGTGTCTCCCACACTAATACACAATGTGACTCTCAAACTACTACACAATGTGACTCCCACAATACTACATGCAACGTGACTGTCACACTGCTACACAATGTGACTCTCAAACTACTACACAATGTGACTCCCATACTACTACATGCAACGTGACTCCCACACTACTACACAATGTGACTCTCAAACTACTACACAATGTGACTCCCATACTACTACACAATGTGACTCCCACACTACTAAATGCAACGTGACTGTCACACTGCTACACAACGTGACTCCCACACTACTACATGCAACGTGACTGTCACACTGCTACACAATGTGACTCTCAAACTACTACACAATGTGACTCCCATACTACTACATGCAACGTGACTCCCACACTACTACACAATGTGACTCCCATACTACTACATGCAACGTGACTCCCACACTACTACACCTTCCTCCAAATAAAGACGACATTGTTAAATCGGTCGCAATAGATTGTGCTGACTGATTTTCTTTCCCTCCAAATTAAATGGGTGCCATGAATCAAGTGTGGGCAGCAACTCACAGCGGATTACTTACATTAAGATTGATAAACCTCAAGTATCCGCATTCTACTATATCTCGTCGTGGTGACTCGCCATCTCTGGCCAAGCGAGTAGAGATCGGGAGGGAATAGCAGTCCTCTTCAAGTTGACAATAGATGTGTTTGGTGTAAAGGCGTCAATAGTACAGTTTGTAACCACAGCACGGCTGTGCTCACTTAATGTCCATTGGTTCACGATGGAGAGATAGTCATCAATTGAGTGCAGCAGAAGATAGAGACTTGATAGGGACAAAAATGTTCCTTTACTTGGAGAGAAATTAATTAAACCAAAGTCCACTCTCGTACACATCATCATGTGCCGTACCGGTTGACGTTGGTGATCATGTCCCTCCACAATCTTCTATCCACAGTGCATCATATCAGTTCTGTTGTTGACTGTTTTCCATGCCATGACACCAAGCTATCCAGTACTTTCTCTCTTTGTCGTCCGCGATCTCGATTTCCTTTTATTTTGCCAGTTGTAACCAAGTATTCCAACTTTCCTCTTCTCATGATGTGCCCGAAAAATGTTGATTTCCTCTTTCTGATGTTTTATAAGAGCTCCCTTTTTGTGTTGGCCTCTTTGAGAACTTTCTTATTGGTCTTTTTAGCTGTCCAGGGAACTTTCAACATTCTTCTGAGAAATCCCATCTCTGTGTCCTCTAATCGTCTTTTCATTTATTTGTCTATTGTCCATGATTCGCTTCCATAGGTAAGAATTGGTTCTATATCTTCTTCTACCTTTTAGCTCCCAGTGGAGCATAGGTCTTCAACAAACACTTTCCAAGTCGTTCTGTTTTTTGCAATTCTTTTAAGATCATTCCATGTCTTCCCCATCATCTTCATCTCTGCTTCGATCTGTCTTCTCCAAGAATTCCTTGGTCTTCCTCTTTGTCTTTTCCCCTAGGGATTCCAAAAAAGGGTCTCTTGTGTAATACTCTCAGTTGGCTTCCGTAGTGTGTGTCCTATTCATCGCCATCGTCTTCGCTGTATCTCTTTATCCACTGGTATTTGACCGGTACATTTCCATAATTCCACGTTAGTGACTTTGTCCTGCCATTTCCATCCCTTTATTCTGCGCAAGCATCCATTAATGAAAGTCTGTACCTTCGTGATTGTCAATTTTGTTATTCTCCATGTTTTACAGCCTTATAATAGGACCGACTTAACATTTGAGTTGAACATTTTTATTTTTGTATCTAGCCTAATTTCTTTGGATTTCCATATGTTTCCCAGTGCAATGAAAGCTCCTCTTGCTTTTGATATCCTTATTTTGGTATCATTTTCTGTTCCTCCCTCTTTATCTATATTACTGCCCAGATATATGTAAGATTGTACGTCTAGTAGAGGTATTTCTCCTAGTTTTATTTGGTTATTGCCAACTGCATTAATTCTCATAATGTTGGTCTTATCTCTATTAATCTTTAGTCCTAGCTGTTGTGATCTCTCATCTAATATACTCATTTTATCCTGCATCTGTTGATGGCTGTGTGATAGGAGAGCTATGTCATCAGCAAAGTCTAAATCATCAAGTTGTTTGGTCAGTGACCACTGGATCCCATTTCTATTGTTTTGAGTTATTTTCATAATCCAATATATGGCCAGTAGAAAGAGAAATGGGGACAGAAGGCATCCTTGCCTTACTCCTGTTCTTATTTCAAATGTTTCTGTAAGCTGTCCTTCATGCACCGCACCACATTTTGTTCCTTAATACATTGTTTTTATCAGGTTAATAAACTGTATGGGGATTCCGAAATGACTCAGCATCTTCCAAAACTATGGTTCTATATAGCTTCGATGAACTCTCTTTCTCATTTCTATTGACATAGATTTGTTGCATAAGATATTTTTCATTTTCTGAAATGCTATTTTGGCCTAAGCTATTCTGCTTTTTATTTCTGTGTTGCATCTTCCATCTGATGTATCTGTGTTGCATCTTCACTGTGCCCAAGTATTTCAAACGTTGCACTTGTTTCAGATTTGTCTTGTTTATTTGTATGCTGCATGATGGTGATGATTGTTTCTTCGATATAACCATTACTTCTGTTTTCTTACTATTCAGACTGAGACCTTTCTTGTTGCTTTCTTTTACTATTATATCTATCATTTCTTGTAGCTCATTCTCTCTCTCTGCTATTAAGACTGTGTCATCCGCATATTGTAAAGTATTTATGTGGTGACCGTTGACTTAAATTCCTTTTTTGTCTACTATTGATCTCATAATATGTTCGCTGTAAATTGAAAACAAATCCGGCGACAGAACACACCCTAGTCTGACTCCTTGTTTCATAAGTTGAAATTGTCCTGTTTGGTTGTTAATTCGTATAGCTGCTGTTTGTTGCCAGTATATGTTTTTTATGATTCGCAGATCCTTGCCATCAATGTTTAATTTTTCCAGCATATTGAATATTCCCACATGTTTTGCTTTGTCAAATGCTTTTGTGTAGTCTATAAAGCACATATATAGATCTTTCTTTACCTCTATAGATCTTTCTATCAATGTTCTTAAGATGTATATTGCATTATTGCCATTTCCTTCTACAAATCCACATTGTTCCTCACCTATTTCTGGATTTATTTTGTACAAGGGAACGGTTTTACCAACTCGACCACTCCCTCTATTGGGAGACAATAGAACAAATTAACACACATAGACGTTTATGCTATGGTAGTAGTAGCCTCCGTCAGTCATAGTTGACTATGGATTTTTCAGCGCCCCTAGAAATGTTATTTTTTTTCTTTTCTTTTCTTTCGTCGTATATTCTATTTCTCCATGAATCTGTCCGCTTCTTCTTTGAGGTGTACATTTAGAGTGTGTTTCCAGAGATTGCGGTCTGCAGCTATGTCTTCCCATGCTGCGGGATTTATGTTCAGAGTCTTCATGTCGCGTTTACACACATCTACTAATCGAAGTTTTGGGCGCCCACTAGTTCTTTTACCATATGCCAGTTGTCCGATGAGTATATCTTTTGGAACGCGGCCATTTTTCATATGGTGCACATGGCCAGCCAGCGTAACCTACGTTGTTTGAGCAGCATGTAGATATTCGGTAGGCCTGTGCAAGTTATGACCTCCACGTTTGTCACTTTATCCTTCCAGGTGATACTAAGAATACGGCGCAGACATCGCATATGGAATGTATTTAGCTTACTCTCCTGCTTTACATAGGTTGTCCAAGATTCGCTGCCATACAGGGGGATACTAATTATGCAGGGATTGTACACTGCGCTTTTGTTTTAATTGTCAGTTTGCTGTTTTGCCAGACACGCCTAGAAAGACGGGCAAAGGTGGTAGCAGCTTTACCAATACGAGTGTCAATTTCTGTATCTAAAGATAGTCTGTCGCTGATGATGGACCCCAAGTAGTTATACTGACGCATGATATCAAGTTTATTGTTGTCGATAAAGATTTCAGGTGTTGCTTCGACGTCCTGGCCGAGTATGTTAGTTTTCTGCAAACTTATTGTTAGACCGAAGTCTCGGCAGGCATGCGCAAAGCGATGTACCATGCTCTGGAGTTCTTCCTGACTTTGCGTGACAAGTGCAGCGTCGTCAGCAGATAACAGATCTCTTATGGCTGACTTTAGACCTTGTCTTTAGTCTTGAGATGTTGAACAGTCGGCCATCGGATCTAGTATGCAGATAGACTCCTTCATTTGCATGTGAAAATGCATGTTTTAACAGAACAGCGAAG
The DNA here is from genome assembly GCA_032433765.1 of Megaustenia siamemsis. NCBI lineage: Eukaryota > Metazoa > Mollusca > Gastropoda > Stylommatophora > Ariophantidae > Megaustenia > Megaustenia siamemsis. The sequence continues at coordinate 34,290,998 of JAVIAB010000047.1, forward strand.
AAGATTCCAAATAGAGTTGGAGCAAGAACGCATCCCTGCTTGACACCGCTGCGTATGCCGAAGGGTTGTGATGTGGTGACATCGTATTGGATGGTGCCCTTCATGTCCTCATGAAACGATTTGACTAGCGTCAGTAGAGTATGTGGGCAGCCTATTTTGGAAAGTATTTTGAAAAGACCTTCTCTGCTGACAAGATCAAATGCCTTTGTAAGGTCGATAAAAGCGATGAAGAGAGGCTTGTTCTGCTCTCTAGATTTTTCTTGAAGTAGACGTAAGGAGAAAATCTTGTCTGCAGTTGATCTTCCGAATCTAAAGTAAGCCACATTGCGATTCAGGATATACGCGTTCTGCGAGTTTTTGTAGCCTTCCTAAGATAAGACTGGCGAAGGTCTTACCGACGATGCTGAGAAAGGAGATGCCTCTGTAGTTGTTGCAGTCGCTTCTATCTCCTTTATTATTGTAGAGAGTTACAATCACGGTGTATCTCATATCCTGAGGAATGGCTTTCTCTTTCCAGTATTGATGTAGTCATTCAAGCAGGGGATAAAGCATTTTTGCAGGATTTAATCAGATCGGGAGGGATCCCATCTTGTCCTGGAGCCTTGCCTGTGGCCAAGCTATCTATGGCCTTGCTAAGTTCCTCTACGGTTCGTTCAATGTCCAACTCTTCCATAGGTGGGAAACATTGTATGGCGTCAATATGCTATAGTACAGTACATTAATTTGTAGTGCTTATTCTATAAATAATGAATTTGTGCAATTAATGATAAAGGGTGGAAAATTACAACAGTTCATAGTAATGCCATAAATAAAGAGGAAACAAATAATATATGCGATGATATGGTGTGCATATGTAATTTAACTATTATTATTTAGTATTCTAGATTATACATTTAATTGCTTGGCACTTGACCACACGTTCTGATTACTGAATAATTTTGTAACAAATGAGTATAGTCTATGTAATGTGAAATTATTTGGGAAATTCACTTCTCAGAGTGAAACATCAGTACCGAATTAATGTTAGTAGTGAATGTTTTCCATCAGTCCTTAACTGTGCTATTGTAACTCGATTAGAGTTACCAATATTGTTGCTATCAGCGATGTTGAGATACGAATGTGGTTTATTGTATGAGAGTGACACTGAACCAGATGCTCCTGATTTCGCTTGAAAAACATGAATCAAGGCAATCGCTTTAGTCAATGTAATTTATGGAGATCTAGTTGGGTGCTAGCCCCATAGTTTATCGTTGTGCTAGTAAAAGCCAAGATAACTAATTCTCTGTCTTCATCGTATGACTACTAAACGAATGCATAGTCATCACCATCATCCACCCTTTAAAGGACATTTAGTGGGCGTGGATGCGTTGTATTGAGGTTTGCTGCTAGACTGTTTAATTTAGTGGCCCTAGATGTGTTGTGTTGAGGTTTGCTGCTAGACTGTTTAATTTAGTGGGCGTGGATGCGTTGTGTTGAGGTTTGCTGCTAGACTGTTTAATTTAGTGAGCGTGGATGCGTTGTGTTGAGGTTTGCTGCTAGACGGTTTAATTTAGTGGTCCTAGATGCGTTGTGTTCAGGTTTGCTGCTAAACTGTTTAATTTAGTGGACCTAGATGCGTTGTGTTGAGGTTTGCTGCCAGACTGTTTAATTTAGTGGGCGTGGATGCGTTGTGTTGAGGTTTGCTGCCAGACTGTTTAATTTAGTGGACCTAGATGCGTTGTGTAGAGGTTTGCTGCTAGACTGTTTAATTTAGTGGGCGTGGATGCGTTGTGTTGAGGTTTGCTGCTAGACTGTTTAATTTAGTGAGCGTGGATGCGTTGTGTTGAGGTTTGCTGCTAGACGGTTTAATTTAGTGGTCCTAGATGCGTTGTGTTCAGGTTTGCTGCTAAACTGTTTAATTTGGTGGGGCTAGATGCGTTGTGTTGAGGTTTGCTGCTAGACTGTTTAATTTAGAGGGCCTAGATGCATTGTATTGAAGTTTGCTGCTAGGCTGTTTAATTTAGTGAGCGTGGATGCGTTGTGTTGAGGTTTGCTGCTAGACTGTTTAATTTAGTTGGCGTGGATGCGTTGTGTTGAGGTTTGCTGCTAGACTGTTTAATTTAGTGAGCGTGTATGCGTTGTGTTGAGGTTTGCTGCTAGACGGTTTAATTTAGTGGGCGTAAATGCGTTGTATTCAGGTTTGCGGCTAGGCTGTGACATTTAACTTTCGGCCCAACACATCCGACTTCAGTGCGGAATTTTAAAGTACTGGGTTGCCTACCTTCGATTTATACTCACTTGACCAGTCTAGTAGTGTATATCGTGGAAGTAGTGCTAGGTCTTGATCAGCTCCGCCACGATCTTGACGCTTGCAGCAGCTGTGAAGCACTGGCCGCACTCAGCTCACTTGCTGGAACCAAGATAATTCATGAAATCAGTCTATGAGAGGCTAGTTGGTACATATTTTTGTATGAGAAAGAGACAATAAGCGTTTCTTTCGTTTACGTAAAGTGGAAATATATAAACATCTAACACTAGTTAAGCATTCGTATAAACAGAAGCAGAGGGTGACAGAGAATAAAAAAGAGAGAGGGAGAAAAAGAGAATCTTCAAAAGTCCGACATCGTGTTTGAAAAAAAAATAACAATTTACTTCATTTACAACAGCTTGGTAGGTAGTTTAGTCATCATCATAGCACAACGAACAACGTCAGTGCTCTCATACTCTACTTAGCACTTTCGCCACACGCTACCTAGAGTAGCCCGATTGATTGACAATGAGAAAGTGTGGGGGGAGGGGGGAGTAGAGGATCAGTTTTAGGATGTATTCTATTATGTGCTATGTTAATATCGGTATGACTATGTATGTGGTAGGTGTGGTAATGTCATCGGTATGACTATGTATGTGGTAGGTGTGGTAATGTCATCGGTATGACTATGTATGTGGTAGGTGTGGTAATGTCATCGGTATGACTATGTATGTGGTAGGTGTGGTAATGTCATCGGTATGACTATGTATGTGGTAGGTGTGGTAATTTCATCGGTATGACTATGTATGTGGTAGGTGTGGTAATGTCATCGGTATGACTATGTATGTGGTAGGTGTGGTAATGTCATCGGTATGACTATGTATGTGGTAGGTGTGGTAATGTTATCGGTATGACCATGTATGTGGTAGGTGTGGTAATGTCATCAGTATGACTATGTATGTGGTAGGTGTGGTAATGTCATCGGTATGACTATGTATGTGGTAGGTGTGGTAATGTCATCAGTATGAGTGTGTATGTGGTAGGTGTGGTAATGTAATCGATATGACTATGTATGTGGTAGATGTGGTAATGTCATCGGTATGACTATGTATGTGGTAGATGTGGTAATGTCATCGGTATGACTATGTATGTGGTAGGTATGGTAATGTCATCAGTATGACTATGTATGTGGTAGGTGTGGTAATGTCATCGGTATGACTATGTATGTGGTAGGTGTGGTAATGTCATCGGTATGACTATGTATGTGGTAGGTGTGGTAATGTCATCGGTATGACTATGTATGTGGTAGGTGTGGTAATGTCATCGGTATGACTATGTATGTGGTAGGTGTGGTAATGTCATCGGTATGACTATGTATGTGGTAGGTGTGGTAATGTCATCGGTATGACTATGTATGTGGTAGGTGTGGTAATGTCATCGGTATGACTATGTATGTGGTAGGTGTGGTAATGTCATCGGTATGACTATGTATGTGGTAGGTGTGGTAATGTCATCGGTATGACTATGTATGTGGTAGGTGTGGTAATGTCATCGGTATGACTATGTATGTGGTAGGTGTGGTAATGTTATCGGTATGACCATGTATGTGGTAGGTGTGGTAATGTCATCGGTATGACTATGTATGTGGTAGGTGTGGTAATGTCATCGGTATGACTATGTATGTGGTAGGTGTGGTAATGTCATCAGTATGAGTATGTATGTGGTAGGTGTGGTAATGTCATCGATATGACTATGTATGTGGTAGATGTGGTAATGTCATCGGTATGACTATGTATGTGGTAGATGTGGTAGATGTGGTAATGTCATCGGTATGACTATGTATGTGGTAGGTATGGTAATGTCATCAGTATGACTATGTATGTGGTAGGTGTGGTAATGTCATCGGTATGACTATGTATGTGGTAGGTGTGGTAATGTCATCGGTATGACTATGTATGTGGTAGGTGTGGTAATGTCATCGGTATGACTATGTATGTGGTAGGTGTGGTAATGTCATCGGTATGACTATGTATGTGGTAGGTGTGGTAATGTCATCGGTATGACTATGTATGTGGTAGGTGTGGTAATGTCATCGGTATGACTATGTATGTGGTAGGTGTGGTAATGTTATCGGTATGACCATGTATGTGGTAGGTGTGGTAATGTCATCAGTATGACTATGTATGTGGTAGGTGTGGTAATGTCATCGGTATGACTATGTATGTGGTAGGTGTGGTAATGTCATCAGTATGAGTATGTATGTGGTAGGTGTGGTAATGTCATCGATATGACTATGTATGTGGTAGATGTGGTAATGTCATCGGTATGACTATGTATGTGGTAGATGTGGTAATGTCATCGGTATGACTATGTATGTGGTAGGTATGGTAATGTCATCAGTATGACTATGTATGTGGTAGGTGTGGCAATGTCATCGGTATGACTATGTATGTGGTAGGTGTGGTAATGTCATCGGTATGACTATGTATGTGGTAGGTGTGGTAATGTCATCGGTATGACTATGTATGTGGTAAGTATGGTAATGTCACAAGTATGACAATGTATGTGGTAGGTGTGGTAATGTCATCGGTATGACTATGTATGTGGTAGGTATGGTAATGTCACAAGTATGACCATGTATGTAGTAGGTGTGGTAATGTCACCAGTATGACCATGTATGTGGTCGGTGTGGTAATGCTTAAAACTGTCAGCAGCTATGTTTAGTACACCCTTAAATGAAGTGATCACATGAAATTACAGGATCCACTGTTACATGTGAATGATTTCTGCTGAATTTTGGTTTATGGGAAACAATAGTTTCCAGCACTTACAATGCTGGTTCAAAACATATACGGGAAATATGCTGTAAATAATATACTTATTATCTATACTAAAAACGCATGCATTGACTTAATTTTGTTAACTAACAAAGAGGAGAAAGAGAAAAAAAAACTATAGATCATTTCTGTATTGAGATGAAATTTGAAGATACCAAATATACACAACGAAGGGTCATCGAATGTAGAAAGTTGATCCCAGAGATTAAAGTGAAGCAGGTCTCATTCAATCAATGATAAGATAAGTCAAGTGTTTCATTGCACTGACAAAGGTGATAGTGCTAGGGACATCTGATGTAAAAAAAAAAAAAAAAAGTGATGGCTCTAAACACTTGACCACCAGTTTCAAGAGAGGCCAACAAACTTGAGGCCAAGATTCAAACATAGGAAACTTAGAGCATACACAAACTAACCATTGGTATGTGTAAGGTAGGAGACTTCCTAAATGTATGGATGTTGTTTATTATGGCAGTAATTCTTGTTGTTCGGAAGGTTAAAAATAGCACACCAACAGGCACTGATAACAAGATCTCAAAGTCCGGCTACTCTTGAAACAAACATGACATTCTAGACAATATGCAGTTTGAACTTTGAACTCTTTCATTTATCGGTGGTAGTGCAACAAGATTACCTTGCTACCGATTAGAAATTGCTAAAGGAGTGTAGCATTGTATATGTCCTGGTTGGCTTCGCAATGTCAAGCAATCGCCAACTAATTATAAAAAAAAAAACAAAGGAGTAAAGTCGATGTTTATTTTTAGATTGCGTCACGGACTTTGTACTCGCTAACAGGAAAACTATATAGTTACACAACCCGCTTGTTCCTCACCGCGTTCAAAAGCTGGGATCTAAGACGATAACGGCGCAGTGACTTCCTTGCACCAGCATTGGACGCTTACCACAGGCAATAGTTTCCGTTTAAGGTTACTTCTGTTATCTCTTTATTTGCAATTGGCACATATTCGAAGTCGGAGCGATAGAGTAGCCAGACGTTGAAACTTTGCTTTCAAGATCAGGGTTCAGATTTGAGTACGGGTTATTAGTGGTCAAGGTCAGCAGAACTAAACTTGATATAAAGACACTCTTCTACTTATATGATACGCCCTTGAAATAGGATTATCAGTCTCGCTAAGAGAGTAGAAATCAAAGAATACAAATTAAACCCGGTTCCGTATAAAAGCCATTTTTTTTTAAAATTCAAAGCGGCAAACTGATATAGCAGCATTATAATAAACAGTTACAACAGCGTTACAATAAACTGCTACAACAGGGTCACAATAAACTGCAACAACAAAAGAAACAGAAAACCTTTTCCTGATGAATGAACACGAAGGTATCCAGTTATTGAATGACATAAGTAACGGAACTGAAAATGTGTACCTTACTCATTGATCAGGTACGACAGAAATAGTATAATTGAACTCACCTTCACGTGCACGTTAGGACATGCTATTCTTCTACTTCTTCTTTCCTTCCTCATCTGCCTTTCAGCGTCGATGGGAGATATAATTTGCGGTCTTTTGCTCTTCTGTTCGCCTCTGCTGCTGTTATGTTTCCTAGTGCTTCTAATATTCCATCGATCCATCTTTTTCGTGGTCGACCCTTGGGTCTGGTGTTCTCACAACGTTTGTTGAAGGCTCGTTTGTTGTGTTTTGTTCTTTCTGACTTGTCACGTGGCTGAACCATTTTATCTGTTGTTTCCTTATATATTCTATGGCTGGGGCTATTCCTAGCTTTTTTCTCAGTTCTTCATTTCTGATATTATCTCTCAGACTGTTTCCTGTCATTCCTCTAACACATTTCATCTTTGTAGAGGTTATTTTTCTTATCGTTCTTGCATCTAGGGTCCAGGTCTGGCATTGGTAGCACAACGTTGGGATGAAGATTGTATTGTATAGTGCTCGTTTTGCCTCCAGAGTTATTTCCTTGTTGGACAATAGTGGTGATAACTGTCCGATGATTTGACAAGCTTTGTTGCATCTTGATTCTATCTCTGCTGTTTGGGAATTATCGTTTGTCATTAGACTTCCTAGGTATTTGAATTCCTCTACTTGTTTTAGTTGTCTGCCTTCTATAGTTATGTTGATGTTCTGTTTATTTTTGGCGACATTCATGACTTCTGTTTTGTTGATGTTGATTTTCATGTTGTATTTTGTTCCTAAGATGTTGAGTTTGTTTAAGTGTTCTTGTAGGTCTTCTATTGTTTCATGTATTAGTACCTGGTCGTCTGCAAATAGAAGCTCGTTGATCTCCCCTGTCTCTGCTGGGTTGGCTAGCTTGCATATATGGTCCATGTATGTAATAAACAGTAGGGGGGATAGTACGCACCCTGTCTTACACCTGATCTAACTTCGAAGTGGTCTGCGTAGCCTGCTGCTGTCCTGACCCTGCAGCTGCTGTTAACGTAGAGACTTTTAATAAGGTGATTAGATGTTGGCTTACTCCGTATGTTGTTAGTATCTCCCACAGTTGTTCTCTGTTTACTCTGTCGAATGCTTTTTCCTGGTCAATGAAGGCTATGTATAAGTTTTGATTGTATTCTGTCGTTTTTTCTGCAAGCTGTTTTAATGTGAATAGTGCGTCGGTACATCCTCTGTTTTTTTTCGGAACCCCATTTGAGAGTTATTGAATTATTTGCGGGTCATCATCATTGCACTCCGAACATACCCCATTTGAGAATCGCTTAACTGTAGTTCTATTATTGATCTCAGTCTTTTTTCCAAGATTTTGGCGTATAGCTTTCCTACATGGCTGAGCAGAGATATTCCTCTATATTGATTGCAGCCTCTTTTGCTACCTTTCTTTTTCCATATTGGTATGATGATTGCCTGTTGCCAGTCTTCTGGGGCTTGTTGTTGGTGCCATGCTGCATTAAATATTCTGTGCAGCCATTGCATTCCTAGGACATGCTATTGTGGGTCTCAAATATTTCAGTCCATTGCGGATTATCCATATGCCATATCTTCTTATTTCAAAAAAACTATTGGAAATCATGTGGTAAGTACAGACACGAACAAGGAGACATAAATTCACGCCATCTGATGTTTCTAAGAGAAGTACGATACAAATTAAAACATTTTATTTTATTGGAAAATAAATTTCCCCCCCCCCCTTTTTTTTTATCGCATGAGCTCAGTGCAATTTATTCTTGTTCCTGTTTTAATGTCAACAAATTTGTTAAAAGAGAGCCTCTTAATCATTTTTCTATATTTATTATTAACGTATTGCTTTTACGGTTTTTTGTATATTACGATCCAGTTCAACCGTTTTCAACTCTCACATTTTTTATGGTTTATTATCCTAGACTTTGGTAAACTTGCCTTGCAAAGCAACAATTTTTTTGTACTCAGAGTTGTCTCTCAGAGAAATGTTACCAAATTAAGACATTTTTCTTTCTGTGATGTGTTCACAGTTTTCTTTTCCCTAGAAAAGCTTTTGATAGCTTTCACGGTGCTAATGTTTGTATTGTTCGATCTAACATACCTAACGACATCAACCAGATTTAAACAATTTTATCGGTGGCAACTAGGCAGGCAATGATGTTTCCTAAATTCTTCTTGTGCTTTTCTGCAATTTCATAACACAATTTGGGCTCCTATAGAAGCCATGACTCCTACCAAACCTGAAAATATCACGTTAGATGGGGGTTTTCTGGGGTTCCCTTACAGAAATCATTTTTATTTCTATAGAAAGCGGTGATTCAGCCATAAAACAATCTGAAATCATGGTTGATGCAAAGCCGCATTTCTGCAATTTACAAAAAATATGAGTAAGCGATCTCGAAAAGGCGAAGCTTCTTTGGAAAGCACGTTTACAAATCTACAAATTCTTGCTGAACATCGGCACATTGTTTTTTTTTTTTTTTTTTTTTTTAAGCAATAAATTTGTAGAGTAAAATGTTCTGGTAGGCCAAGAATATTGAGACCATGGATCTTCCGCGTTTTGAACATAAGGTTCGGACTGAGCTAGTGAAGAGTGTAGAAAACTTATAGCAGACCATCATGGAGAGAGCAGGCCCAGTGTTATGCAATGCTACTGTCAACCTGGAGATATACAGAATGAATTGTTAAACAAAAACACGGATAATTTATCACAATTGCTAACATAGACTCACAAATAGAGGCGAGTGAATTCGTGCTACGAACTTCAACATTTATCAACTGGTGCTACGAACATCAACATTTGTCAACTGGTGCTACGAACATCAACATTTGTCAACTGGTGCTACGAACATCAACATTTATCAACTGGCGCTACGAACATCAACATTTATCAACTGGTGCTACGAACATCAACATTTGTCAACTGATGCAACGAACATCAACATTTATCAACTGGTGCTACGAACATCAACATTTATCAACTGGTGCTACGAACATCAACATTTATCAACTGGTGCTACGAACATCAACATTTATCAACTGGCGCTACGAACATCAACATTTATCAACTGGCGCTACGAACATCAACATTTGTCAACTGATGCAACGAACATCAACATTTATCAACTGGTGCTACGAACATCAACATTTATCAACTGGTGCTACGAACATCAACATTTATCAACTGGTGCTACGAACATCAACATTTATCAACTGGCGCTACGAACATCAACATTTATCAACTGGCGCTACGAACATCAACATTTGTCAACTGCTGCTACGAACATCAACATTTGTCAACTGGTGCTACGAACATCAACATTTATCAACTGGTGCTACGAACATCAACATTTGTCAACTGGTGCTACGAACATCAACATTTATCAACTGGTGCTACGAACATCAACATTTATCAACTGGTGCTACGAACATCAACATTTATCAACTGGCGCTACGAACATCAACATTTGTCAACTGATGCAACGAACATCAACATTTATCAACTGGTGCTACGAACATCAACATTTATCAACTGGCGCTACGAACATCAACATTTATCAACTGGCGCTACGAACATCAACATTTGTCAACTGATGCAACGAACATCAACATTTATCAACTGGTGCTACGAACATCAACATTTATCAACTGGTGCTACGAACATCAACATTTATCAACTGGTGCTACGAACATCAACATTTATCAACTGGTGCTACGAACATCAACATTTGTCAACTGGTGCTACGAACATCAACATTTATCAACTGGTGCTACGAACATCAACATTTATCAACTGGTGCTACGAACATCAACATTTGTCAACTGGTGCTACGAACATCAACATTTATCAACTGGTGCTACGAACATCAACATTTATCAACTGGTGCTACGAACATCAACATTTGTCAACTGGTGCTACGAACATCAACATTTATCAACTGGTGCTACGAACATCAACATTTATCAACTGGTGCTACGAACATCAACATTTATCAACTGGCGCTACGAACATCAACATTTATCAACTGGTGCTACGAACATCAACATTTGTCAACTGGTGCTACGAACATCAACTTTTGTCAACAACATTGATGTACTACTATTTGGTGCTACGAAACAAACAAATTATACAGAGACAGGGCACTCTGAAACAACACAACAGCAGGAACACAAAAAGCAATAGGCAGTCTGAACTAGGATGGAACCCTTTACTCGTCGTCACAACACCTCGGCACGAGAGACCTACATGTCGAGAACACTGCCATTTCAACATCTAAGAAGTTGCAGTAGCTGGTAGAACGTTTAGTATTTATCATAGCGGACAACAAAGAGGGAAGATACTAAATAGTGTCATGGAAAACAGTCAACAACAGAATTGATACGATGCTCTCTCTCTCTCTCTCTCTATATATATATATATATATATGTGTGTGTGTGTGTGTGTGTGTGTGCGCGCGCGCGCGCGTACAGGTAAAGATCATAATCATATTGCTGGGAATAACAAAAGCTTACAAGCAGACAATTAATTTATTGGTAAAAATATTTGAACGTCAAAGAGCGTACACATTGTGCTCCTAAACTCCTCCAGCTCTGAACTTTAAAACTGTATGTGAACTGTCAAGCTAAAACTGAAAAATCTGTTGGCTCCAACTCATTTCTTTTTAAATTATAACTCAATTCTGCGTGCTTAAATAGTAATTGAATATCAGTTTGACAACTCCAATTAAATTTGTTTCTTGATTTCTTTTTCTGGTACCGCCCATACTCAGGGATAAAACCTGATGACGATCAGTCTTATTGATCATCTATCTTATCTACACCTTTATATTGTCCCTCCCAATAATTTTATAGCTTTGTGCTTGCGTCTAGCAGTTTGATAAAAGCAATCAATTTTTATTGTTTTTGGAGTCGCTAAGATTAAAATGGTCCTTGCATCCAGTAGCTGAAATTCCTTGAAGGGGGTAAAGGCACCAAGATGCATAGAAATGCAAAGCTGCTATAAATCATCACTGACATTTATTTAGAGTTACATGCGCTTGATGCACAGCCTAACAGGACAGATTGCAAAGGGAATTTCGCACCAAGGGCTCAATATTTCTCTTTCCCATCCGCCGAAATCCACGTTCACAGCCTTGCGAGAATTCTGGTCGAATCTACGAAAATTGTGTCCGCGTGATGTCTTCGTAAAACTCGCTGGAATCTCTAGTCGAACGTGTTATCTATCACCCGTTACTTTTCATGAAGTAGGGGTTACACTGTTACGCGAATAGGGCGTGCATTGTACCATGGGAGCTTAAGGAACCCACGGGGGAAAAAAATTGACTTAATTTATTTTCCCAATCTGACAATTTTAAAATTAACAATGGTGTTGGTTTATATTTCATTAATGAAAACCGTCGAAAAGGTCCGTGGACCACCAAAATTAGTCTCGCGGGCCGCGTGTTGAACCACGCTGATTTGTCGTTCTATAATAGGGAATGGAAAGGGGGGGGGGGCCGGGAGGCGGAATGTGGAGGAAGAAAGAGATAGAAAATGAGAAGTTGAAACATAACTTGCAGAATTAATAATTAGCTTCTATTGTATTGTCCAAATTCTCGACTTTGTAACTTTAGACAGGTAGATCCTGCTATACAACAATGAAGTCGATCAAGGTTGACGGTTCAAAGTCTAACACTTGATAACTCACTTCCTGAATGCAGGCCAAAGTACAATAATCTGCTTATTTCCTTAGCCGCATTTTTCGATAGAGTATCACAAATAGCTGCTGTGAGACTTACACGTTAGATACACTTGCGCTATCAAATTTCAAGACTTCGAATAATTTTTTTTGTTCTGTTGTTTTGAGCTATAATTCTATTTGATTAAATCTTTACTATCTCACTTTTGTATCTATTTGCATTTAACTCTCTGCTCTGTGTGGTTCATACTTTCTCTATTTTTAACTCAGTGCAAAGTTCAGCTTGAAATGATAAGATCTGAACCTCCCTTTCACTGGACGCAACATTTTTCAACATTAGTGATTGTTTTACTCTTTCATTGAGTACAATTTGAGTATCCCAATCTTGTCGTAAATCGATCTCTTCCAAACAAAACCAATTGTAGTGACGCACTGACATTCAGGAGTTATCATCCCTGTATAACATAGACAGAAACAACCAAGTCGGTAGTTTGGTCATGTGACAAGACAGAAACAACTAAATACATTCCATACAGCTGTCAACAAACGACATGAAAACAACAGACCTTGAGAAAGATAGACAGCTGGGAAACGAGAAACAATCTAAATAGTGGCAACAGAAGAGGTCGACCAGAAGGACACGCAAACTAGATCTCTCCCTCCACGCTGAGCGGCAAATGATGAAGGAAAATAGAAGAAAGTTTGTTATTGTCCTCTAGTCTGTTGTAATGTTCGTGTTTCTGTTCTACATAAAGTAGTTCAAGTAGCTGAGGCTATCGACCGCATAGTTTCTAAAAAAAAAAAACAGTTAAAATTGTTATGCAGGGCATTGCCGATATAATTGTTTAAGTAAATGGATTTATGCAGTGATATCAAAGCACTGCCAATAAGTATATGATTTTATGCAATTATATTATTACTATTATATACTATACTACTGTTTATAAGGCTATACAGTTATATTTTTATTTTAATAAGGTTGACAAAGTCCATGTATATGACTATGCAGTGACAAGCGTTATACCCGTGACGACATTCAGGTTTTGAGTAGTCTAAATCCATGTTAGCTGCAAATAAATTTCCTTTGATGTCATTGAAAGAGATATGACCTATTCTGTGTCATTTTTGTTTACGTGAATGATGTGATGGATAAATAAAAGACACAAACAAAATACATATTTTAAAAATTAATTCGTGTATTCAAAACTTTAAAAATATATCAAGAGGGATTCTAATTCTAACATGGCAGAGAAGTGATTAGGGAATCTGGCAAACGTTGCATTACGGTGACCAGCATATGAGATTGACTGCCAAAGTATGCAACAGAAGGTTGACAGACAATGTCCGCAGCAGGAGTGGATGCAGCTGTTGGATGACTTCAAGGTGAACTCAATGTTGTACTATCATGGCACGCTGGTGTACATGGCAATGAAATAGCCGATAGGTTCGCTAGCAGCTGTGACATTTAGCGTGGCCTTACTCTGGACAAAGAGAACATCGCCAAGTTTGTTCTTCATTCCTTAAGAGAAGAGGAGAAGAATGGGTGGGACAATGATGTATATATTGAGAGACTGATGAGACTAATGGTGGGACAATGATGTATATATTGAGAGACTGATGAGACTAATGGTGGGACAATGATGTATATATTGAGAGACTGATGAGACTAATGGTGGGACAATGATGTATATATTGAGAGACTGATGAGACTAATGGTGGGACAATGCTGTATATATTGAGAGACTGATGAGACTAATGGTGGGACAAAGATGTATATATTGAGAGACTGATGAGACTAATGGTGGGACAATGATGTATATATTGAGAGACTGATGAGACTAATGGTGGGACAATGATGTATATATTGAGAGACTGATGAGACTAATGGTGGGACAATGATGTATATATTGAGAGACTGATGAGACTAATGGTGGGACAATGATGTATATATTGAGAGACTGATGAGACTAATGGTGGGACAATGATGTATATATTGAGAGACTGATGAGACTAATGGTGGGACAATGATGTATATATTGAGAGACTGATGAGACTAATGGTGGGACAATGATGTATATATTGAGAGACTGATGAGACTAATGGTGGGACAATGATGTATATATTGAGAGACTGATGAGACTAATGGTGGGACAATGATGTATATATTGAGAGACTGATGAGACTAATGGTGGGACAATGATGTATATATTGAGAAAGTGACAGGTCTAAAGGCACTGATCGACCCAGCGAGTGGAACAAGCAGATGTATCTATAATCTAAACCTTACAGGAACGACCAGTCTGTTTATGCTTCGAGAAATGCTGGGACGATCGGTGGAGCGGATATAGGGATGTCCCCAATGCAGTGAAACTGATTTCATGAATAGAATGGAATAATGTATTGTGTACAGCAGTTCGGTGAAAAATATAACGTAGTCTTCTATTTTCTTTTACCGCTTCGAGAGTCGATGTAGATACAAAGTTATGGTTCTTGCACTTCTGACAATCTCAGCAATTGACACTTGATGTAGCTGCAGTGTTTATCTGATGATGCCAAACCTATGTAGTCTTGGCTACCTCGACCCCTATGACCCTATGTCCTTCTCCTCTTGTTATGTATGCCTTGTATGATACGGCATCGTTGGGCATTCTCTCCAGAAGGGCAAATCGTTGTATATTATGTATTTGCATGTTTGTTAGTTTTTTTAATTGGTTCTATGCCAACTCTTTCTCTTCAAACCTCGTTTCTGGCTTGTCTCTCCGGGTCACACAAGCAGCTTTTCTAAAACATGTTATTTCTGTTATAACTAACTTTTTCTTCTGGTTTGTTGTAATTAACCGTATTTTTGTTCTGATGTTCTTTCATTTGTTCTAATCACATTTCTGCAATCACTGGATATCTTAATTTTAAAATGAAATAAGATATTCACTTACTCCATACCGAGTCTTTACTTGCAGTAGTACGTTCCTATCAACTCGGTCAAATCCCATACATAATGAATTAAATTTAATATAAACACAACTAAATAATATCTTCCCATAAAATAAAAAGAAACTTTATAGCGTGAGAGTATTTGTACAAAAGACTAAACAATGTCAGTAAAGAAATTTAGTTGTGTTCAACAGTAAGAAAAACATCTACAATTATTACTACCTTGGATCGCCTATTAGCACAATTTTATTATCACACAGTAACTTATTTCGTTTAAAATTTGTAAAAACGGTTAAATTCTGGCTTAAGTGATTAATACATTTAAAAAAACTGAACTATTAAGTTTATTGCACGTTATTTCTAACATTTGACACTGCTATCTAATACATGTGGAGTCATAGCCCCTTGAAATTAAGAAAACATATCGTCTGAAAGGGAAAAAAGGAACAAAATAATCTTTTTGCAAAGATAGTAATTTGTGTAATTTGTATGAAAGTAGTTGTACAAAAACTGAATAATATATTGTAAGAAATTTTAATTGGCTGTGTCTAGCGGCATGAAGAAAAATCATTACCACGATGAAGTCATATCTAATGAATTTATAAAATCTATCGAGTATTTTAAAAGTATTGAAACAATCCAGTTATACAAAGATAAGCAAAAACAAGGAAATCAACCGATATACGTTTTTTAATCTTTTAATTTATAAACGAAATTTTAATTCTTTCTAAAAAGATTTCTAATAATACTAATTTATAAAATAAAAATTACAAAAATTATATTTTATTTATATTTGTTAATATTATTTTCCCATTTATTACCACTCTAGATTAATTTTGAACAAGCAGACCTGAGAAAAGGGGGGGAGTGGGGGGGGGGGGTAGTGCAGCCGATACATTGTTCTGGGGCCCATGGAGCTCAAAGGGGACCCATAAAGAGGGACATTTTAAAAACATTTTACAAAACCAAATTTGCAACAACAACAAAATGTTGGAAGAGCGTGTACTGACCAGACCGACCCACGGAATTCACGGCAGGAACGATTTGTTTATCGCCTTTATTGGATTAGCTTGCGCTGAGACCACTGGTTAGTCCTGCCTCGCTGTCTTCCAGGTCTGGTACAAATGTGTTGCGTCCATCTGATAAGAGAACATGCTGCGTGCGTCCATTCGGATAATAGCAATAAACCTGGGACAGACACTGTTTACCTTCTAAGAAAATATCGGGCAAAACAGGTAATCTGATGTTTTTACGCTCGCCTTATTAGATTAACAAACACGTGTTGTTGACTGGTTTAAAGTACCATGGTATAAATAGGAGACGTTCATGAAATCCATTTTATTAACCTGGAAGACCCAGTTTCAGGTTGGACAGATCGTGCCTCGCCAATAAAACAATTTACAACTTTGTTTATTTTCTGAAAACTATTGTTGTTTTTTGGGGGGAATATACACCATGCCTCCCCAGGTATGGTCGAAAGGAGCCAAGTAGTTTCAATGCTATTATAACGATGTAATTTTTTAAATATGTCGCTCTTTTAGTGAAACTTAGAAGCGATACGATTGTCTAAGATTACCAAGCTCGTGGCCAACAAGTGATTTCACATGATTTCCACAACGATAGCCGCCAATAAACAGATGGCCATTATGGATGTCCCGGTATTCGACATTGACGATGCCGTGTCCCGGTATTCGACATTGACGATGCCGTGTCCCGGTATTCGACATTGACGATGCCGTGTCCCGGTATTCGACATTGACGATGCCGAAATCGACGGTGGAGAAATCCACAGGAAAGGACATTAGTAGCGGATATCGCCGGGTCAGAAGTCCATAAAATCACTCATTTAATTTTGATGAGCACGCTGATGGGGCCAGTAGACCTGGGAACTAACGGCGTGGCCACGCGATAACGCTTCGCGAACGCGTGCAGGAGGTTATTCACATTATCATCTGCGACCCGCCTAGCTCACTACAAGAAACTTGACGACAAGGAAATCCACCTCAAGTCGCCACACATCTCCATCAAGATTCAGCACATTAAGAAGGAGTACGGCGCTGGCTATATAAATTAGCTACTACCAACACTACCACAATAGGCAGTGGATGACATTGTCCAGAAAATTACTGGAGACGGACCAAGCGAAGACTAAACAAATCCCGGTGGAAACAAGCAAATGGTATTTTTTTAAAATATAAATCAA
This sequence comes from Megaustenia siamemsis, assembly GCA_032433765.1. Taxonomy (NCBI): domain Eukaryota; kingdom Metazoa; phylum Mollusca; class Gastropoda; order Stylommatophora; family Ariophantidae; genus Megaustenia; species Megaustenia siamemsis. Next base: position 34,308,255 of record JAVIAB010000047.1, read on the forward strand.
AGAAGGGAAAAGCGATACCACATTATACGACAATACCAATCCACAGCAAGAAACTCAGAACTGCAAAGATCTGGATTACACAACCAGGCAGGCAAACACAATATTCGTGGTGCAGCCATGGGAAGCGCCAATGCGCTGCAAAGAGTCCAAACGAACGGCAGCGATTAACCCCGAGAGTAGTAGGTCGTGGACACAATGGTCGGACTTGGATACAAAGACAAAGAATAGGGTATACCCTACGAAGTCCAGTATCTTTAAGTACAAGAGTTATATAGTAGGATACCACCACTTTCCCATGGTGGAAGGTGGTGGAAGGTGGTGGAGCTTCTGTTATGATATATATGTATATATGTATAGGGCTTGTATAGTGCATGAAGGGGATAGTAGGGGAGATAATTAATGACTCATGTATTGGACATCAGTGTTTCCCGCCAAAGTGACTTCCAATAGGAGCTAGTGTGTGTGTATGTTGTCCGGCTATAGACCACGCCCACTCCGGAAGTGAAACTACCATATTAGGGAGTAGTGATACGTTAGTTATTTCATAGATATGGTGAGCATTTATACATATAATAGTAATAAATTAATAGTTATTATATCTAGGTGGACGTAAATGGGCCCCGTATTTAAGATAGGGACCGTAAGTAGGTGTATATACATACATATATATTGGCAAATCTTGCTGGCGGTATAAACGAACAGTCATTTTCTCCTACCGTGGCACATAATGATCCAATCAATTCTGTACGCGCGTGAGTTTATTGATTATTGTCTCCAGCGCGAAACGCAACAAGTAGTTATGTAAAAAAGGCGCGTACACGATTTAATATATTCATTCGACTAGCGTCGGTCGGGCAGTCAACCACGAGGTACCCACAGCGATAACACTGCTAGATACGTTTCCATAACTGTAAACCTACCAAAAGAGCCTCACTGATATTATCCTACCAGAGCTGTAAATCTAACACCAGATAACCACAGGTGTTATACTGAAAGTCCGTCGGAGAAGCTAGGAGAACCAGCCTTAAAAAACCAACATTATAAGAATACAGGTAAGTTGAAATTTTGCTTAAAATACATAACAATGTGTGTTTATTATCATAGTTTTATTAATGGAAATGAATTTCGTAACATATAGGAACGTGTTCGGTAAGTGTCGTAACGGTCACAGAGCAAAGATGTTACGAAATAGAGTCCACCTCGTCGTATCCTTTTCGTTAGAGAAGTCTAGGAACTTTTTCCAACCACCGTTATTCACAAACCAGTCTCCGAATAATCCACCGATAAACATCCCGGCAAAGAAAGCGAAGTTTTTTTCCAGAGAAGATATATCTGTATCAGAATCGTAAAAGTCTTTGACATGGTTCTTAATTAACCGATAAGCCAGCGTATAAATAACCACGAGGCGCCCACAGTTTAAAATTCCATCTGAAACCATATAAACCACAATGGTCGCAAACGAGGTGTAAATATCCTTATCACCGACTCCCAAAGTCATACCAGCGAATAACGAGTCATATCTCTCTGATACCGTATAGACTAGTTTAGCCATTGATTTATAAAACGGGGAAAGCTTCTTTTTAGTCTTATCGTAAGTGTGGATAATATCAACAGCTAATACCACAATTTCGTTCGAAATTGTAGCCACACACATTTTACAATCAGAACTAGTCATTTTCGAATCCATATAAGATAAAAGTCAGAAGCGCGCGTGGTATGTGAAATCAATAATGTGAAACATGTCTGGACATGTTCGGCTATACATTACGCGTGAGTCACACAAACTGAGCGATGTATTAAGTTCCATGAATCTTATAGTTCCAGTCGCGTTAGTACACATATTGTAAAAGTGGTATGGTTATGATAGTGATATGAACATGAGTGGGATAGAGACTCAAATATGTCAATAAAAGCTTTAGTAAACTCCTAGATACCCGCTCACCGACAAAATATAATATTTAAAACTAACTGTTAATGGATGCGTGTTTTAGTTAAGTAATAAGTACGTAGATGTTGATAATGTGTTTTGAGTGGAAAGATTAAACTACTGATAAGGGAGAGCTAGAGAGAGAGAGAGAGAGAGAGAGAGAGAGAGAGAGATAGAAAGAGAGAGAAAGAAAGAAAGAAATAAAGAAAGAAAGAAAGAAAGAAAAGAAAAGAAAGAAAGATTTGAAACGGTCTGATATAGCGGTGGTAGACGCTGAAAGACAGTTATAATAAACAAGCGAAAGCGGAGGAATGAGTCATATCTGGCTATAGCGTGTATGATAGTAGGAGTGGTGGATGAGTTTTGAGTTGTACGGGGATGGTGTAAGACATGAGAGCTGGTGAGGTTAGGTGTGCTAATGAAGTGGTCGATAACTAATAACTGTCTAGTAACATATAGTATGTGTGCGTGCATGTATGTATTTGTGTGTGTGTGTGCGCGCGCGCGTGCGTGTGCGAGCGCATGTTATATATGTATACTATTTCAATGTATATTTGGTACGCACACTAAATGCGTGGTTTTATCTCGTTGACAGATGGCCTCTCGTAACGAACTTGTAAGCAGACCACGCCACGTGTGTGAAACGTGTGGGAAAAGCTTCACACGTCGGGATGCTCTAGCCAGACACGTAGATAGTGCGCACGACCAACAGAGATACCCGTGTCCTATATGCGGGTGCATCTTTACAAGATCCACAAATCTTACCAAACATGTGGCGAAGAAACACACAGCATATGCATCTATATCACCGGCACCAGCACCGGCATCATCAAGGGCCCCGACAGTATTCTCTGCAACAGACAACAATGTTGCAGAGACCGGGGATGAAGAACAACAACACTCTAGAAAAAAACCCCGAGTAGATAACACTCGTGGGGGTGACCAGTCTACACCTAGTAACAGTACAGAGCACATATCATCTGTACACATTAATACTAAATACTCGTGTAAAGACTGCGGGAAAATATTTACTACCCAAAACCATCTAGATCGGCATGTAGACACTGTTCACAATAAACAGACATACCAGTGTCCTATATGTGTATTGGAATTTAACAGACAGGACAATCTAAGAACACATATTAAAAATAAACACCAACTACCGATATCACCAAGTACAAGCTCAGCATCCGCGACAAGACCATCAACACCATCAACCACCTCCACAACAGCAGTGTCAACCACCTCCGCATCAGCAGCATCAACCTCCGCCACCTCATCACCATCAACCACCTCCGCCACCTCATCAGCTTCGATACCGACGACCTGTTCAAAGTCCAGAGCTGATCCAACAATTAAGAGGAAGCGGAATAATGAACAATCGATAGAGAGTCAACACAGCAAGAAGGCGCGAACGGATCTAGAATTAGACAGTTTAGCTAGTTTACCAGCAGATGTTAGACAGGTCTATGTCGACAACTGGTCTGCAATAAGGTCACATAGTAATAATAATAGGTATCTGTCAGTCCACACAGTCTTTCATAATCCAAATTCACAGCTACTCCCAAACTGGGCAAACATTCTAAACCCCATCTTTAATAACCAAACACGTAGATTTAAAATAAATTATTCTCACAATTTCATCCTGAGGAATAAAGAAAACAATGACCTTCGGTTTTTCCATAGTAGTTTCAATAATAGTTTAATTCTTTCAACTCCGATGGTTATCAATAACAGAGCAGATTTTGATAGGTTCCTCACACAACTACAAGATAGCGACCCCTTAAACCACGCAAATCATAATAGACCGAGCACTAAATATAGCGTTGAAACCATTCCCAGCACTTCGTTCTATTACTATAATTTCGTAGAATATCCTATCGGGTGTCTAACCACCGACCTGCCACAACACATTACAAACAATAAATTCATTTATACATTACAAAATAACATAAACGGGCCAGCATATACTGATAATCTCTGTTTCTTTAGATGCGTAGCGTTATTTAGGGGCGCTAAACTTAATCACTTACACAGACCCACCAGCGATCTCCTGAAACAGTGGCACGACCATCAGGGTTAGATATAGACGACGAGTTCCCCGGTGTAACGTTAGCGCAGATTCCCTCTCTAGAAAAGTGTTTCGGTATTAACGTGGACGTCTTCGCTTTTGACAAAGACCAAGCCCTGTCCCCAATGCTAAGAGGTAGTACGACTTTTAGCGACACCTTACGAGTTCTATTTTACGAAGAACATTTTATGTATATAGCGGACATAGATAAGGCGGCCCATGCTTTTTCTTGTCCCAAATGTGGAAAATTATGGAAAAGTTTACGCCGCATGACAAGACACGAGAAGACATGTACCGGGGATAAGCGAAAAGACAAGTATATCGGAGGAGTTTATAGGAACAAAGAGGGTATACTCGAAACGATAGCTAATAGGGGTATAGAAGTTCCTAATAATTACGTGTATCCCTACAGAGCGACGTACGATTATGAATGTTACTTTAGTAATGTACCGACGACAGATGGAAACACTAGTAATGTCACCGAATATGTAGCCAGACATATTCCAATGTCGTGTGCCGTAGCCAGTAATATTCCGGGTTATGAGAAACCGGTATGTTTTGTGAGCGAAGGTGATTCTCAAAAATTAGTGAGTAAAATGATAGATTATCTAGAGACATTAGCGAAACGGGCGTATATAATCTTACGCGGCAGTTTCAAACAGGTTTTTGACAGTTTAAGAGACAGGGGTGACTGTAGTGACCTCATAGGGAAACTCGAGTCATACTTGAAAGAGCTCCCCGTTATAGGGTTCAACTCTGGAAAGTATGACTTAAACGTTATTAAACCATATTTAATAAGACATTTCGTAGCTGGGGCGAACAAAGTAGAAAAAGCGAACGAAGAAGATGATGAAGAAAAAGAAGAAGAAGATGACGTTGAAGAAGAATTAAAAAATGATGACGATGAAGAAGAATTTAAAAATGATGAAGAAGAAGATGACGATGAAGAAGAAGATGAAGAAGAAGAAGAGCCGAAACAAAACAAAACTAAAAAAGGGGTGACATCGCCCTTCAAGTTTATCGTTAAGCGCAATAATAATTTTATGTGCATCTCCACCAGTCGACTAAAGTTCTTAGATATTATAAATTATCTCGCCCCGGGGTTCTCTTATAGTAAATACTTGGCGGCGTACAAGATTAAAGAGACTAAAGGCGTATTTTGTTACGAGTATATTACGAATCTAAAAAAGTTAGACGAAACCTCTCTCCCCCCTCATGAGGCCTTCTTTTCGACGCTTAAAAACTGTAATATTTCAAACGAAGAGTACGAGTATTGTAACAAGATATGGGCGGACAATAACATGTCCACTCTCAGAGATTTTCTTGTTTGGTATAACAACAAGGATGTCGGGCCCTTCCTACTCGCATTAGAGAAACAGATCGAATTTTACGCGGGTTTAGGTGTAGATATGTTTAAGGACGCCATTTCAGTCCCCGGTGTGACGTTAAGATACCTCTTCAACACCATACCTAAAAACGTAGTCTTTTCGTTATGCGGTAAACGCGAGGCAGAGCTTCATAAAACACTTAGAGATAATATAGTGGGTGGCCCGAGCATAATCTTTCATCGCCACCACGAGAAGGACGAGACTCGAATCAGAGGTAATCCTGAAAACGTAGTAGAGAGTCTTAAAGGCTACGACGCAAACGCTCTGTATCTCTGGGCATTGATGCAGAAAATGCCCACTGACTTTCCAATTATACGAAAAGTTGAGGACGGGTTTAGACAACGTAAAGTTAATTATTACGATCAGCAGAGTAGAGAGTGGTTAACGTGGGTAGCTCACAAACACAACATTGAGTTGCGAACTCAATACAATGGGGGTGAGGTACCACTGGGACCTCGTAGGATTAGAGTGGATGGCTTCTGTCAAAAGAGTAACCTATCCGCTAATAATAAAGTCTGGCAGTATCATGGTTGTCTGACGCACGGGCATATCTGTCACCTCACTGAAAAACACAAAGGTGTTAACCCTATAAACAAAAAACCCTTGTCCGAGCTATACGACAAGACCCGGGAAATTCGCGAATATTTAACCAACGACGTTGGAGTTGACGTGGTTGAGATATGGGAATGTGAGTGGCAAGAGCTAAAGAAAACCGATAGCACAATTATTCCGTTTCTTAAACAAGCCCTCCCCAGAGCAAAACCATCGTATGCCCGGGAAAAATTACCACTAACCGTCGCGCAGATTTTGAAAGCTGTTAAAGACGAAACGCTGTTTGGTCTGGTAGAATGCGATATTCATGTCCCCGACTCTCTCAAGGAATATTTTAGCGAAATGACACCCATATTTAAAAAACGTAGACGTGTGTAGAGACGATATAGGAGAGGTTATGAAGGAATACGCCGTGAAAAATAAATTATTGACGACCCCTAGACGTACCCTGATAGGTAGTTATATCGGGATGAAAATTCTTTTGGCCACCCCCTTATTAAAATGGTATTTGGATCACGATCTAGAGGTAACCAACATCTACCAAGTGATCGAATACCACCCTGTTAGTTGTTTCAAACAATTTGGGGACACCGTATCCGACGCCAGACGAAAAGGGGATGTAGATGAGACGCAGTCCATTACGGGGGAGACCATGAAGTTGTTAGGAAATTCGGCGTACGGAAAAACGCTCACCGATAAAGCGAAACACTCGAACGTCGCGTACTGCGAGGGTGAGTCCGCTTCCAAGCTCGTTAACGACCCCCTATTTAAACATATGACAGATTTAGGAGTAGGGAATATATTCGAGGTGGAAATGTTAAAAAAGACGACGAGGTGGGACCTTCCGCTACAAATCGGCTACTTTGTATATCAATACGCCAAGCTACGGATGTTGCAATTTTATTACGATTTTTTAGACCGGTTCGTAGAGAGATCATACTTTCAGTTGTGTGAAATGGACACTGACAGTCTGTATTTGGCGTTAAGTAAACCTAGTTTAGCTGACGCAGTTAGACCGCCTTTACTCGAAACTTTTTATAACGAGTACGATCAGTGGTTCCCCTCAGAGACCTGTAGGGTTCATCGGGAGGAGTTTGTTAGGAGTAAAGGTAAATTTAAGGTAGATTGTCGAGACTGCGAAAAAACAAAATTGTACCATAAACGTACCCCGGGTTTATTTAAGTTAGAGTACGAAGGGGATGGGATGGTATCATTATGTAGTAAAACATACCACTGTTTTGGAGATTACTCAAAAACTAGTACTAAAGGGCTTAGCAAACATCACAATAAACTAGACAAAGATATATTTATGAAGGTTCTCAAGACACAACAGGCGCAGGGAGGGAAAAATGTGGGTTTTAAACGATATAAATCGAGTGTCTATACATATACACAACATAGAAATTCTCTCTCTTATTTCTACATCAAACGCCGTGTGCACAACGACAATGTGACGACTTTCCCGTTAGGTATCTAGAGTATTTATATACAAAGATACTTCTGTGATATGTTTATGTCCGATGATAATGAACATATGTTTGTGTCGTTGTCACGTTTATATTGTATTAAAAATATATTATTAAAAAAAGTATGTTGTTTTTCTATTGTATATACATGTCACGTGGTACTGTCTCGTAAGAATAATATGGATACTATCAGTGTCCTTGGTGCACTACCAGTATACCTGTGTGTAAAACAGAAAAAAAACGAGTTACAACATCTATGACTTTCACACCTATACAATCCATTATATACATACACATAAATGACAAATAACACGAGGCATGTTTTGTAATTTATATATATATTTTATTGATACAACACAACACCGATACTGCGTATGCAGTACATCTAGACACGACATTAAAACACAACATCTAAATGTTCAGCCTCAGCCTCTTTCTTCTTCTAAGATGACCAGGGGCAAGCGTTGTTATTGGTTGAATCTTTTCAACGTTGTCAGTATCGTACACGGGAGTCCTGTAAGAACCATTATTTATCGAATAAGGCTCGTTGCATGCTGATGTAGACACTGGAAGTCTATGATCTGCCGTGGTCGAGGGCTCGTTCGAGGGAAGAGGCTGTAGTGTTGTTGCATTACCCTCGAGACGAGCACACTCGGCCAATAACTCGTCCTGCATAGCCACGAGCTGTTCGTTTCTACTAAGATGACCCGGAGATAGTTCTGGTATTGGCTGACTACTTTCGAAGTTGTCAGTATCGTAAAAAGGAGCCATGTAAAAGCCAGTATTTATGGAATATGGCTCGATACTCGGCGACGTGGATGCTGGAAGTGTGTGATCTAGTCTGATGTCGGGTTCGTTCACTGTATGAGTTTCTGGTTTTATTGCGATGGTTTCGAGACGCTCATACTCAGCCAATAACTCGTCCTGCATAGACACGAGCTGTTCAAATTCTGAACGATTCAACGTGATCCCAAACTTGGTGGGATATTTTAAATTCGATGTCCCGAAAAATTTTCGAATATGGATCATAGTCGACCCTCTATATGAAGACACGGACGCTACTTTCAGCCCTGCAGCCAATGGTTTGACCATTTCACGATCTGTTGTAACGTAGACCCATCTAGTGGGTACATCGACAACTGGTGCAGCCTCGACGTTTGTCAGCATCTTCTGTATCTCAGCACTGAGCGATGTGTGACTGGCGCTTTCTCACCCGCGACTTTTATACCATAGGTCAGATCCGGTTTAGTCCAGATTTTTAAACACTAAAATTCGTGTCCAGACTTGTCTGCGATATTTTTAGCCACTGACGTCATTGCACTAGAAATTTTAAATTTTGCGACACAAGTTTCGGTGCTACTAGTCGATACACGATTCGATCGTTTATGTGTTGTCTGGTGGATGAGGTAAACGGCATTAAGACCCTTTGCATTGATCCTCCTCGGGTTTTAATCAGTAGAAAATACACAGAGTACAGTCCACACGCGTTACTAACAAGATCTTGTAACTGACGCGAGTTGTAGATGAGAGGTCTGTTCGAATGTCTCTCGATAAAATCGATGATCTCGGTATGTCTGGGAGAAAACCCGAAACTGTCGAAATACTCAAACTGCCCCATAGCGTTGTAGTAGAGGGCGACCCAGTGAGAGCCCGGTCTCCAACTAGGGTCGGTATTGATAACGAAGGCTGCTGTTTTAGTTGGATCGATATAGCGAGGTAACCGATCGCGAGCCACTACGCTAACAATGGAACACCGTCTCACAAAAATGTCAGACATAAGTACGTTGAGAATATCTCTCGTGTTCATTGTCGAAGTGTTTACGCTGTGTAATCTGTAAGAATCTGTCTCGTTTTAGAGATCTCCACCACGGAATCCAGTTCTGCGTAAACTAGTACCTGTATAGGATTAGGCGTGATCGTCGCAAATTTGAGCTCGATGGCGACGGGCCCTGATTTTGCCAGCTCAAATTGTTCGGCGTTCAAAAGACTAGGGCTGAGATCGAATGCAAAAAGAGTGTAGGCGTTCTTGAAGTCGTTATAATCTATTCCGTTACCAGCGTCTGTTCCCACAAGACCCAACGCCAGCATGGACTTGAAGTAGGCGCGAGCGTACTGACCGCGGTCAAATTCGGTAGATAGAGGTTTACCCCAAATACTATGACCGGCGACGGTGATGTTTAAGTAGGTAAGGCCAAAGTTTTTAAAATTGAAGGGGTTGGTGTCGTAACTTCCATTAAATGCAGCCGAGTCCAGTAAGCCGAGGACTAGTCGCGTTGGTGTTTGAGTCAGGAATAGGTTGTCTTGGGAATGAGATAACATGCCTTTAGGAATGGCAAATGTTTTAATCATAACTCTCTTCATGGGGTATCGCGCATTGCCTCGTAAGAGAGCCTTTTCGTGAGCCAGCGAAATGGCCGGATTAACTGAGGCTTTCCTCACCAACAGGGCGGCGTAGGTGATGACACTTTTATAACCGACAGTTTTGTCGTGAGCTATGATGTTAAATACGTCCTTTGAGGGGGTCAACTTAATTTTCACGTCAACCCTGTTTAGCATGTAACGCTCCTGAGCAAAAATATCAGAGTGAAGTCGCCCTATCATATCCAGCTCATGGCTACCTCGGGCCAGATTTCGACGAGTTTTAAGACCCGCATTGGAGTCACCTTGGGTGTCATCCGCGTGTTTGGGAGTATCGGTGTAGTAGAGTGCGCTCGTGAGATAACTTTTCTTAGATTCCTTGCTATGGTTGAGAGTGGCTTCTAGGTATGCTCGAAAAGGGTAGGTGTTTTCAGAAGCTGAAATCAAAGTATCGTTGAGAGATACGTCGACTTGCGAGATTAGACTGTGCAGAAAATAGTTCACAGGCGCAACTTCAACATCATTTGGTATATTTTCACCGTTGGACAGCGTAATTTTTGCTCTCATATGCAGATACGTGTTGGAAAAATCGATGTATTCGTCCGAATTTCCGCTGATGGAAAATTCTATAGGGGCCCCAGATGCCAGAGACGCCAAGGGGGAAACTTCTACAAACTGGGCAGAATCAAGAGATGTCTGAGTCGGTGGAACGCTAAACAAATCTAGTCCAGAATGGAAACACTCGCAAGACTTGGGATGCACTAACGCCATATCGCTTAACCGAATATGTCCGAATAGTTTGTCCTCTTAGACTTCTTGGACGCGGAATGAGAGTGATCGCGTCGTTTCGTCGTTTTTATTCTTCTTGCCGGCATCCCAGGTGGAGCTGCTCGTCTTTTCCTTCTTCTACCGCTTCCGGTTTGTTGGCCTGTATCGCCACCGGCCAGATGACTGATGGCTCCCTGAATTAAACGCTGACCGGATTCCTTAGCTCTTTCTTTAAACGACTCTCCAATGTTTCTTCCCGCCAATGCGTCTTGCGCGACTTGTAGTCCCGTGCCGACACCTTCTCTGAGTAATGCCTTACCGCCTGTTTTTAGCCACGGTAAAATTGCTCTTCCGATACCTCCGAAAAAACTTCCGATACCGCGCCCTCGCTGACTTCTACCTCCGACAAATACCGGGAGGCCGTGGCCGGCTTGATTAAAGCAACACTCTTCGTATAACTTAGCATTTCGATGAAGCGGCGTGTGTCTCACCATTATTCCAGATCGAAGTGCTTCCGCGCTCTGAAATGTAACGTCAGTACCGACGTTCCGGATGTAAATGGGATCGCAACTCCCCTGTCGTTAGTTAAAAGAATTTCTAACCTGTCGAAGGAGAACCTGCTCAGGGGGACATAGTGCGGTTTGTCGTAGATGCGAAATATGGATGTGGTGGTTTTCTCCAAAATAGGAACTGTCCTCAGTAAGGGTACCAGAACATCCCCCACCACTCTGGGTGACACTAGATCGCAATAGACGTACACGTTTCTAGTTTGAGCTTCCAAATTTATTTCTTTCTCGCCGTGCAGGGCCACGTTAGCGTCTGTCACGCGATTCGATGAGAAGCTTAAGATACTTTTCAATTCCTCGCTTATGGTAACCGAGGCTCCTTGTTCAACGACTTTAAAGATGGCCTTATTTTCGTTTTTTTTATAAAAAAATCTCATATTGACGCCGGGTGTTTTTTCCAAAATCACTTTATTTAAAGAATCGATAAAGTTATCCGCTGTATTGTATAACCCCGGCGCCAGTTCCATTATTACTGCTGTGTTACTAGAGCTTTCGTAACGGATCCAGATATCGCCGGGTAGGACGTTGAAATGAGTGTTTGGAAATTGTATCTCGGCCAAACCGACTTCGTAGTTTGCATTCAGTTCGATAGTTTGAGGGAGTTTGACGAAAAAGTTTCCAGGACTATTTTCAGGATAAATTTGCATCGAAGCGTTGCTAGGGGCTGTGATGTAAAAACTCATCTTCCTTGATTCACCGTCTCGTCTCTAGCTTGGGATTTGGAAGCATGTAACCCAGACAACTACTCAGGAGCGCGATCCAAATCTTTCCGTCCTGACCCTCACCGTTTCCACCCGTCAGATTAAATAAAGCCACGCCGATTACGGCATATATAACGATCATTTGGCAGAGAAAAACGATTTCCATTCGCGGGAGCAGTTTACCGAAAACAGGCCAGAGAGAGGTTCTGCTATCGTGACTGGTCCCTTCGTCGTTCTTCGTTTCTTCTCTTTCAACTACCGTACTCAGAAAAGTTTGCACGTGTTCATCCCCCTCCATTTCGTCAGTCTCTGTATCTCGATACCTGCTCGCTCAAAATCCAAGTGTTAAATGCCGAGGTGTAACCGAACCATTTGACTAAGTACTGTTTTGTTCCACCAACTTTCCTCTCTTCTAAGATGGCTTCTATTCGATACACCCGTTTTTCGCCGACTTTCTGAAGCTCTTCTGTATAAAACAACCCTTTCAACTCTTCACCAGAATCATCTTTCACAACGTAGGTTACCGGGTTAGTGTTTTTGTTTACACGACTGATTTTAAACAGTTCTTCCGTCCACGCTGGTGTATACCCCTTTTTGAAATTAGCTCTGGCTTGAGCTATCCTAACTCGATCACCTTCTTTATAACGGTTATTGATCGCCACTGACTGTCTATTGTCTCTCCCCGACAGTTTATTATACAACGTGTTCCAGACTTGTTCTTGATTGGCCGAATTTACGTGGACCGGCGCCATTTTAATGCTCCTGTGATACGAATTATTGTAGTTTCTGAGTAAGGCAGATAACGCATCCACATATCTCAATTTGTTCGTTTTCGTAAAAAATTTCCACATTTTCTCTTTTAACGTTCGGTTAAATCGTTCTACGATCGCTGCCTTTACATCCTCGTTCTCCGTTGTGAAGAAATGAACTCCATTTTCCTTGAGAAACTTTAGGAAAGTTTTGTTGACGAATTCGGATCCTTTGTCCGTTTGAAGATTTATCGGTTTGCGCTCGGCAAATATTTCGCTCACGGCCTCCACTAGATTTTTTGCGGTTTTCGACCGTATCGGAACTGCCCAAGCATACTTCGCAAAAACGTCGATACACGTAACGAGATACGAGAACGTGTCGTTGTATCTTCTTAATTGTCTCAGATCGATCAGATCAGCCTGGAACTGCTGATTCATACCACCCACGATGATGGGTCGTCTCTTAAATTTTCTAACAACGGGTTTGTGTAGAGTATAAGCATCCTGCAGACTCAGCCATTCTTTAATTTTTGCAGAGCTTAGTTTTGTACTACGCTGTAAACCACCCACACCCCCGTAGGCACCCGGTCGATTCGGATCGTAGTAACGGCTTCTTAACATCTTATCTACTCGTTTGGCCATGTCTCCCAGTTTGGTTTTGGAATTTTACTTTTTCTTCTTTTCCTGAGCCTGTACGTGCCCACAACTTCTTTGTGAGTGACCGCTTTCGTTTTCGGCCTAGGCGCGCTTGGCGCTGACTGAGGAATTTTTTCGTCGACTTCATCTTTAAGTACCGCGGTTGGTGGTGTTGTAATCGCGTCGGGGGATGGGGGTGCCTGTTTAATGTCCACTATGCCTAGAGGTTTGTGTCTGTACTGATCGAGACGTTGCAGATATCGTTGCAATGTCTGCTGATACAGTCTGGCTTTGTCGCGTGGTGACATGTCCTCTCTTTCCAGGACTCGTTGCATTTGCGTATCCAGATCTCCTAGGGTGTCTTTTAGTGACTCGGGTGGCGTATACGCGACTTGGTGGTGATTTACAGACTCTACCAGTCGAGGATCGATCAAAATCATTTTCTTGGCCATCGTTCACATGCCCAGAATACCGCTCAGGATACCCAGAACTGGTTTAATCAGAGCGCCGATAAAACCACCCTTTTGTAGAATCTGTTTTCTCTTTTTCACGGTCGTCTTTTTTCGTGCGAGAATCCTCAGGTCGTGTTTATGGCGCTGCAACCGTCTCTTCTGAGCCGGCGTGAGCCGAACGTTACCTTTTAACACGTTGTGGCAACATTCGCACAGAGTTCTTATGAGATCAGGCGACGCTGTTTTCATCGCGGCCTTTACAGCTGGTGGTTTAGCCGAGCACAGAAAACGCAACATCTCTCCGTGTCTTTTGACCGACTCGCCCATGTTCCTTACTTTGGGATGTAGACTACCTGCTGTTCTTTAGGAAAAATATTTGCGCGCAGCCTTAGATGATCCGGCGTCTCTTGCCGAAGGTCAAATAATAAATACCCGTGTGGAGCCGATGTCGCGTCTTTAAAACTTTCTTGCACGTACGACACGCGCCCCGGGTACATTTGTTTGGCCAGATTCGTAATCTGAGATCCGTCTCTCGGGTTTTTAAACAGAACTATGTAATGACTGTTGAGACTTATCGTCCGCTGTTCCTTGTTTTTGCTAAAGAGATTCTGTACTATATACACGACGCTTATATTTCTATGATGACTTCCCTTGGTAAATAGTTTCGTGACCCTATCGTCGGTTTCGTTCATCAGATCGTCTATGACCAACAGACGTGTCCTATCTCCTCGCCATTGGTCCATGTCGGGTAGCCCTTCGTTAAACTGAACACCCTTCATCGTATCGTACATCGATTGCCACTCACCGTAACAGTAGATTATTTCCTCTGGCGCGGGTCTGACCATTTCTGACACGTGGTCGATAAATCTCCTAACAAACACACTTTTTCCGCATCCCGTCGGTCCTGCGACTAGCGCCGTAAACGGATGATTCCAGGTTGGATCCATACCTACGACTGTCGCGAGGTCGTTTTATGTCGTTATTTTATAACTTACGAACCTTATTTGATAACACGATACGCGTATCGAGATCATAAGTATTGTTATTAACCTATGTCTTATTGTCTGCTAACCACGTACCGAGACAGATCGCTCATTAGTTTACACAACTTGTTGCGTTTCGCGCTGGAGACAATAATCAATAAACTCACGCGCGTACAGAATTGATTGGATCATTATGTGCCACGGTAGGAGAAAATGACTGTTCGTTTATACCGCCAGCAAGATTTGCCAATATATATGTATGTATATACACCTACTTACGGTCCCTATCTTAAATACGGGGCCCATTTACGTCCACCTAGATATAATAACTATTAATTTATTACTATTATATGTATAAATGCTCACCATATCTATGAAATAACTAACGTATCACTACTCCCTAATATGGTAGTTTCACTTCCGGAGTGGGCGTGGTCTATAGCCGGACAACATACACACACACTAGCTCCTATTGGAAGTCACTTTGGCGGGAAACACTGATGTCCAATACATGAGTCATTAATTATCTCCCCTACTATCCCCTTCATGCACTATACAAGCCCTATACATATATACATATATATCATAACAGAAGCTCCACCACCTTCCACCACCTTCCACCATGGGAAAGTGGTGGTATCCTACTATATAACTCTTGTACTTAAAGATACTGGACTTCGTAGGGTATACCCTATTCTTTGTCTTTGTATCCAAGTCCGACCATTGTGTCCACGACCTACTACTCCCGAGACACCATTTGAAGAACCCACAACGCAACCTCAGACATCCATGAAAAACTGCGTCTCGAAGATAACGCAGCAAATACCAGCGGTGGACTCTTTGTCAACAACCTCCGTGGACACAACCCCTGTTGAAAAAAAAACTCCTTGTGGAAAAAAAAAACTCTTGTGTAAATAACTCCTGTGGAAAAAAAAAACTCTTGTGTAAATAACTCCTGTGGAAACCACGGGGACTTTCGCAGATGCGCTGTCGGCAGAAAACGCCGTCAGCTGAGACAAGACGGAGTCACCTGAGTACAAGATCCAGGAACTTGGAGCACCTGACACGGATAGTGAGGACGACTTACTTAAGGCTCCTGCTACTCCTGGCCAACAGTTGAGGGACACTGATGAGGTAGAGCCCCATCTTCCGTGTGAATCATGATAACATCACCAAAGAAAAAGAGCGAGGTACACAAGAATAGATCTCAATAATTAGCTAGATTTTTAGAATATTCCTTAACATTAAAATTGTGTCCATTGACATTAAGGACCTAAGAGCCAAAATACAGCTTATCATTTCAAAAACGTACCACTGCAAACCAGACTTAATTTTAGTACAAGAAACTAACATACACACAGACTACCACAACAAATAAACTACAGAGTTAGGTCTAAAACACTCTTGTTTCAGCGCGGCGGTTCAGAACTTAGGATCCGGAGTCGCCATACTCCAGACCTCCGACAAGTGGATTCTTGGGAATACGTACATGGACAGTGGTGGAAGAACAGTCATAGTGCATGCTAAAGACAACCAACACACATACACAATAGTCAACATTCACCAACGAGATCAGTCCCATTTCTACGAGCATCTAGGGAAACGACTGACAGACAAATACGCAGGACAAGACTTTATTCTGGCCGGCGATTTCAACTGTGTCTTGTCGGAACTGGGCATAACAGGAGGAGACTTTAAGAGGCAAGTGAGAGAAAACAAAGAAAGACAGAGCAAATCATGCGACATACTATGGGCTTTAATAGACGAACACGACTTATAAGACACAAACAGGCACACGCAGAATATTGAGGGGAGAAGGTCACCATACTGGAAATTTAATAACATGCTGTTCCACAACGATACATCTATCTATCTATTTATTGACCTTTCGAGCCGTAGTCGGCCCATAGGCGGTAGACCAAGACACTCCTTCTCTTATCTGAATTTCTGTTCTAGCAGTTTTCAACTCTTTTAAAAATCATCATCATGTGCCATACCGTTTGGTGCAGGTGATCATGTCCCTCGATAATCTTCTATCTACAGTGCATCGTATCAGTTCTGTTGTTGATTTTTTTCCATGCCATGACACCAAGCTATCCAGTATTTTCTCTCTTTGTCGTCCGCGATCTCTCTTTCCTTCTATTTTGCCAGTTGTAACCAAGTATTCCAACTTTCCTCTTCTCATGATGTGCCCGAAAAATGTTGATTGCTTCTTTCTGATGTTTTTTAAGAGCTCCCTTTTTGTATTGGCCTCTTTGAGAACTTCCTCATTGGTCTTTTTAGCTGTCCAGGGAACTTTCAACATTTTTCTGAGAAATCTAATCTCTGTGGCCTCTAATCGTCTTTTCTTTTGTTTGTCTACTGTCCATGATTCGCTTCCACAGGTCAGAATTGGTTCTATATAGCACCGATGAACTCTCTTTCTCATTTTTATTGACATAGATTTGTTGCATAAGATATTTTTCATTTTCTTAAATGCTATTTTGTCCTGAGCTATTCTGCTTTTTATTTCTGTGGTGCATCTCCCATCTGATGTAATTATTATGCCCAAGTATTTGAAACGTTGCACTTGTTTCAGATTTGTCTCGTTTATTTTTATGCAGCATGATGGTGATGATTGTTTCTTCGATATAATCATTGCTTCTGTTTTCTTACTATTCATACTGAGACCTTTCTTGTTGCTTTCTTCTACTATTATGTCTATTGTTTCTTGTACTTCTTTTAAGTATTTTATCAAATCTCGCCATTTTTCTCTGTTTTGTGCAAGCAGCTCTATCTCATTGAGGGAGCCGAATCCTGCTGCTCTTGCCTCTCTCATCATTGTTCTTCTCAGTGTCTCTCTGGGTCTTCCTCTTTTTTTCCTACTTGTTGTTTTCCACATGAGGGCTTGCTTTGCTATTTGTTATTATCTCTTCTCATCAGATGTCCAACATATGACCATCATCTTTTCTTTATTACTGAAGATATTAGTGGTTGATTGGCGATTTCTCTAATTTCCTCGTTTGTTTTGAATTCGTTCCACGCTACACCAAGTATTTTTCTTAGACATTTATTTTCGAATGCGTTCAACTTTGTTGCTATATCTCTTGTTGTTTTCCAGCTTTCACGCGCATACGTAAGGGTTGATAGTACATTTGATTTGAATAGCCTAAGTTTTGTGTTTGTGCTGATGAGTTTTGATTTCCACAACTTGTCAAGGCTTTTGAAAGACATTGCTGCTTTAGCTATTCTGATTCTAATTTCTTTGCTTGTATCCCCTTCTCGATCAATGTGACTTCCAAGATACATACGTCAAGAAAATAACACAACTGATCCACTCATACACCATCGACGAAAACGTACAGAAATCTCTAACTCACTGGGAGGTCATGAAAAACACAATAAGGGGTCAAACAATGGTGCTGGCATCCCAAATACACAACAACAGAAGGAAACATACACATACTACAAGAAGACATCAAACTAACAAAGCAGACAGACAACAACGATCCCAACATATCAGCATTAGAAGACGAACTGTTCAGGTATCTTCTTCTTCCCTCTTCCTCATTTGCCTTTCAGCGTCGAGCGGGAGATATAATTTGCGGTCTTTTGCGCTACTGTTCGTCTCTGTTGCTGTTATTTTTCCTAGTATTTCTAATATTCCGTCAATCCATCTTTTTCGTGATCATTGCTTCTGGTGTTCTCGGAAAGATTTTTGAAGTCTCGTTATGGCTGAGTTTTCACCCATATGTGCTCGGCCGCTATCCAGAAGTATTCGGAGACTTCTGGATAGTGTCGCTTCAGGCATCGAAACTCTCGATGCGAGGCGGCATTCCTCACCATCCCAGAGTAATACCCTGGTACCCGTTTCTGCCACCAACAACGATGGCCTAACATCATCAAGCGCTATATATTTTTAAAAAATACGACGATCATCAATTTCAAGAGGACGTGAACTTCTGGTATATGGTGGATAGGCGACGGGAACAATTGAAGGCTATGCATGAAAAGTGTTCCTTGTTGCAGTTTCCTCATATTCCAAGTCCGGCTTGTTGCAGGAGCTACTGAGTTAAGTGCTCCGTGCACACTGTGAGGTGTGTGTCTCATCCGTTTTGATCATGTTTCGATATTCCAATTGTTTACGATGAATGACGATATCGTATGATAGGGCTGTGTTCACATTCTGCGCGGTATCGCCTTATGTCTTGGCGTGTGCTGAGACTGCTACGATGGGGACTACAGCTACCTTTCTTTGTTTGGGAGATGAGATATTAATTCGGATGATTACGCTGGCACGGGCGGTTGAGCAATTATGGATTTTAATTCGTTTGCAGTGATACCAGGGCCTTCCATAACCAAATAACCAAAATATTTGACACTGTCATTTTAAGAAACTCATGCACTTTTCATTTTTTTTTATTCATTTCTATTTCAGCCAACATGCTTTATATCTAAATTAATCTACTCCTTAAGTATTGTTGTCATTGCGTGTTGTTAATGATGACTGCCAACCTTCAGAGTTTGATTAAAAAGACAGTGTCTATTGTAGCCGATGTATGGAACTATAGGATAAAATAAAGGCAATACCAAGGGAATCCACGTGGATGAAATAATTTAACGAAAAGCACACTGGGGATCAAAGACGGCTCTAGAGGAGATCCTCAGCACGTTTTCTCCTGTCACTGCTTCCTAGTAATGTAGGAGGAAAGAGCAAATCACTGAGTGGGGAAACAATAATAAATAAACAGACCTAAACCCAAATGAAGAAGAAGAAGATCTATTTTAGTTTCTGAATTCTATTAAAAGCAGTGAACTTGAATGCAATAGGTATTTACAGTTATTAATTCATATTGGACATCATCGATTCTTTACGGATAATATAGACAAAGCGAATTGTTATTTCAGTAACACAGCAGTTTGTACGTCAGTAACTTTATACATTTTCCTTAACATTTATTTTATTTATAATTATTATAATATAATATATATCAAATCATATGTGTTAAATTATAGATAAGGCTCGTCTGAGAAAAAACATTGTTTAAATAAAACAAAGGAAAAATATTATTTAGTAATTTTAATTGCATATTATTTTTAAATTCCTGACAAGGAAGAATTCAAAGGCTTGCTGACCCATACGTCCGCAGGCTACCAAATGGGTGTCGTTTGGATGGTTTTATCAAATGTGTGACTCATTGCTAGAGAAATGAAGATGTTGCTTTTCGACTATTTACGAGCCTACTTGATTGATTCCAGAATTGACATAGTTTTTTTGGTTTTTTTTTACAGACTTACTTCATAAATTTAATGTAACAAATCTACAGCTCAAGGCGATGAGCTAAATTTAATCAAAATAAAAACTGGTATGTCCATGTTTGTGGCAAAACGTCTTCGTACAAATTTAATTAAGGATGAGTGGAATTCAGCCAGTTTTCAAATTTATCAACAGTGGAAAAACGTGATGAAGATATGCTTATCTATTGTCAGCACTTGAAAGGGGAGGGGGGAGGGGAGCTCTTAATTCGGACTTCAATCAAACAAATGAAGACATTCTTACACTGATTAAACCACATTGGGTTTTGGCCCTTTTTCAAATACAAACACTGTAGAATCTCTTACATTAAGAACTGACTGAAGGAACAGCAAATGAGGATTTTACATTTAAAGACTTCTATTTCAAGTTCTGGCTACAAAAGCAGATGCCAAAACTCTATCCTGGATTATGGACAGTAGTACATGTTGTTGTTGGTTGCCTTTCCATCATATTTAATTGAACGTGGATTGTGGATTCAGTGCAGTTATAACTCTGTTAACTAAAAATAGAAACTGCCCGTAAATAGCTAATCGTGGTCATTTAAGATTTCTGTTGACAAAGCTAGACCCGAACATTAAAATGAAAAAAGATGGCAAGTTCATCCTTCTTATTAAAACTTTTAAAAATGTTAATATTATCTATAATTATATTAATTTGTTTTGCGCAGTGTGAGTTGGAAGGAAGGGTACCAATAATGCAATAAACATCCTGAGTACATTGATAGAAAGAGCTATAGAGGTTTAAAAAAAGGATCTATATATGTGCTTTATAGACTACACTTTATGTCAGGTCGGGTAATTTTACCTGCTACTGTATGCAGTAAACAGTACAGCCTGTGGCTGCCCTGCTGCCTTGCAGGTAATCTTGGGAGAGTAAAAGGCTAAGGGAGGGTACCCCGACGTAAAACAACCCAAACTTTGTGGGTGAGACTTTTTAGTCAAAGGCTAGCGGAGCCAACCGTAAACAAACCGACGGAAGGCAACAGAAAACCACAGTCGTAACTTATTTGTACAATCATGAATCGCCACAAAGCAGCTTTCCAAAAAATGAGGAAGATACTATGCAATCCATTTTTGACAATAGAAACAAGAAAAATAGTTCTAAAATGTTATGCAGAGCCATTCTTAACATATGGATGTGAATCATGCACAATAAGACAACAGACAAGAAAATCACTGGAGTCTGTAGAAATGACGTTTTACAGAAGAATGTTGAGAATGCCATGGACAGCTAAGAGGAGTAATGAAAATAGTCTGAAAGATGTCAAAGCCAAAATAGAGCTAATTTCCAATACTAGGGAGAAACAATCATCATTTTTTGACCATGTAATGAGAAGAGAACAACAGGAATATATATTGTAACAATTGAAAAATTGAGGGACGAAGAGATAAAGGGAAGCAACGAGGCAATATACCAAACAGTTTAAAAGAATGACTTGGCAGAAGGTCAACAACAGAAATGATAAATAACTGTCGAGATCGAAAGTTGTGCAGAGACATGATCACCTACGCCAGCAGGCCCGGTACTTGATGATGATGATGATGATAGACTACACAAAAGCATTTGTCAAAGTAAGGCATATGGAAATAATCATTATGCTGGAGAAAGTAAACATTAATGGCAAGGATCTGCGAAGGATCATAAAAAAACATGTAATGGCAACAGCAGCCATAAGAATTAACAACCAAACATCACAGTTTCCATATATAAAAGAAATCTGTGCTCTGTCGCCGAATTTATTTTCACTTTACAACGAAAATATTATGAGATCAAAAGTAGACAAGAAAGGAATTGAAGTCAACGGTCACAACATAAATAATTTGCGATATGCGGATGACACAGCCTAAATAGCAGAGACATAAAATTAACTACAAAAAATGATAAAATAATAGTAAAAGAAAGCAACATGAAAGGATTCGGTCTGATTAGTAAGAAAACAGAAGTAATGGTCATATGAAGAAACAATCATTACCATCATGCAGCATAAAAATAAACAGGAAAAATCTGAAACAGGTGCAACGTGTCAAATACTTGGGCACAATAATAACATCAGATAGGAAAAGCATCACGGAAATAAAAAGCAGAATAACTGAGGTCAAAATTGCATTTCAGAAAATGATAAATGTTTTATGCAACACATCTATGTCAAAAGAAGTGAGAAGCAGAGTTTACCGATGCTATATAGAGCCAATTCTGAATTATTGAAGCGAATCATGGACAGTAAACAAACAAAGGAAAAGACTATTTAGGCCACAGAGACTGGATTCATCAGAAGAATGTTGAAAGTTCCCTGGACAGCTAAAAGACCAACGAGGAAATCATCACATAGGCCAACACAAAAGGGGAGCTCCTATGAAACATCAGAAAGAAACGAGCAACATTTTTCGGGCACATCAAAAGAAGAGGAAAGTTGGAATACTTCGTTACAACTGGCAAAATACAGGGAAAGAGTGATCGCGGACGACAAAGAGAGAAAATACTAGAAAGCTTTGTATTATGGCATGGAAAACAGTCAACAACAGAACTGATACGATGCACTGTAGATAGAAGATTGTGGAAGGACATGATCGCCTACGCCAACTGGTATGGCACATGATGATGATGAGTGTTAGTGTTACATTTGTTTATTGTAATATTTGTGTTTTTTTTATAAATTCCAAGCATCAATGTGTCTTTTTTTACAGCACCACTTTTCTTTACAATGATGTGTATGGTGTTGGTATAAATCTAGAACCTCAACTCATTTATTATATTTTAGTAGTTGGATATCTGTAACAAGGTTATTCAATCCAGAAATGCAACGTTGGATGTCGAGGTGTCCACTTAAAAAGCTTGAGTCACAAATCTTCTAATCATCTGTAAGTCTGTGAGGCGAGGCTGAGCGTGTTGCTTCTCATTTGTCCATAGAAGTAGTACTCTCTGGAAGTCGGTGCGGGAAGCGACGACAAAATGCACAAGAGATTCCATGATGAAGGTGCTACAGATGAAACATTTGTCAAAACAAGATGGATGAATCCCTTGAGGAAACATATTTCAGAAAGTCTGTCTTCTATGTGATATTGGATAATGTTATTGGTGGACTGACTGTTCGTTTCAATGTTGCAGTGAACATTTCTGAGTAGCTCAGTTTCCTCTGTAAGTATTTATAACTTCCTCTAGATGAACTGAATAAAAATATCAAAATTACTGGCAGATCAATATCCCTCTGATATCAGTGTAGATCTTGTAAGGGAGATAAGTCATTTGTCGTATGTTCATCAAGCAAATTTTGGAGAGGGCCAAGTGAGCCCATTGGAGCTACAGGATTTCTTGAAAAGATACAAGCTGGAAGGATCTTTTCAAATATATGTGCGCAAATCTTACGGTCTGCTGTTTGATGTGCGACGGGGAAAATTTTACAACTGACTGTGTGTCTATATGTTCGGAATTGGAGTCATCAACGATGGCCTAACATCAAGTGCTACGACGATCATCATTTTCAAGAAGACGTGACTTACAGGTTTATGGGGATAGGCGGCGGGAACAGTTGGAGGCTGTGCATGAAAAGTGTTCCTTGTTGCAGTTTCCTCATATTACAAGTCGCATGTCTGTGTTAGTCACCTCTAGTGACTCGGGCAGATGGTGCTCGTAAACCTGGGAAGGCCGACCATCTAAGGGCAGAATCCCTCTACAGAAAAGATCATCTGCTGCCTTGCAGGAAGATTAGGGACAATCAAAGGCTAAGGAAAGCAAACCTGATCAAAATGCTGGCTGAAATCGGATGCTCTGGGCCACTGGCGCAGAACACAGTGCAACGTTTTAACAGGTATTCAATCGGAGTGGATCTAACATGCTTAAACAGACAGCTGTCTTCGTGCGAGAGTCTGGATTCCTACTCTGATTGAGTCCTGATCACAGAGAGAGAGAGAGAGAGAGAGAGAGAGAGAGAGAGAGAGAGAAATATATGTGTCTGCCTCTATATTCTGTTTACACTCCATGCCACTGTCGCCTCTGCAGAGCTCTCATTCCGCAAACTAAAGATGATAAAAATATATAAGATCGACTATGTCACAGGCGGCGACTGGTACATTTGGCAAGACTCGGCATTGAGTCTGATTTTGCCACACACACACACACACACAATTATTTTGATGATGTGATCCGCAATATGTCAAGGAAAAGGTTCAGAAAGCAGTTTTGTTTAGCAGAACATAAATGTCATTACATCTCAACTAATAACTGTTAGACCTTGTAATCAATCTAGTATTAAATTAATTGAAATCATTGTTTTTATTTTGATACTTCGCAGAAGTGAGTGTCCTGTGTTTAATATATTTGCAAGTATGTTTGAATGTATTTTATAAATGTACAGTTCCGACATTCTTGATTTATATATCCAATTTTTCATGATTGTACAAAGAAGTTACGACGGTGGTTTTCTGTTGCCTTCCGTCGGTTTGTTCACGGCTGGCTCCGCTAGCCTTTGACTAAAAAATCTCACCTACAAGGCAGTGGGGTTGTTTTACTTTAGGGTACCCTCCTTTAACCTTTTAATCTCCCGAGCTCACCTGTAGGGCAGCCACAGGTTGCCAATCATTTCGATTGTTTTTGTTTTGGTTGTTTCGTTATTAGTTTTGTGTGTGTTTTTTTTTTTGTTTGTTCCTGATGAAGGCCTACTGGGCCGAAACGTTGTTTAGTCTGTGTCGTCCACTTATCACGTAAAGCTTCTTACATACTATTTTTTTATTTTTTAAATTTAGCCACAGGTTGTACTGTTTACTACATACCGTAGCAGATAAAATTACCCGACCTTTTATGCGTACGGTAGGTATTTCAACTTAAACTTTATTGCTTCAGTTACAATCAGCGCTTCTTAAATCATCTGGGGGGGGGGGGGGGGAGAGAAAAGTAGCAATTATGTAGAGGCCTGCTCGTAGGTGGTTTTTCTGCAGTTGAGGCCCGAAGCAAGAAGCGATCTAGAGACAAGGGCATATAAGACGAATGTCAAAAGTGTAGAAGTAGATATAATAACATCTTCAGAATGAGTACCAGGAAAAAAAAATACACTGATATATAGATATAGTGTACAATATATTATGTAAATATTGAGTTATTAGTGGGTCATCATCATCGCACTCCGAACATGTCTATATCAATATTTCTATAAAGAGCTACTTATACAAGTGATAACATTACCAATGACGCAGTTTGATCATATGGCTTTCAACAATTATGATATAGCTATAGTCGCTGAAGTATAAGAGTTTATGTAGTGATATGACTACTGAAATAATTTGACCAAACGTGTGAGTTTAAGAGGTTGCATCATTGATAATAAAGTCGGTGAAGTATGTTGTTTAAACAACTAATATAATAATCGTTCACGCGTGTCAGGAAGTGTACAATATTTACATCATTGCTTTCAAAGAAAGTCGTTTAATTGCACGCGGAGTGTATGGGGCTAACAAGGAGGAGCACAAGAGCAAACAACACTGGGCGCATAACCAGTGCAAGAATGTTGTGTAATTTTCACCTGCATACATTAACCTGCATTCTGTTATTTGGATACATGATGTTGATGCGACATAACCTAACTGTGAATGGACTTTGAACTTCGGAACTACGTCATAATCAGCTGGCATGTCGAGCCCAGATGTAGGGCAGGTTCTGTGATGTGTATTTAAAGCTGCCACTGATATGTGCTTGTTTAGTTGACTGTTCTAAACAGACGGAGTTACATATCATCATACTATTCGATCGTTGCGGAAGGACTTTATATTGAATTATAATGTTGTTGTGTTGGTATAGATCTACCTACACTGACACTCTAAATAGATGACGAAATCAAGCATTACTCACTGCTGCTGATGCGGAATTCATCACATGAATATTGAAACCATACCAGCTTTTCGCAGTAATAATTTATCATGTGACTAGTTAACTATCCTTGACCTTGTTTTCTCGTTGTTTTGTAAACAACATAAACACAATTCACAATACACGTTTTGTAGATTTCTCGTGACCAAATTTAATTCATGAGAATGCTTTAGTTCATTATTTCTCACAGTTTACTGTAACTGTACATTTTTTTAAAAAGACAACTTTTCTTAGAAAAGTCTGAAGTCGTGATCATGATGACGTAGTAAAGTACGAAGTACGGTAAAGTTAATTTATTTTGTAACAAAGAAATTTTCCCGTCTTCTATAAATATAATTAATTATATAATATGGTTGAGTCCTAACTAACAGTGTTTAGGAAATTACCTTTTGTAAATTATAATAAATATCTCCACGCATGCGATTATAATTATTCGTAATTAAAGTGCAACTAAAACGGAACACGGTTTCGTTTATTATTAATTTGTTATTTTATTTATTTATTTGACCGTGAGTAGTGCTGTAGACTCACACTGCAGTGTTTGTAGCTATATAAAGTAAATTGATGTTTAATAATAACAATAAAGATGGCGTTTTGATTTGTAAATAATTCGTGACTGTAATAAATTACTGAAATGATAATTTATTATAATTTATTTGCTGAACAACTCAGTTAGTACTAAACTAACTGTAGAACTCACCTCGTCAGTTTCAGTGTCAGTGTCACAATTAATAATTGACTTGTTACGTTACGACTTGTATTTTATGCCCGAAGACAAGAATTCACTATATAATATAATTATTATTATTAAATACTATACATACTACAAATATAATATAATTAAATAAGAATTGGAGATAAAACTATCGAGAGTTTCGAGAGGTAACTTATCGTGAAATGGAAGTGAGCATCCACAGGAAAATATTATTATAATTACTGATGGTCAAACCTTTAAAAATACATTGAAAATAGATGTTGAGGAAGTTTATTTGTAGATTTTTGTTTCTTCTTGAGCCACTCAACTTAGCACAGATCTGAGATTCCAAATTAAATTCATGTTACCCCTGATATTTCATTGTTTTAGTAGTATGATCTTATTTTTGTTTAGTTTATATTATAAATATAGACCTAACTATATTAAATATCTCTTCTTGTTTAGGTTATCAAATTTGTATGACAAAACATGATTAAAAAATATTTGATTTCAGATAAATTGCTGAAAAAAACTTGTGAATCTGTCAATTTATCAATTTTAAAAGTGTAACCTCTTTTTCTATGAAATTCTATACACAGCGTCAGATCAATTTGATTTTAGTATTATTAGGAGCAATTGTTTTTTGTTTAGAAACAAGTTTAAAGTGGTTGATGCTAAATAAAAATTAAGAAATATTAAGTTGGATACAATGATAATGTTTATTGTATTCCCTATCTGTTTCAGAAGAAGTCAGTTCTGTTAAGCTATTGTAGATCCCTGATATCAGATTTGATAAGTGTGTTGTTGCAAATTATCAATAACTATTGACTCATCAGTTTACACATACACTTATGATACAAACATAGAGAAAAAAAACTACAGCAGGTTTGAAATTAACATTTTTTGAGGAGAAGTTTAGCAATTATGGCAGAGGCACATTCGGCTGTTGCTTTTTCCTTTACGGTTTCACCTGATGGTTACGATGTGAACATCAACCATGAGGCTATACGAGCAGTCTGGGACAGTGGGGTTCTATCTTGGAAGAAGAGATTAGGAAGATTCAAAGTGAGTATTTGTTATGTGCTTTTATGCAACATTTGCTTAGGCTGCTTAGTTTTAATATAAATGTACACCTAAAGCAGTGTTTTAAACTAATACACTTTTAATAGTTTAATTTCTGTTCAACAGGCTTTTCATATCTCATATTTGGGCACACTTTGCAACAACTAGTTGATTTTTTTAGACATGCATATTAAATTGAGACTCATATTCATTACGTAATGCATGAAGAATATTTGACGTACATGTACTCATATATATGTATAAAGTATGTCCTTGAGTGCCTGTGCACAGTTCCCTTAGGGTAAAGCAACATTAAATTCTACTAGCAGTATATAAAGTAACTTGCATTCTTATGCAAATTAATTGAGGTCATTACAAAGTTTATTTTCATGTAATTAGTTGCTAATTTCTCTTCCACAGAACCAGATCCACAATGGAGTGTTTCCAGCATCCTCAATGTCCTGGTTACTTATTGTGACATTGGTTATGGGAATAAGACTCTCTGGTTTGTTTGATCCATCTTTTGGGACCATAGAGTTGATCCACAAGTATCTGCCTGGGTATGACAAAGTTTAGATGGTTTTTTTATTTTTGAAAACTAGTAATCATTTTCTGTACAACAGTACTTAATATCATCATCATCATCATTTGGTGCCGTCTCCACATCGCGGGTTGGCTTTCATGGAGTGCCATTTTACTTTGTCTCTTGTCTTGATGGTACATGTTGTCATAGGTTCACCTGTTCATCTTATGATGTTATAAGTCCACTTCAATCTTGGTTTGCCTCTACCTCGACTGTCTTATACCTTCCCTTCCAAGATAAATTTTAACAGGGTATTGTGTCTCTTTACATGCGCCAAAAAATTCAGTTGTCTTTTCTGAATTGTGTTAAGTAGTACTTAATATAGTAAATGAACTTAACAGTGATTGTACACTCAATTTGATTAAATGCTGGAACATTTTGTTTATTTCAATTAAAATATGCCAGATTGATACTAAAACATCTATGAAATTAGTAAATAAAATGTTGAGATGGTTTTTACAGGATGTTTATGAAGAAACACAAATAATAAACTGTATAAAATTAATGCCCCTTTTATCATTTTTAGTTTTTGATCAAATAAACAATAACTTGAATGACGAAATAGAAATGATTACTATGAAATAAAACTGTAACTGTAGTTCTATCATATTTACATTAACGGAGACATATTTTGTTGATATTTTTTATCCTTTCTTTCCTAGGATCAACTCAGCATCATACTCACTTGGCCTGTACTGCAGCATCGTTATTTTTGGTACCATTGCATGGATTGTCAAATTTCTTATTCTGAGAAATGTTCTGAAACAGCTACTTAATTATCACCGGTGGATTTATGAAGTTCGTGGAAAAATGTCCCAAAAGACAAAAATGTGGTTTGTAAGTATTTTGCATATATTTACACAAAATGTTTTTAAAATATGGTGAAACTTTGGAAAAATGTACCTAGTGCAGTTCTCTAATCAGGATTATTGACAGTTAATGATTTTCTGTTCCTTGGTTTGATGGTATATTGACATGATATTACATGTTCTCATTATATTACCTTTCACATAGAGTTGTTCTTGTCCTTATCCATTCATCATCACCTTTTCTATTGTGATTTACAAGATTATTTGATCATTTATAAATTATAATTATTTGTAATTTTAACATGATTTTAAAATCTTTTCACTTCAGGCATTGATCAGATTGTATTGTGTCAGGAAACCACTACTGTTGAGCTACCAAGGATCTCTTCCAAAACTTCCAGTGCCAAGTATCAAAGAGACAGTTGACAGTGTGAGTCTCAACTTACTTTGTATGATAACATATCTTATGATCATCTACTGCATTTTATGCTTTTAAGCTGCAGTGCAGGACAGATTGTACCATATTCATGCTGTTAAATATAACCAGTGTTCCATGACCAATATATTATTGTCGTTGAAATGGAACATAGTTTCAAACATAGTAAGAACATTTTCTATACTCATTATAGTTTTGGTCTCTCAATGTTTGAAATGGCATTATATCTTACTACATCTGGAAAAATAATGTTTTCATTTTCTGAAATGAATTAATAAACTCACTGTATTTCTAGTAGTTTGATCATTGCTATAATAAAGATATAATCATTCATAATTAAACTGTCTGTTATAGAAATTTAAGTAAAACATTTCGTCTAACACATAATTATTCAGAACTTCCATAAACATTTATATTTACTCACTTTACTTTTAAAATGGTTAATGAAAGTGTCCTTCCTTCATTTATATTTAATGAATTTTCTAATTCTTTCTTTTGATCATTAGTATCTTAATTCTGTAAAACACCTGATGACAGAAGAAAAATATTCAGAGATGGAAAAACTTGCCAGTGAATTCAGCAATGGCATAGGCAAGAAGCTCCAACGATATCTCATACTCAAGTCCTGGTGGGCCACTAATTATGTGAGTCAGAGGTTCTTTGTAATCAGATATTAATATTAATGAATATTTAAAACTAAACAAGATAGGAAGGTTATACTTAATACAATTATAATTAAACAGCACTTTGATGTTATTTGACAAATTAAATGAAAACACACCAGAATGGATATAAAGTTATGTCTTTCTCATGCTTCATCCCTCAATTTTCCCAGTTGTCACAATATGTTCCAGCTGTTCCCATTTAAGAGAACAACTGGAATATATTGTAACAACTGGAAAAATTGAGGGACGAAGAGATAGAGGGAAGCAAAGAGAAAAAATCATCTTCATAATATTGGTTATTAGCTCTCTTTTTGCTTTGGCGTCTTTCTGAACATTTTCATTACTCTTTTTAACTGTCCATGCTATTCTCAACATCCTTCTGTAGAACCAAATTTCTACAGCCTCAAGTGATTTTCTTGCCTGTTGTCCTATTGTCCACAATTCACATCGATCTGTTAAGACTGACTCTACCTAACATTTAAGAACTCCTTTTTTTGTTTCTGTTATCAAAAATGGATTGCACAGTATCTTCCTCATTTTAAATTGACAATAGAGAAAATAATTTTTATATAGATAATTTTAAAAGTTATGGTAACAGCTTTTTGCCTATCATTTATTTCACTATTCTGTATCAGTCCTTTTTCAACTTTGCTGTAGTCATTTTATTGGATTTGCCTCTAAATACTTGAATCTCATTTTACTTTCTGTAGCATTAATTTATGTTGGTGTTTGTGACTTAGAGGTAGTCAATT
Source organism: Megaustenia siamemsis (assembly GCA_032433765.1). NCBI lineage: Eukaryota > Metazoa > Mollusca > Gastropoda > Stylommatophora > Ariophantidae > Megaustenia > Megaustenia siamemsis. The sequence continues at coordinate 34,339,025 of JAVIAB010000047.1, forward strand.
CTGTTTAACAACCATGAGATCCGGTGAACAAATTCTGCTGAGTGTGGTTTTTTTTTTTTAAAGAAATCATGACTTGTGGGATGACCATTCTCAGATATGCACCAACTGTCAGAAGGCAATGGCAAACCACTGACATATAATGCCTAGAAAATCACACAACCAAAAAATGCTGGAGTAATATCAACGTTGAAAAGGACATGTTTATGACTTTTTTAGCAATAATTTAGCTTTTGTCAGCATGAAAAATAAAAAATGCAAAAAACATTTTGAAAAAAGCATTTTCAATATTACACGATGCAATAATGTTGAATATGTGACTCACAAAATAAGTTTGAAACTAATATTGGCCACTGCAGAAATGAGATGTGGAGTGATCAGAAGAGAGAGTGTTACAGGTGAAACAATAAGAAAAATAGTGTATACAGAAACAATCTTGAACTACACACTGAGACAAGAAATACAATTATTTTCCCACCAAAAATAGAAAGAAATACCTTCAGTTACTACTCCATATAAGACAGGGTTGAAGAAAGAAAATAGGTACAAAGCTCACTGCAAATCCTGAGTATGATGGAGCGATTATATTACGTGAGACTCTATAACAGCGTGAAATGACAATGGTTGAGACTGTCAGAGAAGTGAGTGTTAGAGCTTTGTATCTTTCTTGACATCCAAAAATGTTTTACAGGAAGTGATGAAGAAGATCAGTAGCAGATTTATGCTATTGTAAAACACCATTAAAGAGTATCAATTACTTTGACCTTGTTGATTTTTGTGTGAATCTAACATGAGTTAATATATATCATATTGTTAATTAGCCCGATACCGCAATAGCTCAGTGGTTAGTGAACTGGACTACAAAGGACAAGAGGTCGTGTTCGATCTTGACCGATGGCTTCCGAGTTTACCCAGCCTTAAATGGATATCGGATTTTTCTGGCAAAGTAAAGCGGTATGGACGAAATACCGACCACATTACCCCAAAAATCACGTGCCGAAGGTCTGTAAAAATTATGGTCACTAACACCATATTCCCTACACGCCACTTGGCGTGACAGGGGCTCTTTACTTTATTTTTATATATATATATATATATTAAGTTATGAAATGGACAATATGGGATGTCATATTTAAAACAAATTTTGTAACATTAACAGGTGTCGGACTGGTGGGAAGAGTATGTGTATCTAAGAGGCCGATCACCAATAATGGTCAACAGTAACTACTATGGACTGGTTAGTGAAATTAAAATGAATATGTTGTCATTATGGAAATAACCTTACTTCTACACATCTGAAAATTGCTTATGCACATCTGAATACGTCAGAAGTTGTATTTTAGAGTTTTTAGTTAAAGTGCAACATTTTAACATGCATTGTATTTTTTAGTTATGTGTGTCTTACAGTCTGCCTCTTCTTTTAATCAAGTTTTCATAAGGGTTCCTTTTTCTTTTATTCATTCAGAGAAAACATGACTTATCTTCTTTGAGCTCTTCATTTAGATAATGGTTGATACATATCTTTGTTTGGTCTCTTCAGTTTGACAGTTTAGTACTATATTACATTGAATTTCTCAGTTGATGAATTTTTGTTTCTTTAATGTTGAGTGCTATTAATATAAAATAGCCTGACAAATTTCAAATGATAATTGGAATTTTATTGTTCACAAAAACCCTTTTGCCAGTGGTGAATACATTTTTCTCCTCTTTATCATTTCACCCTTGGTGGCTGATAGTTTAAAACTTTTCTTCCTCTGACTTCCCTGTATGTTGTGCTTAGATTTGAAATATTTAACAACAGTAGTAGCTCCACCATAGTACACCTTGGAGATTGCCACCTATCTATCCATGACTGTATATAAAAGTATTCACAACTAAACCTTCAATCTAATTTTCATTCCAGAATTACAACCTGTGAACACACCTGCTTGGGAATGGTTACTTTAGTAACTGAGTTACTCAGATTAATTTATAGTGCTATTTCTTTTTAAAGTTATTAATGTAATAAATATATAATTGTTTACCCAGGATGCCATATTGGTTAACACTTCACACATTCAAGCAGCAAGAGCAGCTAATGTGACTCATTCCATTCTCTTGTACAGAAGAAAGCTGGAGAGAGAGGAAGTTAAGCCAGTAAGTCCATCTGCTCAAGTCATTTTATTATCTGCAACTTGATCAGTCCTAAAAAAGCAGGAATGATAATGTAAAATGTTGATGACAAACATTTATCTCACAAATAATCTAATATTTGCATGTTTTTTTTAATGTAATCTTGGTCTGAGCAACGATGGTCATTTAAATTTTTTTTAATTGATTGTGTATACAACAAAAGAATTGTTTAGACAACACAACAAAAGGTCAGCTTAATACAAATTTGTTAATTCAGCCAAAAAAAAAAAAAAAAAAGGAACATTTTCAAATCATAAAAGTTTTTCTAAAATACAAGGTTACTATGATCAGAAATGAAAATGTGCAACTTTTGAACTTGTATCATCAGTAAATTTATTTTCTGCTCATTTAATGTTACATGTGTTCAGTGTAAAGTTGTTCTGCATTAATGTTTACACTAATTTTTAGTTCACAAATTATAAACAAAATTAATATTTTTTAAAATGCATTTTTTAAAACTAATCAGTACATTTTATATATATATATATATATATATATATATATATATATATGTATTGTTCTCATATTTAATTTTTTTTTTTTTATGTAGAAACTGCTATTTTTTAATCAAGAAGAAAAAGATAAAAGAAGTAAAATTTGACATTTTGTTAGAACAAAATAGAATATGACAGCTATGTCAAAAGACAACTTCATTTTCACCTGAATATTTGAATAGTATATTTGACTGCTGAGATAACAATAACAACTAAACAAATCACAGTAAGCTTGGTCAAATTAAAACTAATTTGAAAAGATAAGGTCCTTGCAATGAAATATAAAATTAGATTAGTCAGTTCCTTTTCATATCCATCTTCCTATGTTTACAAAACATGGACCTTAACAACAGAGTTATAATGAAAATGAAAAATCATTTGAGATGAGATACTTTGGTAGAATCCTGGGTATTTCAATTTCAGACCACATTGCCAACAACGATGTCCAGCTCAGAATCTTGTAGGATATATGTCCTTGTGATGATCATACCACTGTGAAGGAAGGAAATCTGAGAGAATATAGCCGCATATTTGTCTAAAATTAATTGGCATTTTTTGGGGAGAGATTTTATATTTTCATTGCATTTTTGTTTCATGTCATGAAAGTGAAGTTTTTCTATTTACCTCTTTACTCTATTAGCTTCTGCTAAACAACATGGTCCCTCTTTGTTCTGCACAATATGAAAGACAGTTCAATACAACCCGCATACCAGGAATTGAGACAGGTAAATCTTTACAATTTTCAGATCCTTGAGAAAGTTATTATAAAAAAAGCTGAAGGAATGTAAGACACATTTTTGGCAAAATATTTATGTAGGTTTCAAATGATTCTGGACTACAAAGGACAAGGGGTAGGGTTCGATCTCAACCGACGGCTTCTGGGTTCACCATGTCTTAAATGGGTACCAGATTTTTTTCTGGGAAAGTAAAGCAGCACAGGCGTAATACCGACCACATTACCCCAAAAATCATGTGCCGAAGGTCTGTAAAATATACCATATTTCCCTATACGCAACTTGGCATGATGGGGGTACTTTACTTTTTTTTTTTTTTACTTCAAATGATTACACCTATAGTAGCTTGGGATCTAATGATTTCTGTGGCAAATCCTTCACATCACGAGTTAGCTACACAAGCATAATTGCTCACTTATTGCAGTATGTTTGAATAACTTGGTTTTTTTTTCTCATCTACCTAGATAAAATTCCCAGGAAACAAGGCAGGAAAATGTAGCATTTACTTCAAAATAGATATTAATTAATAACAAAATAAAAAACAATTGAATTGTAATTAAATAAATCATGAATTAATTTATCTATATCTGGCATTCACTCGATGACTACTAAAGGAATGTATAGTCCTCTTCTTCATCCATATTTAAAAGGACATTAAGTGGGCATAGATGATGTGTTTATTTGTGCCTTTCCCAACACGCCCAACTTCAGTACGGCATTTTTGAGTACCTGGTTGCCTTTCCTCCTCCATCCCCACTCACTTTGCCAGACTAAACTGGTTGTCTCTTACTAGAGGCACCACAAAGAGGTCGAGTAGGGAGTTCCAGCCTTTTGACATCTTGGGTGATCCCATGGTAGCATTGCTATGAGCCCATGGTAGCTTTGCTATGATCTCATGGTAGCATTGCTGTCACTAGAACAACTTTTGGGGATATGGGCACACAGGATCCTCTACCACTTTGTTGGGGAGATGTGTCAGAGGAATAAATGTGTACAGATGCTCTACTGATAAGGTTTTAATACATAAAACTTCATTTTGTAGAAGAACATCTATTGAGTTATGTTGTTGCATATGTCAGATCTGATCAGTCATAACATCTATTGAGTTATATTGTTGCATATGTCAGATCTGATCAGTCATAACATCTATTGAGTTATGTTGTTGCATATGTCAGATCTGATCAGTCATAACATCTATTGAGTTATGTTGTTGCATATGTCAGATCTGATCAGTCATAACATCTATTGAGTTATATTGTTGCATATGTCAGATCTGATCAGTCATAACATCTATTGAGTTATATTGTTGCATATGTCAGATCTGATCAGTCATAACATCTATTGAGTTATATTGTTGCATATGTCAGATCTGATCAGTCATAACATCTATTGAGTTATATTGTTGCATATGTCAGATCTGATCAGTCATAACATCTATTGAGTTATATTGTTGCATATGTCAGATCTGATCAGTCATAACATCTATTGAGTTATGTTGTTGCATATGTCAGATCTGATCAGTCATAACATCTATTGAGTTATATTGTTGCATATGTCAGATCTGATCAGTCATAACATCTATTGAGTTATATTGTTGCATATGTCAGATCTGATCAGTCATAACATCTATTGAGTTATATTGTTGCATATGTCAGATCTGATCAGTCATAACATCTATTGAGTTATGTTGTTGCATATGTCAGATCTGATCAGTCATAACATCTATTGAGTTATGTTGTTGCATATGTCAGATCTGATCAGTCATAACATCTATTGAGTTATATTGTTGCATATGTCAGATCTGATCAGTTGTGGCTATCAAAGCCGGCTCATGCCAATAATTAAATTTAATTTGGCATATATTATAGAAGAAATACATTAAAAAATATTTCAAGAAATATTATGCATTGCTTCTTGAATAAAACAGAAAATATAAACTAGTCTGTGAAATATTGCAAATAGTACTGTCACTTAATATTTTGTCTTTTTATAAATGTTAGTCATATATTTTTTCATTTATTCAATTTTTATGTGATTAATTAGTTTACCATTTACATTTTCACCAACTTTCTCACCAAATTATATAGTTTAGCCTTCAACTTCATATTTGCAGTCACTTTTCTCTGACTTTTGATGACAACTTTTAAGTTGAATTGTGGTCTGCTCTTTTTTTTTTATCAATATCATTATCATGTGCCATGCCAGTGGTGTAGATGATTTTGTCCTTCCACAATTCTCTGTCTTTGCTGCATTGTATCATTTCTGTTGTCAACTGTTTACCATGCCATGAAACCAACCTATCTAGTAATTGTTTCTATCTTTGTTGTATACAATCTCTCTTTTCCTGTATTTTGCCAGTTATAACCAAGTATTCCAACTTTCCTCTTCTCATAATGTGCCCTAAAAATGTTGTTTCTTACTGACTTGTGGTTCCAAGGTGGTGGAATAGAGTTTGTGTTCCATTGGCCGCTGCAGGATTTGTGTTTAGAGACTGATTGATTTTGCCCTCCAATGTAGACCGCAGTGTTGACAGAGTCAACTGGATGGTCCACTTTATGGATTTATACTGGTGCTATGGAGCCTAACAGTGGTCCTTTTTGGCAAATCAAGTTTTGTGACTGTGACATTTCCCGCTGTGAAGATGATATGCGGTACACGTCATGACACTGAGAACTGTTCAATAACTATCATTGGATTTGTTTGACACCAGTTACTTACAGTTCCATAATATAGATTGTTCTGCCAAGTCAAGTGAATGTTCCATTTTAGGGATTCTGTATTGCTATGGTGTTTTATGCGTTCTTTGGCTGCATTCTTTGGAGTGAATTGGGTGTTGTAGGCGGATCTATTGTTGTGTGTGTGTGCTATGTCATCATGATGTATGATCGTACATCCCTAACCCAGCTGCATGCTCAAAATGAAGGATGAGATGATATATATTTCAATACTATTCATGAATTTACTGCCCAAGTGTGGCTCTCTCCTGGCTCATCATGTTGGTCAAGCTATTGTCTAGATTCAGGAGAACTATGAGGAGATCAGGGGTAGATTTGTGAATCAGTTTATTATTTTACACTGCAGGTTTCATTGGGGAGGAGATTTCAGTGCTTATGGACTGTGTTTGATGTGAGTTGAAGATAATCCAATGACTAACACTTTCTGATGTTTTCGGAGCTCATTTTTTGTATTGATATAAATAAGAATTTCCTTATTGGTTTTTTTTTTATTGTTCAGAAACTTTCAACATTCTTCTGAATTATCCTATCTCTATGGCCTTTAATTGCCTTTTCATTTATTTATCCACTGTCCATGATTTATTATAATAGGTCAGAGTTAACTCTATATAAGACCAATGAACTCTCTTTCTCACTTCTATTGACGTAGACTTACTGTACAAGAAATTCTTTATAGTCTGAAATGCTTCTTTGCCCTGTGCTATTCTGCTTTTTATTTCCATGGTGCATCTTCCGTCTGATATTAATAATATCAATAATCAATATCATGTTCCATCATTTATAATTGATTCATTGATCCTTGATGTCAGTTTTTATTTTATGCCATTGAAAAAAATATTTTTGCTTTAAAAATTTAATTTGTCTTTAGATAAGTTAATACATCTGAAAGACAGCAACCACATAGCTGTCTACCATAGAGGTCGATACTTCAAAGTCTACATAAGACACAAGCACAGGTTGCTCAAGCCATGTGAACTTGAAACGTGAGTTTTGTGTAGTTTCTTATATAAGCATAATTCTGTCTCCAATTTTCTTTTAATTGGAAATAGATTTTCAGTAAAAAAACATGAACTGAAGTAAATTGGTGTATTACTAAAAGCCTGATGTAATTTAATTAGCAGTGACAATTATTTCTGTAAGTGAACATATACACAAAATATTGCAATGAAAATGGCAGTCATATTTTTGGAACACAGCACACTCACAGAAGAAATATAATAATGTATGTCCAGAGTAAAACTGGTTTCTTCAGTGGCTACTAACAGTGGTTTTAATACAAAAAGATGTTGGCTTTGCCAGCAAGGCAAGGCTGGATGAGGTGAGACACACTACCCACAAATGTTTGTAGGTAATTGTAATTCATACCGTCCCAACATTTTTCTGCTACCTTCATTTGTGCCCCTGTGTCCACTTTTTTTTCAGTGTTTCTTGAGTAGTGAGTGCTCACATTTTTTCCCATTGAATTTAGGTCAGGAATGTTACTGGGTCACTTCACTACTGTCAAATTCTACTCTTGCAGTCATCCTTTGATGGTATGAACTGTCTGTGCTTTTTAGTCATTGTCATGTTGAAGTTTGCACTCATCAGGATGCATGCCAATATAAATGGCAAATGGTTCCATCTAGTATGTTGATGTATCTTTCTTGAGAATTCTTGTTAAATGTGCAGTGGGGTGGTACCCCTGGGATAACACGAAGATGGAATTTCTAGATCTGTTTTGGTCAGTGGTACACAGGTACCACTTTGAACAGAGAATGCATGCAACAAAACCCTGTGATTGTGGAGGCAAGGTGCAGGCCTTCATCACTGAGAATTCACCTGAAGGTGCAGCAGTCATTTACTCTGGTGGGTCTATTGTTTGGCACAGTTGAAGCTCAAGGCCTTCACAACCCAGGTTAAAGGAATAAAAGTAAAGGAGGAGAGTGGTGCTTTCATGATAACAAGTAGTTTGACCATGGAGTTCATGGCAGGAACTGTAGCAATGGCCTGGCCAGGAACAAAACCTTTTAGTCATGTATGTTTTCTGAAATCTAAGAGAGGGCTGGCTCGAAGGCAGTGGTTGGTTGGTTATTTGTTATGGAAGGCCCCGTATCACTGCAAACAAATTAAAATTCATAATTGCTCAACCTCCCGTGTCAGGGTAATCATCCAAATTAATATCTCATCTCCCAAACAAAGAAAGGTAAAAGACATAAGGCGAAACCGCGCAGAAAGTGAACACAGCCAACTGTTCCATGTCATACGATATCATCATTCATCGTAAACAATTGGAATATCAAAACATGATCAAAATGGATGAGACACACAGCTCACAGTGGTTGTTGTCACTTAAGAACTTAGAACTGACTAGGATCTGTTTCATTTTCATCCCTGACAATCTGGCATGAAGGGAGATAAATGAGCTGACAGCTTGGCTGGAATAGATACTGTAGATGGTAGATGTGCAATGGACTGTGCTGACATTCTGAATGCCCTCAGGAAGGTAGGGTGAGCTAATGATTCAATCAATGATCATGAATTTACAACCATGTCTATTACAAATCAACACAGTCTCCACACACTTTGGGACATCCTGGTGAGGGTGGGGAGTTCTAAGAACTTTTGAAAATGTTTGATGGGCAATGTGGATGTACCATTGACTAAACTAAATCTTAGCACAGATGTTGCGAAGTCTTTAAATATATATTTCAACAGGAGGAAACCAAATAGAATGTCTCATCTGAAAAAAAAAATCACATTACCTGATGACACATTTTGGTACTCACACCATTTGGAGCTCATCTGTTTGTGAGTTATTGAGTTATTTGCGGGTCATCATCATTGCACTCCGAACATGTCCATAGGTGCTCAGATCCCCTCCTCAGCAATTCCCTCAGTGTCCAGCGACTGACGACTCCAGTTCTATGTTGGTTGATAAGTCTTCTTACATGGCCACCAAGTTTCTCATTTCTGGCTGTGCCCATCTTAATTCCCATTTCCATCATCCGAAGAAGCGACGTTGATCTGTGTTTGTCGAAGTCCTGTGCTCTTCCCACATCTCGGAGTGCATTGATGACGTCCGCCCGATCCATCGGTTGCCCGTCCTCAACGACAGCGCAGCTAGCCAACCTGTCCGCTCTCTCATTTCCCCGTACTCCCGCATGTCCAGGGACATAGACAAAGGTGACCTTACGTATTTTGGATTTCTGCAACGACTCTACCCATTGCATGCGTACAAAGCCCGCCTCCACTTTTTTTATCATGCTCATCGAATCACTCAGTATACATGCGTGGATGTAGTCTTGTGACTCTAACCATTTGAATGCCTTGGTCACTGCCATCACCTCCATTGTCATGCTACTCGTGGTCATGGCGTATGCACCACTGTCTTCCTTGGCTATTCTGCCTGCCGAACGTGCTGTAAATGCCCATGCACTTTTTTCGTGTCGTCTTACAGATCTGTCTGTATAGATGACTGCATCTTTCTCATCGGTGTTATCGCAGATGAGACCGTTGACCTCAGCATTAACCACGACTGGGTTCTGTTCCCTACTTTTCCTGTCGAGTGTGACAATACATGAGAAAGTCCCCTTGAATGACGTAGGCACCGGTATCCACTCCTCACCAACGCTGATATTGGTAATCCCACAGACCTGTTTGATGACATCTTCTGCTCGGCCCAAATGTTTGTGAGTCTTCATAATCAGTGATGTAGAAATTACCTATTTTGTTTTGTGTAATTCATCCTGCATAGCTCTTAGTTAACAGTAGTATTAGATATCACTGGACTGCCTCTCTCAATCATGCGCTGCTGTATATTTTCTACTCTCTTCATTGGCTGTACCTGAATGACTTGGGTGACAAAGAATGTCTTTTGTGCCTAAAATTGTGTTGGTACCTTTTGTAAATTTACTATCTTCTTCTCGCTCACATATAATGGAATGTTCAAGATTTTATAAATATTGCAAAATGCTTGATTTGCTTCATTTCAAACAAAACTGCACTATGAAATTAACATTCACTTTTACTTTGTATCCATTTTCTTCCAAACAGCATGAGAAATTGTTATTTAATTGTTATTGTTGCTAAAAAGTTCTAATTATTGGCTTGAATTGATGAAATATTGGAAACCCTAGGAAACATAACAGCAGGAGATGCCAACAGAAAAGCAAAAAAACCTCAAATAAATCTCCCATTGGTGCTGAAAGATACGTGAGGAAGGACGAAGACATTTATGTGTATATACTAAAACAGCTTTTGGAATTATTTCTAAAAGTTTGCTAAATGTTTTATTCTAATATCTACTTTAGAATATTCCAGAAGATTATTGATGATGACAGTTTGCCAGCAGAAGGTGAAGAACATCTTGCAGCATTGACAGCAGGGGAGAGAGCACCATGGGCTAAAGCTCGCAATGAGTTCTTCAGCAAAGGCAAAAATAAGGCTTCTCTAAATGCCATTGAAAAGGTGTGTAAAGAACCCATATAAATGAGGGAAAAAAATGTATATGTTAATTTTAAGTGTTAATTTATAATTAAAATAAATATTATAATTTTATTAATGATATTAAATATCAATAATAATAATAATTGATAGTTTGAGCAAGAAGTTTTGACATCATCAGATTACTTTCAAATTTTGCATTATGTTATGTTTATCTATCTTTAAAATAGTGCTAAATTCAACAATCTCATTTTTCAACTTTATACAGTAAACTACTTGATATTTCAGCGATCGGTCCAGCCTATATGTTCTGCTTCCTCTTAGCGTCCTCTCCCACGTTACAAAGATTTGTTTGATGTCTCGCTGACAGCCGAAGAGATTTTCCCCGTCATAAGAAAAATAAAAATAATATAAAAAAAAGAATTTCTTGAAAATTGGCCAAAATTATAACAAAAACAGCCACATTTTATGATAGCTTCATACATTATATGATGCACGTATATAACAAAAACAGCCACATTTTATGATAGCTTCATACATTATATGATGCGCGTATATAACAAAAACAGCCACATTTTATGATAGCTTCATACATTATATGGTGCACGTTATTGTCTTGAATAAAATATCCAACATCAAAGGATACAAATCCAACACTCACTCAGGGGTTACTTGAAGTTATAATTAGGAAGGCATAGGGAGGGGGGAAATGTTTGCCCGCAGCAAACTGTTGGATTAAAAAAAATGATATCTTGAGGTCCTTATTTTGTTGATTCAGATAAGAGGAGTATCATCTTGGTCTACGCCCTATGGGCCGGCTATGACTCGAAAGGTCAATAGATAGATACATTTTCTTGAGGATATTGTATTTCAGTGTTAAAAACAGGAAAAACATATTATATGGAAGGTATTTTTGTGGTGTTTACTTTTCTTGTCTGTGTGGTCATTTGGGCTAGGCAATGACTTGTCAGGTGTACTTGTACATGCAATGGATGAGAGAGGTATGGTTTGGAGAAACAAAAGTATACAGCTCAAGTCGTGGCTACGGTTTGAGAAATGACTTTTTTTTTTATTGAATAGACCGTGGTCAATAGACTTTCATCAAAAAGACTGAATATTGGCACACATCTGCAAAACTGTTCAAAACTATTCGCAAGTCATTAAATTTTTTTATCGTGATGGCTTACCTTACTGGCAAGAAACACAATTACATATTGCTTAAAATAAAAGTGATGTTGATACAAAATGTGCACAAAAAAAATAAAATCAAAAGCAGAAATATGCAGAGACTCAAGCACACTACACACAATCTTGAAGGACATAAACAACATTATGTGGACATTTACTTACAAACTTTTATCAAGGGATGTAAACATTTATCCTGTTTCTAAAGTTTACATAGTCATCATCATCATGTACCATACCGGTTGGCGTAGGCAATCATGTCCTTCCACAATCTTCTATCTACAGTGCATCGCATCAGTTCTGTTGTTGACTGCTTTCCATGCCATGATCGTAGTTACATTACATAGTACATTTCCCTATTATTAAACATAAATTTGATATAATGAGATATTTATAACGACAATATTTTGATGTTTCTACTGTAGATATACTTCAAGGTTTTCAAAAAAGTTATACAATTGCAAAAGAATGAGAAAAATTGACAAAAAAGCAGATCCAACAGGCATATAGAACAAATTAATTACAATCAAGTATTTTAAAATGGACCTTCCTGTCATTGTCAATGATTTAGTAAGATTCAAAGATCAACAAAGTAAAAAGATGACTTGAAGTCCACAATACAATTACATGACATTAGCATGTAACAGTGTGATGATTCAGGCAACAGTGGAAATGATAACCTAATGGTGATGATTCCTTTATTTCTATTGCTTGATGTTCGTTGTTTTGTTTCATATATTTTCAAAAATCTTTTTTTCATTAAAAATTTTGAATCCTTGATATAATTTCAGGCTGCGTTCTGCCTTACCTTTGACACTGAACCTCAGATGTATGATCCAGTAAGTTGCAGTGAAATTTCTTATTAGAGTTAAGCAAGTTTTAAAATTAGTTCTTGGTTCAAAAGACCCTACTTAATTGCATTTCAAACTGAACCTTAGGTGTTATGGTTTCTCACAACAGATACTGCTGGTATTGTTATCTAGAGACTTCACAACTTTATATCTCTCAGCAGATACAGTTGGTATTGTTAATCTAGAGTCTTCACAACTTTATATCTCTCAGCAGATACAGTTGGTATTGTTAATCTAGAGACTTCACAACTTTATATCTCTCAGCAGATACAGTTGGTATTGTTAATCTAGAGACTTCACAACTTTATATCTCTCAGCAGATACAGTTGGTATTGTTAATCTAGAGTCTTCACAACTTTATATCTCTCAGCAGATACAGTTGGTATTGTTAATCTAGAAACCCCACAACTTTATGTTACAATATACTTTTTGTTTTTTGTATTTTTATTGAATATTTCTTCATTATTATCTTTGTGGTGTGTTTCCATTGAACTTTAGCAACTCTTGACATGTCTGTGCTGGTCTTTTTTTCTGTTAAACCATTTATAGGATTATTACAGTTGTTCTATAATAATAGTGAAAGGAAGAAAGGGACAACAGAACTGGTACTGTTGATACAAAATTATGAAAGGACATGATCACCTATGTCAACTGGTATGGCACATGATGATGATGAAAGTTCTTCAGTAAAACATTTCTGTGGTCCTATATATTACTTACAATGATTGACTTCCATCTAGACATCTAGTCTTTGTTTATTTTTTACATTCATCAATTAAAGTTTGTTGAATATGCCATTTCAGTCATTAAAACAAGCCTTCAACTCATTAAACACATGTGCCTGTGAAAAAAAAAAAGTATTAAAAAAAGTGTATTTCTTTACTTCATCTTCAATGTTCAGTTTTTTGTGCTTAGCGTATCGCACAGAAAGATGAGCTATATTTGTGACCATCATAAGAACCCCATGGTTTGACTTCAATTTGAGTGATTTTGGGCCAGATTATGTTTCTTAGTTATCTTGATAGTTCATGTATTTGAAGGACTGGCTTTTGATGTACACTGTGAGGGTGTAGTCATTTTTGTTATGAGTATCATCATTGAGTGCAGTCTCCACATCGAAGGTTGGCTACTAAGGAGTGTCATTCCACTCTTAAGATTACTTTTAGTAGACTGCTGTATCTTTTAACATGCCCCAATAATCTCATTTGTCTTGTTTGAATTGTGTTTAGTAGTTCTCTTTTCATTTTTAGTTGTAAGACTTCATTTGTTTTTATTTTTTCTTCCCATCCACTTCTACCTATTCTTCTATATGTCCACATTTCAAAGGCTTAAACTTTCTGTTCTGTCTTCTTGTCTAATGTCCATGTTTCTGCACCATACAGGAATGTTGAAGAGATATACAATTTTGCTAATCTTAGCTTTAGCCCTGGTATTATTTCTTTTGATGTTAGTATATTTTTCATGACATTAAAATTACTTATTTGTCTATCTATTGACCTTTCGAGCCGTAGCCGGCCTATAGGGCATAGACCCAGATACTCTTTCTCTTATCTAAATTTTATTTCTAGCAGTTTTCAATCCTTCTAAAGATATTTTATAAAATATCACCATTTGTCTCTGTTCTGTGCAAGCAACTCTATCTCATTGAGGGAACCGATTCCTGCTGCTCTTGTCTGTTTGATCAATGTTCTGCTCAGTGTCTCTCTGGGTTGGCCTCTTTTCCTCTTACCTGTTGTTTCCCACATGAGGGCTTACTTTGTTATTCGGTTATTATCTCTCCTCATCACATGTCCAACATATGACCATCGTGTTTTCTTGATTACTGAAGATATTAGTGGTTGATTTGTGATTTCTCTAATTTCCTCGTTTGTTTTGAATTTGTTCCACGCTATACCAAGTATTTTCCTTAGACATTTATTTTCGAATGCGTTCAACTTTGTTTCTATGTCTCTTGTTGCTTTCCACCTCTCACATGCATATGTAAAGGTAGATAGTACGTTTGATTTGAATTTTGTGTTTGTGCTGATGAGTTCTGATTTCCACAACTTTTCAATGCTTCTGAAAGACATTGCTGCTTTCACTATTCTGATTCTTATTTCTTTACTTGTATCCTCTTCCCGATCAATGTGACTTCCAAGATAGATAAAGTGGTCGATCTCTTCCACTGGTTTATTTTCCATGTATATTCTGTCATCTGTTGGAATTAAGCTTTTCATGACTTTAGTCTTTTCATGATTGATCTCAAGTCCAATCTTGCTGACTATTGATGATTGTTCATTTGTGTTTTTCTGCATCGTTTTTATCTAACTGCTGATGAGGACTATGTCATCAGCAAAGTCAAGGTCCTCCAAATGGTCTCCTTGTATCCATTTGATGCCTTTATTCGATGCCTCTCCAGTGTTACAATCTCTGAGATTTTTTTGTTTATTTCAGTTTTACATTTTCCATCACTGGCTATAATATGTTCAAGGTATTTGTAGTTCTGAACTGTCTCCAGGTCTTCTCCTTTAACTTTGATATCCACTTGTAGGTTTTGAGTTTTATCTTTGTTTATGATCATAGTTTTAATCTTTTTGGTATTCATATCTAATCTATATTTTTTTGCTTTTCATCTTTATTTCATTAACTAATTGTTGTAGATCTTTAGGATTTTC
Organism: Megaustenia siamemsis; assembly: GCA_032433765.1. Taxonomy (NCBI): domain Eukaryota; kingdom Metazoa; phylum Mollusca; class Gastropoda; order Stylommatophora; family Ariophantidae; genus Megaustenia; species Megaustenia siamemsis. The sequence continues at coordinate 34,354,269 of JAVIAB010000047.1, forward strand.
TGCTAGTAGTACAGTATCATCTGTTTATCTTTAGGTTATTGATTATCTCTCCATTGATATTTAGGCCTGGTATCTCTGTTCTTTGGTTATGGTTATGGAAGGCCCCGGTATCACTGCAAACGAATTAAAATCCATAATTGCTCAACCACCCATGCCAGTGGAATCATCTGAATTACTAACTCATCTTCCAAACAAAGAAAGGTAGCTGTAGTCACCACATCATAGCTGTCTCAGCACACGCCAAAAGACATAAGGCGAAACCGCTCAGAAAGTGAACACAGCCAACTGTTCCCTGCCGTACGAAATCATCATTCATCGTAAACAATTGGAATATCGAAACATGATCAAAACGGATGAAACACACAGCTCATGGTGTGCACAGAGCACCTAAACTCAGTAGCTCCTGCAATAAGCCGACTTGGAATATGAGGAAACTGCAACAAGGAACACTTTTATACATAGCCTTCAATGGTTCCTGCCGCCTATCGACCATATTGACCGGAAGTTCACGTCCTCCTGAAAATGATGATCGTCATATTTATACGACGTAGAAATATTGATAAATTGTGTTCACAATACTTTCCTGAGTATAAAATTGCATCTTCAGACTCCTTACACGCACTCCTAGCCAACTTAGAACTTGCAAGTTGAGGCAACTCTCAATCTCTGCCGTTCTCCTGGTTTAGGATTTATGTGAATGACTTAACAGATCCGGACAGTTTCACGGTAAACCTAAATGGTTCTGCCTCATGTAACAATGAATCAAGGTTTGTAGTTAGTCAGCACAAGATTGATGTCTTTTGCTCTGGGGCTGGTCTGATCAACAAGTTATGGATTGAAGGGGCGATAGTTGCAAATATCTGCTCCATCTACATTGGTGGGGGTCAGAATGTGGCTCTCAAACAGAATACAAACCAGACCAGACACACACAATGCTTGTTATACAGGAGACGGATGTGGATCAGAGGCCGCAGTTAATGGCAAAACAAAGACCAATCTCTATGACAATGACTGCCCACACTCAAAATTGAGAAGTGGAACCAATCCTGTTTACTGGTATCTGAACTTTGCCACGCCCCAGAAAATTCACACCATTCGAATCTATCATCGAGCTAGCACTATGATTCGGGTAAAGAATGCCACTCTTAAGGCTTTCTCTAACAGTGGCGGCGTAGTGTTCCAGTATAATGGTATATCATACCCTAATCTTTCTGTGAACACTATTGTAGTCACCACACAAACGCCAATGGCGCACATTAAGATCGAGTTCTCACCGACCATTTTGCAGGCCAACAGTGCACTGGACGGTGTGTGAGGTGCAAACATTTACAGACGCCTATTGTCTGGACGGACATTCAGGGTTGTTTTGTGAAGTGTGTAATGGGTGTAGCAAAGGCTGCAATGTCTTCATCGGTACCTGTCACGGCAACTGTTCACATGGGATCTATGGACACGACTGCTCCAGGTCTTGTCTCAGTGTCTGTCCTTTATGTGAGAAAAAATCAGGAAAATGCCTACAATGTAAACTTCCTGGCTATACCTGTAATGACACTTGTCCCAATGGTAATTTTGGGCTACAGTGTGAACAGACGTGTTCTGATGGCTGTGACATCATATGTGACCCGGAAAGTGCAGACTGTACGTGCAAGGAAACGTACTATGGGTCAGACTGCACTCTCAAATGTCCAGACAACTGTTTCAATGACACCTGTGAACAGTCAACCAGGCACTGTACATGCAAGGGAACGTTCTATGGGTCAGACTGCACTCTCAAATCTCCTGACAACTGTTTGAAGGCAACCTGTGAACAGTTAACCGGGACCTGTGTCTCGTATGTCGATGATTCCCACGTTAAGAAGAGTCTGCCAATTACAACAAACCCAAGCATATGGATACCTTTCGTGATCGCTACTCTTCTACCTCCTCTTCTGCTTCTCTTGAATTGAGCCATGGCTCAATTCTCAGTGTATATCTGTGCTAGTCGTAGCTCATATCTTAGTGGTTGTCTGCGTTAACCATATCTTAGTGTATATCCGTGCTAGCCATGGCTCATATCTTGGTGGGTGTCTGTGCTGGCCAGTGTTCGTATCTTAGTGTGTGTCTGTGCTGGCCATGGTTCATATCTTAGTGTATTTCTGTGCTAGCCATGGCTCATATCTTAATGTGTTTCTGAACTAGCCATGGCTCATATCTTAGTGTGTTTCTGTGCTAGCTAGGGCTCATATCTTAGCTTGTGTGTGTCATGTTAGTCATATCTCATATCTTTGTGCGTCCGTGTTAATCATGTCTCATATCTTTATGCGTGTCTGTGTTTAGTCATATCTTAGTGTGTATCTGTGTTAGTCATGTGTCATATCTTTGTGTGTGCATGTCTGAGTTAGTGATATCTCATATCTTTGTGTGCGTGTTTATGTTAGTCATATCTCATATCTTTGTGTGTACATATCTGTGTTTGTCACATCTCATATCCTTGTGTGTGCATGGCTATGTTAGTCACATCTCATATCCTTGTGCATGCATGTCTATGTTAGTCATATCTCATATCTTTGTGTGCATGTCTGTTAGTCATGTGACATATCTTTGCGTCTGCATATCTATGTTAGTCATATCTCATATCGTGTGCATGTCTATGTTAATCATGTGTCATATCTTTGCATGTATGTCTGTATTAGTCATATCTCATATCTTGATGTGTGTTAGTGTTAGTCATGCCTTGTATTGCTGTGTGCATGTCTGTGTTAGTCACATCTCATATCTTTGTTTGTGCATGTCTGTGTTAGTCACCTCTAGTGACTTGGGCAGATGGTGCTCATAAACCTGGGAGGGCCGACCATCTAAGGGCAGAATCCTCCTACAGAAAAGACAATCTGCTGCCTTGCAGGAAGATTGGAGACAATCATAAGCTAAGGAAAGCAAACCTGAATAAAATGCTGGCTGAAATCGGATGCACTGGGCCACTGGTGCAGAACACAGTGCAACGTTTTAACGGGTGTTCAATCAGAGTGGGTCTGGCAGACTCTAATTGTGATGTTCTGTCTGTGGGGGCGATCAACACAATTAACCTGACAGCTGACTTCATGTGAGGGTCTGGAATCATACTCTGATTGAGTCATGATCGCAGAGAGAGAGAGAGAACTTGCAAGAACTTTGGCTGCCTACTTCCCTTATCTTATACTGCAGTGTGTGGTATCTCTGTGATGTTTTTAAACATTTGCTCAGTGTATAGATAGAACAAGCTTGGTGATAGAATACATCCCTGCCTTACTCCTCATTTGATATCAATAGGTGTATAATTCTCTTTGTTATATTTTATTATTGCTGTTTGCTTCCAGTATAAATTACATATTAGTTGTATGCCAGTGTCATCTGGATGTTTATCTTTTATGCGGTCTATAAGTTGTTTATGATGTATTCAATCAAAAGCTTTGGTGTAGTCTATGTAGCAGGCATATATTGGTTTTGTTTACTTCTGTGTACTTTTCGATTAATAATCTCATGCAGAATATGGTTTATTTTGTCCCTAGGAGTATGAGTACAGGTTGGTGAAATGTGTATCTCACAGGTGTTTGTGATTATTGAGAGCTCCAGTCTTTTTCTTCAAAGTTGGACATTTTTACCACAATCAATTTTCACTTTTGTTTGTTTTGGTTTAAATAAGTTAATATAGCTCCTAAAATGTAGCTAATAAAAGTCTGTTCAAAAACAACATAGTTTCAAACTTAATTTTACGTCATAAACATTACACACTGTTGTATATCAGAGGTAGTGGATTTGTTTCCGGGCCGACAAGGCTCCAAGGTTCACCCAGCCTCTAAGAATGGGTACAGGGATTTTTCTGGGAAATAAAGGTGGCCTAGCATGATATTGAACACATCACCCAAACGTGCCATGGCCATGGAAAATATGGTCATTAACACAACATTCCCATACACCCAGTGGGCATAGAGGGAACCTTTACTTAACTGTTTTATATACTCATTATTTTTGGACAATTATTTCTTTATATTATGCAGATTTTGATAATAAAATTAAATGATTACTTCAGTGTTGACCGTGCTATTTCTGCTAGCTTTTTTTGCAATGAACATAAAATAGTCTTAGTTTTTGATCATACACTTTAATAATATCTGACAGAATGATGTCACCAAACTGGATCGCTTTGGTAAAGCAATGCTCCATGGAAAAGGATATGACCGTTGGTTTGACAAGAGCTTTAACATTGTTGTTTGCTCTAATGGAATGGTAAGTTGTCTGAAAATGATTGCTTATTGCATGAAATTTATTCATCACTAACTACTAATAAATTTGCTATAGACCATAAGTCTCCTCTTACACATCCTCTATAGACTAAGATACATATATGTATTTGTTATAGACCATAAGTCTCCTCTTACACATACGCTATAGACTAAGATACATATATGTATTTGTTATAGACTATAAATCACTGGCTTGGTTGCTATACTTTAAATTTAGTTCAGTAAGTTATCATTGTAAATGTGATAAAGATCATTTATTTTTATGTCTCTTAATTTTTGTTTTAAAAAATGAATTATATTTTCTTTCAGATTGGCTTCAATGCTGAACACTCATGGTAAATTTTTATTAATTATTTTAATTTTTAGTTAATAATTTATTAGTTTATTTATGTGTCATATCTTTGTGTCTGCATATCTATGTTAGTCATATCTCATATCTTTGTGTGCATGTCTATATTAGTCATGTGTCATATCTTTGCGTGTATGTCTGCGTTAGTCATATCTTGACGTGTATCAGTGTTAGTCATGCCTCGTATCGCCGTGTGCATGTCTGTGTTAGTCACATCTCATATCTTTGTGTGTGCATGTCTGTGTTAGTCACCTCTAGTGACTCGGGCAGATGGTGCTTGTAAACCTGGGAGGGCCGACCATCTAAGGGCAGAATCCCCCTACTGAAAAGACAATCTGCTGCCTTGCAGGAAGATTGGGGACAATCAAAGGCTAAGGAAAGCAAACCTGAATAAAATGCTGGCTGAAATCGGATGCACTGGGCCACTGGCGCAGAACACAGTGCAACGTTTTAACGGGTGTTCAATCAGAGTGGATCTGGCAGACTCTAATTGTGATGTTCTGTCTGTGGGGGCGATCAACACACTTAAGCTGACAGCTGATTTCATGTGAGAGTCTGGAATCCTACTCTGATTGAGTCCTGATCGCAGAGAGAGAGAGAGAGATTAGTTTATTTTAATTCTCCTCTTTTCAATTATCACCTATAGATATATGTCTTTCAACAGTGTAATGTAGTACACCTTACATTTGTCATTGATTTCTAAAAATTATCTACATAGAAATTTACCATAAGGGATTCAAACAAGATCTGAACAAAATAAAATGAGAAAAAAAAAATAAAGCTTTTGTTTCAGCAGCTTGCTACCATAAAGTAAAGAACATGAAAAAAGCACATATTGTTACTCTATCATGAAGTCAGCTGTCTGTTTGAGTATATTGTTACAATCTACGTAGGGAGGTCAAAAAGTAATGCACACCAATTTTTTTCTCGGAAACTATTCGGGCAAAATGTGTGAAATTTTCACAGAATGTAGATGAACATCCCCTTTACACTAACTATTTTTCAACATAATCTCCGTCCAAGCGTATTGCCTTACGCCAACACGAAACTAGGTCATGAATGCCTCGTTTGTACCAAGTTTTGTCCTGCTCGCGTAGCCATTTTTTAACTGCACGGATCACATCCTCATCATTGTCAAAGTGTGTCCCACGAATGAATTTTTTGAGTGGTCCAAACAGATGGAAATCTGAGGGAGCCAGATCAGGGCTGTAAGGAGGATGGGGCAGTACAGTCCAACCAAATTTGTTGATTGCTTCCCGTGTTACCAGACTTGTGTGAGGGCGTGCATTGTCATGTTGAAGCAACAAATCTGCAGATGGCTTATTAGGCTGAACTCTGTGGAACCGATTTTTGAGTTTTGTCAGTGTATTGATGTAAGCTGTCGAGTTGATTGTCTCACCTCTTGTCATTACATCAACAAGAATCACACCATCAATGTCCCAGAAGACAGTGATCATCACCTTTCCGGCTGATGGAGATGTTTTGAATTTTTTTCTTTTTGGTGACTGCGGATGATGCCATTCCATTGACTGCATTTTTGTTTCAGGCTCATAATAATGTGCCCACGTTTCGTCACCGGTAACAATTTTTGACAAAAACATTTCTCCTTCAACACCGAAACGCTCCAACAATTCAGAACAGAATGTTTTCCTTTGAACTCTGTGATCATTTGTTAGGCACCGAGGAACCCATCGAGTGCAAATCTTTGAATATCCGAGAGTTTTAAAAATTGCGATTGCACTTCCCTTGCTGACTGTAAGCCACAATGCCAATTGCTGACTAGTGATACGCCTATCCTTACGAATAATGGCATCAGCCCGGTTTAACATGTCTGTGCTGGTAGCCGAGGCAACACGTCCAGAACGCGGTAAATCATGCAGCTCCACTCGTACACTTTCTGCAGCTTTAATTCTCTGAACCCAGCGACTAACTGTGCTCCTATCGACTGCAGAACATTTGTACACTGCACACAGTCGTTTATGAATGTTTGCCACAGTTTCTTTTTCCGCAACCAGAAATTCTATGACAATTCGCTGTTTGTAACGGACATTGTTGACAAGCTCCATTTTAACGGTTCATAGATTGCGTAATATTTATCATAATGCTGTGCAATTTGGTGCACATAATTAGAACATGTCATATTCCAAGTGTGCAAAATTTCATATTCCTATCTTTATTATTAGCCGAGAAAAAAATTGGTGTGCATTACTTTTTGACCTCCCTTAAGTATAATGTAAAAATAGACCACAACAGTGAAAAAAAAAATATTGGCATCACAAACAAAATAACAGGCATTTTTCAGTGAGAATAATAAAACATTTTAAAATATTAAATTTATAAAAGAATGCTTAGCTTATTATAATAATGGGCATGGAAATTGGAATGTTACTTTAGAAAATAATAGAGTTGCAGGAGAGACTTTTATTAAACATAAGAAATTGGAAAAATGTGGTAGCAGGGAGTTAAAGATGGAACACAATCATACAGGGAATCAGAGAGCTGGAACACAATCGTACTAAAGAGGGATCCACCTCTCCTTCACCTTGAGGGATGTCATTGTGTTATCAAAGGCAAATTAATTACAAGGTTCAAGGAAAACAAATAATACAAGGTACTGGAATATCTGATTGTCTTGCTAGCTACAAGAGTTACAGCTGGAGGCGTCCTAGACATGAGAGAGATGGCAACCATAGATGAGTTTTTATTTACTTTGGTGTCTTATTTTTTTTTATACTATAAAACTGCAATTATGTGTCTTACACTTTTTACTATAAAACGGTAATCATGTGTCTTATATTTTTTATTATAAAACTCTAATCACGTCATATTTTTAAAAAAATTTAAAACACTCAGCATGTCTTATATTTTTTAAATTTAAAACTCTAAGCAAGTGTCCAATATTTTTTACAATAAAACTCTAAGCATTTGTCTTATACTTCTTATTACTATAAAACTAACATTTGTCTTTTCCTTTATAATCTTCCATCTCATCAGCTTTACTACAACTCCATGTCATATTATTTCCATCCCTTTTTGTTTGCTAGTTTTATATCATTGATCATTTATTCTATTTCCATTTGTCTTATTCTTGATGTATTTCTTTAGAGGAGGGAGGAGTTGTAAGATTCTTCTTAGTATGTAAAATGTGTCAACTTTGATATTCCAATATGTTGTTTCCTATGACAGTTTTAACAAACATTAAGAGTAATAATAAACTACTGATACAACTTTGACATCATTTTAACTGTGCGTTTTGTGGTTCACAGGGCAGATGCACCAATTATGGCTCAGTTGTGGGAGAACATTAACTGTGATGAGCTTGTTCTTGGGTAATGTTAATATTCCTCTATCTGTTGACATACAATTGAGCTTAATAGCATAATTATCTTGTGACATTAACAATACATTCTTTCACAACTATCTTGTCTTTTGAGCAGTTCTTCACTTAACCCTTGTTTTCTCAACCACTTTGATATTCACTTCAAGATTTATCCTTGGCTTTTCTTATCCATAGTTTTTCCAGTTGTTACCATGTTTTCAATGCTTTCCTGCTTAAGTATTTCTGTAATAAATTGTCTGTTTCTTTGTTATTCTAATTATCATATCTATTTGTGCTGTTTTTTTGTCTTATATTATCATTTCATCTCTCACCTGTTCATGTGGTGTGAACAATTTTTTCTCAAAAAATTATATTTCTGCTGCTCCTTGTGGTCTTTGGACTGTTGATTTTTTAAAATTGTTTCCATGGGTCAAATCTATGAAGAAATATTTAGTCCATAGAATACTGTAAGACTGTTTCTTGTTTTTCATTCTCTAGAAATTTTCTGTAACTGAGAAACGCTGTCTTTCTTTATTAACTTTTAACATGTATTCCCCTTTCTTCCTAAAACAGGGTTCACATGCATATTTTGTTATCAGCAATTTTTGTTTTCCTTTGTTTTCAATTTTAAAATTTCATTTTCCTCTTGGGTTGAGGGCAGCACACAGGACAGAAGTCTTAGTTCTCCATGATTGGCAATTTGCTGCTAGTTCTTGTAGGTCTTGGTTGCTTCATGGTCCCATGGTTGGGCCTTCCCTAATAATTGTTCTGCACAGCAGTTCTCTTTGTCTACCATGTTTTCTTTTCTATTTAGTGTTCACATGCCTGATGAGAAACCTTTCTTCTTTCGTTCTTGGCACATGACTGATGTTTTGTTACTTGACCTAGACTACTTATATGTAACTTTATCCTGCATGGCAATTAATATTTCAGTTAGCAACATTTTTGTTATAAACAATTCAATACACTAGATTAATATATATATATAAATATACTTTCTGAAAATAATATCATTAAGCAACAGGTGGAATCAAGTCTTTAATTTATTGCCTGCATCACAGCAGGTTCTTTATCACATGATTCAACACGTTTGTGCTACTCTTTGAAATGTGATAGTAACAGAACCCACTCTTTATCACATGATTCAACACGTTTGTGCTACTCTTTGAAATGTGATAGTAACAGAGCCCATTCTTTATCACATGATTCAACACGTTTGTGCTACTCTTTGAAATGTGATAGTAACAGAGCCCACTCTTTATCACATGATTCAACACGTTTGTGCTAATCTTTGAAATGTGATAGTAACAGAACCCACTCTTTATCACATGATTCAACATGTTTGTGCTACTCTTTGAAATGTGATAGTAACAGAGCCCACTCTTTATCACATGATTCAACACGTTTGTGCTACTCTTTGAAATGTGATAGTAACAGAACCCACTCTTTATCACATGATTCAACACGTTTGTGCTACTCTTTGAAATGTGATAGTAACAGAACCCACTCTTTATCACATGATTCAACACATTTGTGCTACTCTTTGAAATGTGATAGTAACAGAACCCACTCTTTATCACATGATTCAACACGTTTGTGCTACTCTTTGAAATGTGATAGTAACAGAACCCACTCTTTATCACATGATTCAACACGTTTGTGCTACTCTTTGAAATGTGATAGTAACAGAGCCCACTCTTTATCACATGATTCAACACGTTTGTGCTACTCTTTGAAATGTGATAGTAACAGAGCCCACTCTTTATCTTATAATGACTTTTGTGCTACTCAGTGAAGCATGGCACTACATGATGTCTCTCATGGTCTGAAAATCAATCTTCAGTGTGTTGACTTGAGAGAACAACATAGATTCCACCTGCCATCTTCAATGAGAAACTGTATGGCCAGATCAGAAAACTTCATAAGAGAATTTGGAACCCAAGTGTAGAGCTGAGTGAATAATGGTGGAAGAACTCTCACATGGTGAATACTGCCCACAAATGTATAACCTACTCAGTGACATAGATAAACAGTCTGTGAAGCATTTATTGATTAACTCTTTCTCATTATTTTGCTGGTTTGAACTATTTGTGAAAATCGGTGCTACCAATGTAAAAATTATATGTTTAAATAACGCATATGGTAAGACTTCGAAAGAGAGATATGGAAGAATTATTCTGATATTTCACAATAGACAGAGCATATGTTGGAAAACTTAGAACATGCTAGTAAATATTACTGGGAATGGGGAGAGTTAATCTCCAAAATTGGTATGGCACTCCATGATGCACTACCAACAAGTATTCAAATCTGGAGGTTAACACTTCTGTCTGTGAAATGTGCATTTTTTATCATCTTTTTTTTTCCACTAATTCCATAATTATTTCTTTTTTATGTTCTTAAAAAAAATGTATTTGCTTATTTTATTATTTATTAGTAGCCACATTTTATTGAACTTTTTGTTTAATGACATATTTGACTATTCAGATATGACAAAGATGGGCATTGTCGTGGTACTCCAGATTGCCAACCTCCTAACCCTGTCAGGCTAGAGTGGGAGATTAACAAACAGGTAATTTTTTTAACATCTTTGCATGCATGTCTGGTCTGTGTATAATAATATGGTAATACAATGAAATTATCAAATTATTAGTGTTCCCCACATAAAAGCTTTAGTAACAATGTTATGTACATTTTAATTAAGTATATTTTAATTAAGCTTGGAGACTTCCGTCTCCAAGATGGCAGATCTAGTCCACGTCTTCTTGATTGCTGCAGAAAGTGCATCCAGGGTCTGATTAATTTCGGTTCTCCGTTGCACATTTCTGCGTTAAAGTCAGAATGATGATATACTTAATACATCTGTGCCACTAAAGCGAGGTCGTAGGCCAACAACAGTCCGTTTTTGACAAATCAAGGGTTGTGAATGAGACCTTCCACCGTCTAGACTTGATCTGCGCTTTACGTCACATTGGTGCTGTTCCTGACCGTTGTTGGAATTCCTTGACGCAAGTTATTTCCATGTTACTCATTAATGTAAACTACTTTATCAGCCGCAGTTTTGTCTCTTTGGGGAATTTGCTTTGTGTTTTGTTCGTCATAGGCTGCTTACACTAGAGTAATCATAAATCTAAAGGGAGCGAGATTGTGTTCGGCATTGTTGTGTGCTACGTCATCATAATGGTTCCCTAGACCGGCCGTGCGCTAATCTTATGGTCTGCTGTTTGATGTGCGACGGGGATAATTTGACGACTAACTGTGTGTCTATATGTTCGGAATTGGAGTCAACAACGATGGCCTAACATTATCAAGTGCTACGACGATCATTATTTTCAAGAGGACCTGAATTACTGGTATATGGAGATAGGCGGCGGGAACAATTAAAGGCTATACATGAAAAGTGTTCCTTGTTGCAGTTTCCTCATATTCCAAGTCGCGTGTCTGTGTTAGTCACCTCTAGTGGCTCGGGCAGATGGTGCTCGTAAACCTGGGAGGGCCGACCATCTAAGGGCAGAATCCCCCTACAGAAAAGATCATCTGCTGCCTTGCCGGAAGATTGGGGACAATCAAAGGCTAAGGAAAGTAAACCTGAATAAAATGCTGGCTAAAATCGGATGCACTGGGCCACTGGCGCATAACACAGTGCAACGTTTTAACAGCTATTCAAGCGGAGTGGATCTAACAGGTTTAAACAGACAGCTGTCTTCGTAAGAGAGTCTGGAGTCCTACTCTGATTGAGTCCTGATCGCAGAGAGAGAGAGAGAATTAAGTATATCAATGAAGCATCAACAGATCTAAATCAATTTTAAGTATATACCACTCCTGTAAGCAATGATTCTTTGTTAATGCTGAGAAAGTTTCAAAAGTGAATGAATGTGATATCGTGGTTGGTATTTTTTGGAGACTATTCCTAGAACATCTGGGATTATTTTTGTTTTATTGCGGTTGGACCATGGTTCAGGTATGAGGAGTTTGCACAAATCTTTTTTTGGTTCTAAAGAATGTTGAGTGTTGTCTGAACGTTTCCTTTGCAAGATGGTATTCTTTTGGAGTCTATTTTTGTTCTGTCTTGGAATTTTTTGTGCAGTGGGTGATCTGGTAGCCTTTTACATTTTTTAAACTGGATGAGAGTTTTGTATTTTCTATGGTGAGCTAGAGGCTCAAAATCTACATTGTTGTGATGGGTGTGCTTTTCATTGCTCTCAGGACCATGCTTGAAACCTTAAGAACTTACATGAGTTTGTCATGTGATGGTTAAAATTAAAGAACACCTGCATTGGTTTCAAGGCCACCATCAATGAGGGGGATATACTGGAAGACATGACTGAAATTGTAGTGTGTAATGGTAGTTGATTATACTTTTTTTAATGTTCTGACAGAACCACTTTATTTTCTAATTATCTTTGTATTTGCAATTGGGTGTGTCATCATTTTTCACTCTGTATTTTCTAGTGAAGATATAGACTTTTATTAATGGATGCTTGCACAGAATAAAATGATGAAGATGGGAGTACAAAATCACTAACTTAGAACCAAGGGAAAGTATTGGCTAAATACCAGCGAACAAAGAGATAAGACAAAGATGATGGCACTGGATGGGACACACACTTGAAAACTAACATAGTATAACATGACATGCCCTTTTTTGTAATCCCCAAGGGAGGAGACAAAGAGGTAAACTAAAATTTACTTGGAGAAGACAGGTGAAAGCAGAAATGAAGAGTATGGGGAAGACATGGATCTATTTTAAAAGAATGGCAAGAAACAGGATGACTTGGAAAGTGTTTATTGAAGACCTATGCTCCACAGGGGGTTGAAAGGAAGAATAGTAAGAGATTTTCTAGTGATAGTTATAGTTTTTCTCAAGCACTTCATCACACTTATAGTGATATTTCTTATATAAAGACCCATGTTTTATATTTATAGCACTGGGATATCATTTCTTTTTTTTGTTTCCATTTTATTCTTTGGAAGCATGAATAATGGTAGCAGATGACAAACTAATGTTTAATTTTCTGCCATTTTGTTTTTTATTTTTTCTAGCAAATCTTCCATCCTCTGTTAAAAAAAAAACAAACCTGAACCTTTGTATTTTTATTGTGATGCTTGTCGGAGGATCAACTAGTCAAAGGCAATCACCTTCATTTGAATTTGGTTTCAGTCATGTAGGTCTGTTTTTGGAATCCTAAAGTAGGGAAAAGCATGTAAGATGCTTACAAGAGAACATCATTCCACAACAAGCATTAACAATCAGATACAACAACGGAATACTCTCTGCATTGTGTTTGTATGATGTCTGTCTGCTGTGATGTAAATCCAGATCTTTCCACACTGAACAACTCTCCTTGACTTTTAACATAGACATTACAGACTTGAAAAGTCATAGACAGCAATTTACATTCATGGACAGAAACAATGACAACTCCATGTGATATTTCTAGAGACTGGCTCCACAGGTTGCATTTCATGTAACATTATAGACCAACATTTATAACAGTGCCTTTCTTTTGTACTCAGCACGAATACTTTATAACAAACTTGACACACTTATTGGAACGATATGGCATTTGACCTCAACACCTTGTGTTGTGTTGCAGGCACGTAGATTGTCTGGAGGTGTCTTGCACTGGACAGCTCGTCCTGACCCCGTATCAGCCCTGGACCGAGTGTGCTGGATTGGACTCGGGGTTCTGTAGCCACTTATCTGCCGTCCGCTTGCTTGATGTTGGACTCATCCATAGCCCAGACACACACTTGTCCGTCTATCGTGATCGTGTAATAAAGTACTTTGCTCTGTTTCAATGTTGCGACCGCCTCTGCGTCAATGGGCCTGTGCTTGATGGTACCCTCCGGGTTTTTGTTCTTAGCTAGACACAGACAGATTGCATTCTAGGAAGTAGTCAAGGAACACCATGTAAAATACACACTTGAGGTTTATTGATGGACAGTCAACCTCGCACAACAATTTACACAATCACCACAACCGCCTGTTTGTCAGTGGCACTTCTCATATTACATGGTAACCACGAGGCGTAACCCATGCCCTTCAAGCCACCCTGCACTTTGGTGACCTCCCATTGGAGCCGACTCCACTCAGTCAGACTCTGTTGAAGACACTGTGCAGGAATCTTCCCACCAGCTATCTGCCCCTGATCTATGCTGAGGACTCTCCCAAGGTTGTCTGTGCGTGCCTCTAATAGCACCCACGTTTTTTAGCATTAGTCAGCGAAAGCTGTCTAGCTCCCTGTCACTTAATTTGTTCGTTGTTACTGGACTTCACAACTACATTACAATCTCATACTCCTCATTGAGCCTGAATCTGCGAACGCTGTCTTGCTCCCTGTCACCTAATTTGTTCGTTGCTACTGAACTTTACAACTACATTATAATATCATGCTCCTCATTGAGCCTGAATCTGTGAACGCTGTCTTGCTCCCTGTCACCTAATTTGTTCTTTGCTACTGAACTTCACAACTACATTATAATATCATGCTCCTCATTGAGCCTGAATCTGTGAACGCTGTCTTGCTCCCTGTCACCTAATTTGTTCGTTGCTACTGAACTTCACAATTACATTATAATATCATGCACCTCATTGAACCTGAATCTGTGAATGCTGTCTTGCTCCCTGTCACCTAATTTGTTCGTTGCTACTGAACTTCACAACTACATTATAATATCATGCTCCTCATTGAGCCTGAATCTGTGAACGCTGTCTTGCTCCCTGTCACCTAATTTGTTCGTTGCTACTGAACTTCACAACTACATTATAATATCATGCTCCTCATTGAGCCTGAATCTGTGAACGCTGTCTTGCTCCCTGTCACCTAATTTGTTCTTTGCTACTGAACTTCACAACTACATTATAATATCATGCTCCTCATTGAGCCTGAATCTGTGAACGCTGTCTTGCTCCCTGTCACCTAATTTGTTCGTTGCTACTGAACTTCACAATTACATTATAATATCATGCTCCTCATTGAACCTGAATCTGTGAACGCTGTCTTGCTCCCTGTCACCTAATTTGTTCGTTGCTACTGAACTTCACAACTACATTATAATATCATGCTCCTCATTGAGCCTGAATCTGTGAACGCTGTCTTGCTCCCTGTCACCTAATTTGTTCTTTGCTACTGAACTTCACAACTACATTATAATATCATGCTCCTCATTGAGCCTGAATCTGTGAACGCTGTCTTGCTCCCTGTCACCTAATTTGTTCGTTGCTACTGAACTTCACAATTACATTATAATATCATGCACCTCATTGAACCTGAATCTGTGAATGCTGTCTTGCTCCCTGTCACCTAATTTGTTCGTTGCTACTGAACTTCACAACTACATTATAATATCATGCTCCTCATTGAGCCTGAATCTGTGAACGCTGTCTTGCTCCCTGTCACCTAATTTGTTCGTTGCTACTGAACTTCACAACTACATTATAATATCATGCTCCTCATTGAGCCTGAATCTGTGAACGCTGTCTTGCTCCCTGTCACCTAATTTGTTCTTTGCTACTGAACTTCACAACTACATTATAATATCATGCTCCTCATTGAGCCTGAATCTGTGAACGCTGTCTTGCTCCCTGTCACCTAATTTGTTCGTTGCTACTGAACTTCACAATTACATTATAATATCATGCTCCTCATTGAGCCTGAATCTGTGAATGCTGTCTTGCTCCCTGTCACCTAATTTGTTCGTTGCTACTGAACTTCACAACTACATTATAATATCATGCTCCTCATTGAGCCTGAATCTGTGAACGCTGTCTTGCTCCCTGTCACCTAATTTGTTCGTTGCTACTGAACTTCACAACTACATTATAATATCATGCTCCTCATCGAGCCTGAATCTGCGAACGCTGTCTTGCTTCCTGTCACCTAATTTGTTCGTTGCTACTGAACTTCACAACTACATTATAAAATCATGCTCCTCATTGAGCCTGAATCTGCGAACGCTGTCTTGCTCCCTGTCACCTAAATTGTTCGTTGCTACTGAACTTCACAACTACATTATAATATCATGCTCATCATTGAGCTTGAATCTGTGAACGCTGTCTTGCTCCCTGTCACCTAATTTGTTCGTTGCTACTGAACTTCACAACTACATTATAATATCATGCTCCTCATTGAGCCTGAATCTGCGAACGCTGTCTTGCTCCCTGTCACCTAAATTGTTCGTTGCTTCTGGGTTTCATACTCCGTATAACAGCACAATCAGTATTGCACATGAATCTGTGAGAGCTGTCTAGCTCACTATCACCTACACTGTTCGTAGTTTCTAAGTTTCATAACTTTTTAGAATAGCACAATCAGTATTGCACATGAATCTGTGAGAGCTGTCTAGCTCACTATCACCTACACTGTTCGCTGTTTCTAAGTTTATAACTCGACAACTGCTACTCAGTTTCTCTTAACTGTCTATCTCTAACAGAACTTCTAACTCCTTTAAAACTGTCCAAGATAGACCCAAGCTTCTCAATTATTCTGTCTAACTTGTTGGCAGAGCTTTCTACATTCTAGCTATCAACTTCACCATCCTGATGACAACCATTCTCTGTCCCTCCAACACAATTCCTGATCTAACCCAATATCTTGTCAGCACAAAGTACTGGTGAGAACTGACTAGTCCAGGCTTCTAGTTTTGGCTCATCGACTTTTGTCATGTGACTATAGCCTAATCATGCAATTCTGAGATGTCCTTCAAGCTGACCAGTGTTCAACATGGCTGAATAACTTTGTCTTCTTGTCATTACCTTGTTAACTACACTCCCTTAGTACATCATTTAACCTTATCAAACCCAAGATCTGTTACAACATTTACTCAAGATCTTCATAGCTTTAGTAGTAAATTGTTTTCTTTATTCTTGTTTTCAGTGCCAGCAAGTGATCCAGTCAAGTCTGCAGGTTGCCACATCATTGTTGGAAGATGTGGACCTTCATATCCTGATGTTTCAGGAGTTCGGCAAAGGTTTTATTAAAACCTGTAAAGTCAGTCCTGATGCATTTATTCAGATGGCACTTCAGCTTACCTACTACAGGGTGAGTGTAATCTAAAAATACTGAAAACTATAATGCATCCGAATTATTTGTATCATAATACAAAGTAGCAAATCTAACATGTTTACTATCAATCTTCCAAAATCTGGGTCATGTACTAACATGAGGTTAATATGGTTCTGAAGATGTTTGTATCTTCATTATATACAAACAATAGTAGAAAGTGTCTAAATAAGTGACACACTTAAGACAAACTGACAAGTACATGGAATTATGGAAATGACCATCATTATATTTATCATTATTTAACATGTCAATGAAGTGAGTGATTGTGGTTCTCCACAACTTTGGCCTTTGTCCTTTAACAGACAATCTGCAGCAAGCATTCAGCAAATGTCAGTGTATCTTGTCAGATGTATTTTTTTTTAAATGAGCACCGTCTGTCATGCTAAATCTATCAATATTAGAGATCTGCAGCAAGCATTCAGCAAATGTCAGTGTATCTTGTCAGATGTATTTTTTTTTAAATGAGCACCGTCTGTCATGCTAAATCTATCAATATTAGAGATCTGCAGCAAGCATTCAGCAAATGTCAGTGTATCTTGTCAGATGTATTTTTTTTTAAATGAGCACCGTCTGTCATGCTAAATCTATCAATATTAGAGATCTGCAGCAAGCATTCAGCAAATGTCAGTGTATCTTGTCAGATGTATTTTTTTTTAATGAGCACCTTCTGTCATGCTAAATCTATCAATATTAGAGATGTGCAGCAAGCATTCAGCAAATGTCAGTGTATCTTGTCAGATGTATTTTTTTTTAAATGAGCACCGTCTGTCATGCTAAATCTATCAATATTAGAGATCTGCAGCAAGCATTCAGCAAATGTCAGTGTATCTTGTCAGATGTATTTTTTTTTAATGAGCACCTTCTGTCATGCTAAATCTATCAATATTAGAGATCTGCATGATAAATCTATCAATATTAGAGATCTGCAGCAAGCATTCAGCAAATGTCAGTGTATCTTGTCAGATGTATTTTTTTTAATGAGCACCTTCTGTCATGCTAAATCTATCAATATTAGAGATCTGCATGATAAATCTATCAATATTAGAGATCTGCAGCAAGCATTCAGCAAATGTCAATGTATCTTGTCAGATGTATTTTTTTTTATGAGCACCTTCTGTCATGCTAAATCTATCAATATTAGAGATCTGCATGCTAAATCTATCAATATTAGAGATCTGCAGCAAGCATTCAGCAAATGTCAGTGTATCTTGTTAGATGTATTTTTTTTTATGAGCACCTTCTGTCATGCTAAATCTATCAATATTAGAGATCTGCATGCTAAATCTATCAATATTAGAGATCTGCAGCAAGCATTCAGCAAATGTCAGTGTATCTTGTCAGATGTATTTTTTTTTTATGAGCACCTTCTGTCATGCTAAATCTATCAATATTAGAGATCTGCATGCTAAATCTATCAATATTAGAGATCTGCAGATCTGGTCACAGAAGCAGCAAGATGTAGTTGTACTTTTATGTGTGAAACTCGGCCCTTTTTCTTTTCACTGTTGGCACTTGTCCTCTCTCTTTTCATTAACTTCCTATTGAGTGTATTTACACCTGTCTATTTCTGTTGTCAATGTTACATCTGTTGTAACATGCACCCAGTCCATTTCATTGATAGAGTCATCTTTCACGTATGCTTTGCAAAGATCTCGATATCTCAGTTTTGATCTGCCCATAGACCTATTGCCTAATATCTTCTTATGTCACATCCGGAATATGTGGTCCTAATTTTCCATGTGTCAATTTTAAAGGGCGTTTTAATGTTAAGGGAACTGACATTTCTTTTTGCTTACTCTACCTGGACAGAAGATACTGTTATAGTGCTGTGTCCATTTTGCACTAGCTCTGTCTCAACTCCAAATAAAGGCTGTAGCCTTACATCTGAAACTAAAGCTGAGTTGCGGTTGATGCCAGAAGTTGATGAGATGCACTCACCACCAACTGTCTTGGGGTCTGACCTTTTGAATAGGTGAATAGGTGGTCTTTCTCCCGCAGCCTTGGACCCTCACAGATCATTCCAAAAACAGTGAACTGAGAGAGATTCTATATTGTCCTTTTGAGCTGAAGGTGGAACTTAGGGCAGAAGTTCTAGACTCTTGTGTCTTTGAGATTCTTTTGTTGTCCCCTCTCATCACATGGCCAGCATATGACCATCTTCTTTTCTTGATTATAATAATTTTTTTATGTTTTGTCATTTCTCTTGTTTTGGCACTAGTCTTGAACTCATTCCAAGTTATACAAAGTATTTTCCTCAGGCATTTGTTTTCAAATGCATCCAGTTGCATTCAAATGCATTTCCATATGTTATCAAGGGTTATGAAAGTCATTGCTACCGTTGCTATTCTGATTCTAATTTCTTTCTTTGTGTTTCCTTGACAAGCTTAAAAGTGAAGTTCTGACAAGATATACAAAGTGATCTACTTATTCCACTGCTTTTCCTTCAAGGTATATTTTTTTCTTCTGGGCGAATTTGATTTTTCATTACTTTTATCTTTTCTTGGTTGATCTCAAGTCCAATTTTCATAGCCATTGATGACATGGCATTTGTTTTTTCTTGCATCATGTTCACATTGCTTTTGATAGAACTATATTGTCCACAAAACTAGGGTCCTCCAATTGAGATCCAAATATCTATCTAATGTCTTTGTCACCTGTACAGCACTTCTGCAAAATGAAGTCGATGGCAATTCCAAACAACAAGGGAGATAAAGTACATCCATGTTTCACTCTGGTATCAATCTGGAACCATTCACTCAATTCTGCCTCTGTGTGAACTGCACATGAGAAGCCATCGTACAGATCTTTAATGTGATAATTTTTGGTGGTATTCCATATTGTCTGAGTATGTTCCACATACTTCTGCTGTCGAAAGCCTTTTTGAAATAATGAAATTTAGAAGAATTGGTTTCAGTTTTTCAATATGTTCTTATAGTATAATTCTTAAGGTGAAAAAAATATGATCAAGGCAGCTTCTTCCTTTTTTAAATTCTGCTTGTTCTTCACAAATAATAGTGTCTGTGGCATCTTTGATTCTGTTCATAATGATCTTACAGAATACTTTAGTGGCAACTGATAGAAGAGTCACACTTCTCCAGTGGTTGGGTATGATTGCAACAGTTGAAAATTGGCAATCAACGAATAGCTTAGAAATCAACGACCTAAAAAACAAAAAACAAAGCAAAATTTAAGACAATCCACCTTGTAAAACTGAGATAATATGAGCAATCACAGTCATAGGAGGAAACAAGATGTAAAAATAGGCACCATCTTGACCATGAATTCAGTAATGTTGGATGCAAAAAGAATTATGGATATTTATTTGGATGAATCCTACTAAAATACTTTAATTAAAGAACAAACAAATATTGTATAAATGGTTTCTCATCTCATAAAAAAAAAGAATATTATTTTGTCATAATTTACACATAACTATGTACACTAGACAAGATCATAAATATTTTATAACTTTTTGTTTAAATAAAATGTATTCCCTTCACAGCTTGAAAAGCATTTTTGCCTGACTTATGAGTCATCAATGACCCGTTTCTTCAAGGAAGGACGAACAGAAACAGTGAGGTCTTGCACAAAAGACACATGTAACTTTGCAAGTGCTGTTGAAGAAGGAAGATCGGTTAGTTTTGACATTTTAGAAATGTAAATTGTTCATTATAGTTGATTTCTCAAAGATACTTTTTTCTGCTTTGTGCTGTGACCTAAAATTTTTTTTAATGTGAAAGATTGGTCAAAATCATGATATATAGGTTTAAATTGTAAAATAAGTGCTCCTTATCTGTGCTTTGGGATTACAATGTACAATATATTCATTTAAACATCCAAAAGAAAAAAAGCCATATAATGAGGTGTTCAGCCATTCCTTGGTTCTGGTTGTGGTTAACTAAAGGACTGGGAGTAAAGGTCACAGATCCGGTGTAGTAACCATATTGGCATATTAAATCACTTCTGAAAGGAATGACCCTTGACCTTAGTGGTAATTGAACTTACATTTACCTACTTAGCAAATAACATGTACTTTAGAAGGAGGGGTGTATATTTTTTGGGTTCTCTATAATGACTGAAAGGGCAATCTTAGAGATTGTAACAACTGGAGAGGCATGACACTTTTGTCAGTTGCCTCAAAGTTATTCTGCAAAATCATCCTATATAGAATAAAGGATTCAATAGATACAGTAATGCATGAAGAACAGGCTGGGTTTAGAAAAAGGAGAAGCTGCCTTGACCACATTTTTACTTTACGACTTATATTGGAGGAACACATTGAAAAGCAAAAACCTTTTGTACTTAACTTGATCGGCAAAAAAGCATTTGATAGTATTCATCGAGATTCTTTGTGGAAAATTCTGAAGCAATATGGCTTACCATCAAAAATCCTAAATATTATGAAAGACATGTATGATGGTTACACATGTGCAGTTCGAACTGAGGAAGGACTGAGCGAATGTTTCCCAATAGAAACTGAGGTTAAACAAGGATGTATTTTATCGCCCTTGTTATTTGGAGCTGTTATGGACTTCATAATGAAGAAATGATGCACTGGTAATAAAGGCATTGAATGGATACAAGGAAACCATTTGGAGGACCTCGACTTTGCTGATGACATAGTTCTCATCAGCAGTCAGATAAAAATGATGCAGGAAAACACAAATGAACTATCATCAATAGCCAGCAAAATTGGGCTTGAGATCAATCATGAAAAGACTAAAGTAATGAAAAGCTTAATTCCAACAGACGACAAAATATACATGGAAAACAAACCAGTGGAAGAGATCTATCACTTTATCTTACTTGGAAGTTACATTGATCTGGAAGGGGATAGAAAGCAAAGAAATTAAAATCAGAATAGCTAAAGCAGCAGTGTCTTTCAGAAGCCTTGAAAAGTTGTGGAAATCAAAACTCATCAGCACAAACACAAAACTTATTGGTTATTGGTTATGGAAGGCCTCGTTATCACAGCAAACAAATTAAAATCCATAATTGCTCAACCGCCCGTGCCAGTGGAATCATCCGAATTACTAACTCATCTCCCAAACAAAGAAAGGTAACTGTAGTCCCCATCGTAGCAGTCTCAGCACACGCCAAAAGACATAAGGCGAAACCGCGAAGAAAGTGAACACAGCCAACTGTTCCCTGTCATACGATAGCATTCATCGTTAACAGTTCGTTAACCTTCGCTGTAGATAAAGTCGTTAATTCGATGGCTTCGTTTCGGACGTTTGGTAGCTAAGGACCTAACTTGTGCAAACGGATGGCATTGGCAAGGATCATTTTGAATCTATGAAGTGGGCTCATTTTGTGTTTAACTCAAAAGCATATGTGCTTTTTAACCAAAGACCTTTTTTTGGGGACTCAATGAAGATATCCCCGATGGAAGAATAAATTGTACTATTAGTCCCATAAATGATTCGCTTCCAGAGGTTTATGATGTAAACAAAGCAGTTTTGTCATTGCAAGTGAATAATGTCCACACCTATAATTGGTCAGGATTGTGTAGCAGCAGCAGCTTTATAGCGAACACAGAAAACATCACAGGATTGTGATGTTCTGAAACAGCTATGCCATGCTACCCTAGAATTGCCTTTAATGGGATTACTGTGACCACAAACCACTCTCCATGTGTGTGCCACATATTTACACCCCAGAAAGAAACACTGAATATAACAACATCATGTGCCGTCTGTGATATTAATGACCACAGACCAAGAGCCTCCAGTATGATTGATACAACTGTTGCACCAAGCATTTCATCAGCAGAGCCATATCTATGGAATGTTAATCTGACATTGTTCTTGAATGATGTCCAAGTTAATGAGACACAAAACTTAAGACTATTCAAATCAAATGTACTATCTACCCTTACGTATGCGTGTGAAAGCTGGAAAACAACAAGAGATATAGAAACAAAGTTGAACGCATTCGAAAATAAATGTCTATGGAAAATACTTGGTATAGAGTGGAACGAATTCAAAACAAACGAGAAAATTAGAGAAATCGCCAATCAGCCACTAATATCTTCAGTTATCAAGAAAACACGATGGTCATATGTTGAACATGTGATGAGAAGAGATAATAACCAAATAGCAAAGCAAGCCCTCATGTGGGAAACAACAGGTAAGAGAAAAAGAGGAAGACCCAGAGAGACACTGAGAAGAACATTGCTGAGAGAGGCAAAAGAAGCAGGAATCGGCTCCCTCAATGAGATAGAGCTGCTTGCACAGAACAGAGACAAATGGCGAGATTTGATAAACTGCTAGAACAAAAATTCAGATAAGAGAAGGAGTATCTTGGTCTATGTCCTATGGGCCGGCTACAGCTCGAAAGGATGCATTGGATTGGATAATGACTGGAAATGAATACAATTCTTATGACATTAAAAATTACATATATAATTTGCTTTTGGCACTATAACATTAATTGTTTGAATTCTAGTTTATCTCACTGTTCTTAAATGAAACCTTTTGTAATGGAATTCTTATGTGTTTTAAATCTCTTAACAGAAAGCAGAATGCATAAAACTATTAAAAATAGCTGCTGACTATCACCAAAATCTCTACCGGGACTCAATGACTGGCAAAGGTGTAGACAGGCATCTCTTTTGTCTATATGTTGTGTCCAAATATCTGGGCAAAGATTCTCCTTTTCTTACAAAGGCTCTCAGTGATCCCTGGAAACTTTCTACAAGTCAGGTAAGTAAAAATTCTCAAAAATAACCCATATTTATTTCAGTGATATGTCAATCATTGAATTTATTTCAGTGATATGTCAATCATTGAATTTATTTCAGTGATATGTCAATCATTGCATTATTTCTAAAATGCAGTATTCAGTTTTTTTATTGTTTTTAGTGTCCCTGGTGTGAATATGTACTATTATTACATTTCTTATTCCCTTTCTGCATAGAAATGTGTCTATTTCATTTGTTGTCAAGATATAAAAATACAGGATAAAAACATTTGTTGTTTATTTTATATCAAGATGATATTATAAATAAGATAGATCACAATATTAACAGGTATAATAGGACGTTATTAAAGACAGTCATTTACAATCAGAATACATAATAGATGATATGAGGAGGAACTAAGGTGTTACACTATGCCCTTCACTGACGTTCTTCAAAGACCGTCGTTGAGAATGGTGATCTGCCTTGCTCACACGCCTTCCCAGTCGACAACCTCGGATGTAACAATGTCTGTGATCGCATTGCTGTCATGTACTCAATGTACAAAGATATACACAGCCAGCGGGTGTGCATTTCCGCTCGGCTATTCACATGTATGGATCAGGAATTCACAACTTCTATTTGACGATCTTTCATCATGTTGACACTCTCTCTGCTAAACTAATAGTTCTCTTAACCACATTCATGGTCTTAAATCGCCACAGTCATCATTCATGGGCTTAAATCGCTTGTCCATCAACCAATCAAAATCACTTCCCTTACTTTCCCCTCCAATAGATTTCTGCTACATCAATTACTCACTTCCTATGTTTACTACTATTATCAGTCACGAGAATCTTGTCCTTCCGTCTGTGCACAGTTCTACCCTGACGTTCCCATGACTGTCCCTCATATTATGTTTCCTCACTCTCTTCAACAAATCCCCCACTCTCCGTCTCTCGTTACATTTTCATATTCGCTGCTACACAGGGACCCCTCTCTTAAAATAATCGAGGTCTAGTCATCACATGGTGTGACAGATGTAATGCTAATATTCACAGGGGATTGCCAATGTGCATGTTTTAGTAGAAAAAAAAGCTAAATTTCGTGTAGAAGAAAACTGACAGTCCTGAATGATAATCTGTAAATAATAAGGAAAGCTTTATATAAACATAGATAAGAAAAATGCCTTAATCTGCTTTCCCAGGAGAGACACTTGTGAATGTGAAACAGCTGCTAACAGAATGGTCAATAATACAAGCTAGAAATTAGGAAAGTAGTCCTCAGTTACCTGCTAAAGATGCTATTTACTGGAACAAGGTGCAAAAAAGGGTACAGCACTAATCAGAGAAAGAGAACACCACAGAATAATCAATACATTATAATTTATGTTAAGGTTAATATATGTAAATTTATATTTTATCCAGACCCCATATCAACAGACTGATAGAGTGGACTTCAATAAGCATCCAGAGCGTGTCAATGGAGGAGGTGGTTTTGGTCCTGTAAGTGTTCAATAATCAATAAATTATAGTTCATCTATAGTTCATCTATAGCCAGATATGTGTTTAAATAAAACTGAATCAAGTTTACTTAATGGCTTTTGCCAAAAATCACTGTTTGTTTTGTCTCTCTAATACGTTAGCTTCTAGTTACAAATTAATGTTTATTTTGTGTGTTCCCTTATTGTATAGCAGTTTACCAAAAATTTAGCTTTTCCATTTTACTGACAATATCTATTAAAGGAAAAGGAATTTGTAAAATTCAAAGAATTAATTCATTATTTACTTTATTCACTGCATATGTGTTTTTTTTTTCTTTTTTAACAAAGCTAACTTTAAATGCAATCTGATATCAGGTGACTGATGATGGATATGGTGTCTCCTACATAATAGCTGGAGAGGACACCATCTTCTTTCATATATCATCCAAAACATCCTGCATTCATACGGTAAGATGTTACAATTTACATTTGATATATGTTTTACTGTCCTGCTTTACAGAATTATATGTATGTATGTATGTATGTATAAAAAGTCAGATAAAAACGATGCAGGAAAACACAAATGAACTATCATCAATAGCCAGCAAAATTGGGCTTGAGGTCAATCATGAAAAGACTAAAGTCATGAAAAGTTTAATTCCAACAAGTGACAAAATATACATGGAAAACAAACCAGTAGAAGAGATCGATCACTTTATCTATCTTGGAAGTCACATTGATCGAGAAGGGGATACGAGCAAAGAAATTAGAATCAGACTGGCTAAAGCAGCAATGTCTTTCAGAAGCCTTGAAAAGTTGTGGAAATCAAAACTCATTAGCACAAACACAAAACTTAGGCTATTCAAATCAAATGTACTATCAACCCTTACGTATGCGTGTGAAAGCTGGAAAACAACAAGAGATATAGAAACAAAGTTGAACGCATTCGAAAATAAATGTCTAAGGAAAATACTTGGTATAGAATGGAACGAATTCAAAACAAACGAGGAAATTAGAGAAATCGCCAATCAACCACTAATATCTTCAGTAATAAAGAAAAGACGATGGTCATACGTTGGACATGTGATGAGAAGAGATAATAATCGAATAGCAAAGCAAGCCCTCATATGGGAAACAACAGGTAAAAGAAAAAGAGGAAGACCCAGGGAGACACTGAGAAGAACATTGATGAGAGAGGCAAGAGCAGCAGGAATCGGCTCCATCAATGAGATAGAACTGCTTGCACAGAACAGAGACAGATGGCGAGATTTGATAAAATATCTTTAAAAGAAAACTGCTAGAACAAAAATTCATATAGGAGAAGGTGTATCTTGGTCTACGCCCTATGGGCCGGTTACGGCTCGAAAGGACAATAGATAGATATATATATATATATATATATATATAGAGAGAGAGAGAGAATAATGCTCAGAATGTGTGAGTAAAGGTTCCCTCCACAACCTAAGTCATACTGGAAATGTGGTGTTTGTGCCTATATTTTCAATACCAGTGATACATTTTATGGTTGATGTAACAGGTATTACTCCATGCTGCCATATATATATATATATGTTTTTTAGAAATGATTGCTGGTACCCATTTTCAGTTGCTTGGTAAACCTGAAGGCATGATGGCCACAAAAAAACCCCTCCACATATGAGAATTGAAACCCAAACTTTGTGATCAGTAGCTTGCTTGTTAATCATTTAATGTTGTTTGTTATCAAACATTTGGAAAACTGAATGCAAATAAATCTTGAAATTATCAAACCTGCAGCTGATAAGTTTTGAATTGTTAAAGAATTAGATATGAGCATTCACTTATATATGTATTAGTGAGAGTCTATGCCTTGAAATTTAAATGTATTGATGAGACCAACAATAAAAGACAGGAAAACAAGAGTACAGTAGATAGAGCGTTCTTGATTTGATAGATGTGTTATTACTTATTATTGGTTATTGGTTATGGAAGGCCTCGGTATCACTGCAAACAAATTAAAATCCATAACTGCTCAACTGCCTGTGCCAATGGAATCATCCGAATTACTAACACATCTCCCAAACAAAGAAAGGTAACTGTAGTCCCCATCGTAGCAGTCTCAGCACACGCCAAAAGACATAAGGCGAAACCGCACAGAAAGTGAACACAGCCAACTGTTCCCTGTCATACGATATCATCATTCATCGTAAACAAGCGGGATGATGTTAGGCCATCGTTGATGACTCCAATTCCAAACATATAGACACACAGTGGTGGTAAGTTATCATTTCCAATCCAACAGAAGCCACCTGACCTGTAGTTAGTAAAACCACAGAGAGAATATGATTTTGTGACCTTCACTGATTCACTCTTGGATGTGAATGTGTAGTTTACACAAGAGGAGAAGTTTTCAACTACAGTAATCCCATTTAAGGCAATTCTGGGATAGCAAGGCAAGTCTCCTTTATAGCAGCAGAACTTGATGTTCTCTGCTCCCTTCTTGTAGCTGCTGCCACACGATTCTGATGTCTCATTAACTTGAACATCATTCAAGAACAATGTCAGATTAACATTCCATAGATCTGGCTCTGCTGATGAAGTGCATTTTATATGTTTGAAGAACATCGTATTAGTGTCAACATTTTATATGTTTGAAGAACACGGTATTAGTGTCAACATTTTATATGTTTGAAGAACACGGTATTAGTGTCAACATTTTATATGTTTGAAGAACACGGTATTAGTGTCAACATTTTATATGTTATTTGGTTATTTGATTATGGAAGGCCCCGGTATCACTGCAAACGAATTAAAATCCATAACTGCTCAACCGCCTGTGCCAATGGAATCATCCGAATTACTAACACATCTCCCAAACAAAGAAAGATAACTGTAGTCCCCATCATGGCAGTCTCAGCACACGCCAAAAGACATAAGGCGAAACCGCACAGAAAGTGAACACAGCCAACTGTTCCCTGTCATACGATATCATCATTCATCGTACAATTGGAATATCGAAATATGATAAAAACGGATGAGACACACAGCTAACGGTGTGCACAGAGCACTTAACTCAGTAGCTCCTGCAACAAGCCAGACTTAAATTATGAGGAAACTGCAACAAGGAATGCTTTTCATGCATAGCCTTCAATTGTTCCCGCCGCCTATCCACCATATACCGGGAGTTCACGTCCTCTTGAAAATGATGATCGTCATATTTTAAAGAAATGTAGAACGCTTGATGATGTTAGGCCATCGTTGTTGACTCCAGTTCCAAACATATAGACACACAGTTAGTCGTCAGTTTATCCCTGTCGCACATCAAACAACCAACCGTAAGATTAGCGTACAGCCTGTCTAGAGTCTAGGGATGTACGATGAACCATTACGATGACGTAGCACACAAAAAATGTCGTACACACAATTTCGCTCCCTTTCAATTTCTGATTACTCTAGTAAAAGCAGCATAAGACGAACAAAATACGGTGCAAATTCCGTAAAGAGATAAAACTGCGGCTGACGAAGTTGTTTACATTGATAAGTAACATGGAAATAACTTGCGTCAAGGAATTCCAACAACGGCCATGAACAGCACCAATGTGACATAAAGCGCAGATCAAGTCTAGACGTTGGAAGGTCGCATTCACAACACTTGATTTGTCAAAAAGGGACTGTTGCCGGCATACAACATCACTTTAGCGGCGCAGATGTAATAAGATCATCACTTTTACTATAACGCTGAAAAATACAACGGAGAACCGAAATCAACCCGATCCCTAATGCACTTATTGCAGCGATAAAAAAAACGTGACCTAGATCCCACCATCTTGCAACGGAAGTCCTATTTTATATGTACGAAGAACATGGTATTAGTGTCAATATTTTAGGTGCATGAACTAATGCAGGGGTTAAACTGAATGCCGGGTACTTAATAATCTATCTATTGACCTTTTTAGCCATATCCGGCCCATAGGGCATAGATCCAGATACTCTTTCTCTTGTCTAAATTTTTATTCTAGCAATTTTCAATCCTTGTAAAGATCTTTTATCAAATCTCACCATTTGTCTCTGTTCTGTGCAAACAACTCTATCTCATTGAGGGAGCCGATCCCTGCTGCTCTTGCCTCTCTGATCAATGTTCTTCTCAGTGTCTCTCTCTGGGTTGGCCTCTTCTACTCTTGCCTGTTGTTTTCCACATGAGGGCTTGCTTTGTTATCCGGTTATATTCTCTCCTCATCACATGTCCAATGTATGACCATCGTCTTTTCTTGATTACTGAAGATATTAGTGGTTCATTGGTGATTTCTCCAATTTCCTTGTTTGTTTTGAATTCGTTCTATGCTATACCAAATATTTTCCTTAGACATTTATTTTCGAATGTGTTCAACTTTGTTTCTGTGTTTTCCTGCATCGTTTTTATCTGACTGCTGATGAGAACTGTCATCAACAGAATCAAGGTCCTCCAAATGGTCTCCTTGTATCCATTCCATGCCTTTGTTACTAGTGCAGCATTTCTTCATTATGAAGTCAATAACAATTCCAAATAACAAGGGTGATAAAATACATCTTGTTTATCTTCAGTTTCTATTGGAAAACATTTGCTCAGTCCTTCCTCTGTATGAACTGCACATGTGTATCCATCATACATGTCTTTCATAATATTTATTATTTTTTATGGTAAGCCATATTGCTTCAGAATTTTCCACAAAGAATCTCTATGAATGCTGTCAAATGCTTTTTTGAAGTCATTGAAGTTAAGTACAAAAGGTTTTTGCTTTTCAATGTGTTCCTCCAATATAAGTCGTAGAGTAAAAATGTGGTCAAGGCAGCTTCTCCCTTTTCTAAACCCAGCCTGTTCTTCACGCATTACTGTATCTATTGAATCCTTTATTCTATTTAGGATGATTTTGCAGAATAACTTTGAGGCAACTGACAAAAGTGTCATGCCTCTCCAGTTGCAATGATTCCTTTTTTCCACTTATGAGACACCTTCTCTGCTTTCCAAATGATGTCGAACATTTTCTGGAGGTGTATTAAATTATGACAATCAATTGCCTTGAGGATCTCAGCTGTTAACTTATCCTCATCAGCAGCCTTGTTGTTGTCCAT
This sequence comes from Megaustenia siamemsis, assembly GCA_032433765.1. Lineage (NCBI taxonomy): Eukaryota > Metazoa > Mollusca > Gastropoda > Stylommatophora > Ariophantidae > Megaustenia > Megaustenia siamemsis. Next base: position 34,384,514 of record JAVIAB010000047.1, read on the forward strand.
ACATTTTAAGATCTCAATTTCGTTCAAGGTGAAGCCTAAATCTGCTGCTGGTGTTTCAGCTTCAAAATCTTTTTTTTAAAAACTTAATAATTCAGAGTACTTAATGGGCTGGACAACTGTGGCTTCTGTCTGTTGTGATGGAATAGCTATGACCTCACCAGACAGAACGCCCCTTGTTCACTTTGGTTGTAATGTTACAGATTGGACAATTGTTGTGGACATCACATCAATAATAACTCTGTTATGCTGTATCACAAATGAGGAAATTAGAGGAATCGCCAATCAACCACTAATATCTTCAGTAATCAAGAAAAGACGATGGTCATATGTTGGACATGTGATGAGGAGAGATAATAACTGAATAGAAAAAGCAAGCCCTCATGTGGAAAACAACAGGTAAGAGGAAAAGAGAGAAACTGAGAAGAGCATTGATCAGAGAGGCAAGAGCAGCAGGAATCGGCTCCCTCAATGAGATAGTTACCTGCACAGAACAGAGACAAATGGCAAAATTTGATAACAAATCTATTCAAGGATTGAAAGCTGCTAGTAAAAATTTAGATAAGTGAAAGAGTATCTGGGTCTATGCCCAATAAGCAGGCTACAGCTCCAAAGGTCATTAGATAGATTGATTGATTGATTGATATCTGATTGATTGATTGATATTCGATTGATTGATATCTGATTGATTGATTGATTGATATCTGATTGATTGATATCTGATTGATTGATATATGATTGATTGATATATGCTTGATTGATTGATATATGATTGATTGATATATGCTTGATTGATTGATATCCGATTGATTGATATCTGATTGATTGATTGATTGATATCTGATTGATTGATATCTGATTGATTGATTGATATCTGATTGATTGATTGATATATGATTGATTGATATATGATTGATTGATATATGCTTGATTCATTTATATCTGATTGATTGATATCTGATTGATTGATATCTGATTGATTGATTTATATATGATTGATTGATATATGCTTGATTGATTGATATATGCTTGATTGATAGATATCCAATTGATTGATATCTGATTGATTGATATCTGATTGGTTGATTGATATCTGATTGATTGATTGATATCTGATTGATTGATAACTGATTGATTGATATATGATTGATTGATATCTGATTGATTGATTAATATCTGATTGATTGATTGATATCTGATTGATTGATTGATTGATATCTGATTGATTGATTGATTGATACGTTGTTTCTATCTGAAGCTAGAATGGTATTAGAAAACATAATTCAACACTTCCAGAACCTGAAATTACAATTCACATCATATTCACACACTCAGAGTGAAAGTATATAATCTACAACTGCTATCTTGTTGCATCTAATTAGTATTTGGTTATTTGTTTATGGAAGGCCCCGGTATCACTGCAAATGAATTAAAATTCATAATTGCTCAACCGCCCGTGCCAGCGTAATCATCCGAATTAATATCTCATCTCCCAAACAAAGAAAGGTAACTGTAGTCCCCAGGCGAAACCGCACAGAAAGTGAACACAGCCAACTGTTCCCTATCATACGATATCATCATTTATTGTAAACAATTGGAATATCGAAACATGATAAAAACGGATGAGACACACAGCTCACGGTATGCACAGAGCACTTAACTCAGTAGCTCCTGCAACAAGTCAGACTTGGAATATGAGGAAACTGCAACAAGGAACACTTTTCATGCATAGCCTTCAATTGTTCCCGTTACCTATCCACCATATACCAGAAGTTCTCATCCTCTTGAAAATGATGATTGTCATATTTTTTTTAATGTATAGCGCTTGATGATGTTAGGCCATCGTTGTTGACTCCAATTCCGAACAAATAGACTCACAGTTAGTCGTCAGATTATCCCCGTCGCACATCAAACAACAGACCGTAAGATTATCGTACGGCCAGTTAAGGGATGTACGATGAGCCATTACGATGACGTAGCACACAACAATGTCATACACACAACAATTTCGCTCCCTTTAGAATCCTGATTACTCTAGTGAAAGCAGCATATGATGAACAAAACACTGTGAAAATTCCCTAAAGAGATAAAACTGCGGCTGACGAAGTAGTTTACATTAATGAGTAACATGGAAATAACATTCAGTGACATAAAGTGCAGATCAAGTCTAGATGGTGGAAGGTCGCATTCACAACACTTGATTTGTCAAAAAGGGACTGTTGTCGGCTTACGACTTCGCTGTAGTGGCATAGATGTAAAAAGTAGATCATCACTTTTATTTAACGCAGAAAAGTGCAATGGAGAACCGAAATTAATCAGACCCTGAATGCACTTTCTGCAGCGATCAACAGAATGTGACCTAGATCCACCATCTTTACAACGGAAGTCATATAACTGTCATTTACTGACCAGCAGGCATATGAACTTATTCTCCCACAGTTACCCAACTAAATTACTACTCATCTCTTGTCAACCAGTAAACACATCACTCTGTACTATCATTTTCACAATCCAGTCACAAGGAAAAAAAAAGTACTAGATCCCTGGGGTTAATGCACTCACTTCCGGATCAGAAGGGACAGAAGTGGTGGATATTTTTTTCAGACTGACAAGGCTCTGCTCCAGAGCTCAAAAAATTGGTACCAGAGATGTTTGTGGAAAGTAAAGGCAGTATGGCATGATACTAATCACATCATCCAAAAATGTGCCATGTTGATTATGGAAAATGATGGTTACTAACACCATATTCCTCAAACACCTAGCAAGGCAGTACCTTTACTAGAATGTCTCTTATTTGTTACATATGTCCAACTGATAAAAATAAAGAGTAATTGAAATGTAATAGTTTACTTATGTACTAAGATGTCTGTACATCTTGTTTCATACAGGACTCCCACAAGTTTGGAGCCACCCTTACAAAATCTTTGTGTGATATGAAGGATCTGTTTCAAAATTGAAATACCACAATTTTGTTAAGTAATTGTTGAAATTCTCCAGTGTAATCAACTGTATCTGTTGTAATATTATACATGTTATGTTTTATTAACTTGGCTGCAAACACACCTGATCTTTCGTTTGTTTGTTATAATAATGTTGTATTTCTTATACCATGTTAAGGAGCATGGCTTTGTAAGTAAAAATGTGTATGTGATTTTTTATAAAAATATAATTTAAGCTGTTTCCTTGCATAAAGATTTAACTGAGGTGATTGCCAAAGGTAAGGTTAAAGAGGCAGACCAAGACTAACATGCATGAGTAACATAAAAGATGGACAAATCAGCCTATGACAATCTGCACCATCAAAGCAAGAATCATAACAGAATGACGCACCTGGTAGCCAACCTTCAATGCAAAGATGGCACTCAGTGAATGATTGAATATGATATGATATGTGATATATGATATGATATATGATATATTATGAGATATATGATATGAGATATGATATGATATGATTGCCAGAAATGTTTTACTTGTGATGAGTGTTCCTGGTTTGTGGTTATACAAAAAAGTTTTTTCAATTGTCTTCAAGTTTCATGAGTATAACTCAAATGTTATTTATTGTGTAAATAAAGCCTAATGAATGTATATGAGACATTTCAACACTGTATAGGGGAGTTATTTTTCTGAATGTTTTAACAAAAATGCATTTGAGAATAACAAGTTTATTGCATGTACAAATTCATTTAGTATTTGTTTTGAGTTAGTACTGTATAAAGTAAGTCAAGTGAACTTTTATAACAAAACTTGTGTGATCAAATGTATGTATGTATGTTGTGATTGTATTAGTTCTTGTATTTAAGACCAGCATCATTGTACTTGCATATCATTCAGTAGCACTCAATCTCTTGCTAGTCGCACTCCAATCTCATGCAAGTAGCATTCCAATCTCTTGCCAGTAATCAGTCTATCTACTAGAACTATGTGGCATTATGAACAGACAGTTTGGCATTAGTCTTTTCAGCAGATAGTGAAATGATCCTATATATTTTATCACATTTTTGTAATTACTCCATCAAAGATTTCCATAATCTTAGAACTGATGGATGGATGGTGACAGTGGGTAACTTCTATATATCTTTTTGTATATGTGTATTGGAACATCATCACTGAATTTAATTCAGCTCATCAATATGTATGTATACACACACACTCTGTAATTCCTTACCTTCTAGATGGTGATGTTCCATAAAATTAATCAAATGTTGTAAGTCCAAAGTATACAAGTCAGTATAACAAAGATGTATTTTTTTTTTATTTTCATTGTTTCATGGCTGAAAATAGAAAATGACAAATGCTAATCATATTATAACTTTATGCCACTGTACACTGGACAATATGACAACAAAACATGTTCTACAGGATTGCCCCCAGTACACAGACCTGAGAAGAGCAATGTGGTCCACGTCCACCTTCTGGAAGAGAAACTATATGGGGCAATCGATTCCCTTAAACAGACAGCTGACTTCATGAGAGAGTCTGGAATCCTACTCTGAGTCTTGATCACAGAGAGAGAGAGAGAGAGAGAGAGAGAGAGAGATATTATAGCTTGACATTTCTAAGTCATATATGTCTGTATATATATGCTAATATGTACTTACACTAGCACATTTGTATATATAAATAATTATGAGCATGCTTAATCTTTTTTTAGCAAATGTTGACACCATTGACATATTCTGTGATTTGTAAAAACATTTCTGGACAATAAAATGATGTTTGTTATCGAATCTGTTATTGTCATTGAAAATTGTAACCTTTTGTGGTAGAAATATTGTATTTAATTTTTCATGTGGTCTTCTCCACTTTGGACAGAACCCAGTTGCTTAAGCAGGTGGTGTAGTAAAGCAGTAGTACTGGTCAATCAACACAATTATAGCAGTGTTCTCTCTGAACAAATGTATTGTAAACACACAAGTCCCAATTGTGAGTCAGTGCACAGGAGACTTTGGAGAGTATTACAGCAATGAAGTGCTTAGGTGTGTGGGTTTGATAAGTCTTGCCTTTACTGTGTGAGCACATAGAACAAGTACTTATGGAAGGGCCTAGCTGCAATGGCACCAGCATCACCTTGATCTCATATCAGAAACGTACTTTCTGTGATTTGGTATACTCTGGTTTGACTGACTCTTAGCCTTGAGCAAATGGACTTTCTGTGATTTGGTATACTCTGGTTTGACTGACTCTCAGCCATGAGCAAATGGACTTTCTGTGATTTGGTATACTGTGGTTTGACTGACTCTTAGCCATGAGCAAACATACTTTCTGTGATTTGGTATACTCTGGTTTGACTGACTCTTAGCCATGAACAAACGTACTTTCTGTGATTTGGTATACTCTGGTTTGACTGACTCTCAGCCATGAGCAAATGGACTTTCTGTGATTTGGTATACTCTGGTTTGACTGACTCTCAGCCATGAGCAAATGGACTTTCTGTGATTTGGTATACTCTGGTTTGACTGACTCTTAGCCTTGAGCAAATGTACTTTCTGTGATTTGGTATACTCTGGTTTGACTGACTCTTAGCCATGAGCAAATGTACTTTCTGTGATTTGGTATACTCTGGTTTGACTGACTCTTAGCCTTGAGCAAATGGACTTTCTGTGATTTGGTATACTCTGGTTTGACTGACTCTTAGCCATGAGCAAATGTACTTTCTGTGATTTGGTATACTCTGGTTTGACTGACTCTTAGCCTTGAGCAAATGTACTTTCTGTGATTTGGTATACTCTGGTTTGACTGACTCTTAGCCATGAGCAAATGTACTTTCTGTGATTTGGTATACTCTGGTTTGACTGACTCTTAGCCTTGAGCAAATGGACTTTCTGTGATTTGGTATACTCTGGTTTGACTGACTCTTAGCCTTGAGCAAATGTACTTTCTGTGATTTGGTATACTCTGGTTTGACTGACTCTTAGCCATGAGCAAATATACTTTCTGTGATTTGGTATACTCTGGTTTGACTGACTCTTAGCCTTGAGCAAATGGACTTTCTGTGATTTGGTATACTCTGGTTTGACTGACTCTTAGCCTTGAGCAAATGGACAGACGGGAACGATACAGAACAAGGCTGTGTACAATATTTTTAAAAGTACAAAAGACAGCACACAGGGCTATATGTTGCCTAATTGATATTCCTACTATGGAAAACAGAACAAAAATGTTCTAGAGCATGTGTCAATCTTCAAGTCAGCTCCTACAAAGATCTCTTGCACTATGAGATCAGGAGTCAGAAAGGCAGCAGCTAACAGCCAAGAACAATGTTTAACAAACTTGTTCATTTTATAACGGGGGTGGGGGGAGGGGCGTGCTTAAACCACATAGACCAGAACTTAAGACAGAATGCTTGTTCCCGTCTGCTCTTGTGCTGGACTTGAACCCGCTGACCGTAACGATTGGCGTTTGACCTCACGCCTTGTGTTGAGCTGCAGGCACTCAGATTGCCTGGAAGTGTCTTGCACGGGACAGCACGTCGTGACCCGTCCAGACTGAGTGTGATGGACTGGCCTAAGAAATTCTATAGCCGCTGATCTGCTTTCTGCTTGCCTGGTGCTGACTCAGCATCGCCCAGACACCCCCTTGTCTGTCGGTCGTGATCGTCTTCCTTGGTACTCCACGATGCTTCATGTAGTACTAGCTGGCGTGCTAGCATCTCCCATTTGTCGTTCTTCGCTAGGCCCAGACAGATACAGCTAGCATACGAGGAATTACTCAATGAACACCAAGTAAAGTACACCTGAGGTTTAATTTCAACGTTAACCTCACACACAAGTTCACAATTACACTACAAACCGCAGGTTAGAGGCCTTCCACATATTGCCCGCTATTCACCCAGCATCCCCCTGTTATCTACAGCGCTGCAGTAGGCTACTGCCACGCTCTCTTTCTCCACGCCACCTATGTCTCTCCGACCTTCCTCTGAATAGTAATAATCGTGAGTTTCCCACTATTTCACCTCAGCAGCCCACGGCTGACTCGTACGATTGCGATATTGATCTCGCTCAACCTTTCCTACTCTGTTGTGTCTTGGAGCGTCATACTCCGTAATCGTGCACCCTCCTGGTGGACAGGAACGCTGTGAATCTCTCTCGCTCAGTGCCACCTAACTTGCTCGTTGTCGCTCACTGCACACTACACTCTGATTCATGCTTCTGATGAAGCACTACTACACGAAGAACTACACTTATTACCACTATGTCGTGGATTATCACTGAATTAGTTCGTTCCACATGCAGAACTACGCTCTGAAGTTTACGCTTTGTGAATTCTATGTCACGGATTCTTACTGGAATGTGTTCATTGCTGCCACATGCAGAACTACACTCTAAATTCATATTCCTGATGAAGTCTAAACTTTGTGAACTCTATGTCACGGATTGTCACTGAACTTATCGTTGCTGCTAACTACAGAACTACTATCTAACTTCATGCTCCCAATGAAGCCTAAACTTTGTAACACTATGTCACGGGTTTTCACTGAAATTGTTCGTTGATGCTAACTGCAGAACTATTCTCTAACTTCATGTTCCTAATTAAGCCTAACTTTGTGAAAACTCCTTCACGGCTCAACACTTAACTGTTCGTTGTTGCTAACTGCACAACTACCTTCTAACTTCATGCTACAGATGAAACCTACTCTGTGAAACTATCTCACTGACTGTCATTGAAGTGGTTGGTCCTCATAACTCCCATAACTATCCTATCAATAACCCTAACACACGTTCGACTTGTCCCTGCTCCAGGAATACGGTCCGTTCCATGCAGTTACTGCGCACCAACTACCAGGACCTCCAACTTTGTTGTGTACTAACACTCTGCTCACGGTACCGGTTGTAACACACACACACAAACACAACCGTCCTCATAGAGCCCTCGTTCAATCTCGAATGAATGTTCCTAACTCACCCTTTGTCTAACCTTCCGTCCTCCAATCAATCACTCCCCGTTTTACACTTTTGCCTCGTTCCTGATTGTGTTTCACGTTTCCCGTGAGTCACGATCTGTCTGTCCTCCTTACTTCTACTCACTTTATCCCGTGGGCTCAATGATTCTCTCTTAGTTAACTTTCTCATTTCCCCACGATGTCTCCTATCTCACTCCCATCTTATCGTACACTCTTTAATCATTGCTACAACTTGAGGATATAGAACCTAGTGACAAGTAAGAATGAGTGCCAGTATAGTCTTGTATGACCTTTACTGCGTGCAGAAAACAAAACCTGGTGGCCATGGTAGCAGAAATACAGGCCTTGTTTTTTTAGGCTGATGTAGTTATTATATACACAGTGGGTCCATTGTTCAGCCTTATTCCCACTACTCGTGGGCAACTCATGCGAGAGGGAGATTTGTCTTGGAAGAATTAACAATTAGTTTTATGATGGAAGTCATAGCAATAGTAACTAAAGTAATAGCCTAATTGAAGACAAAGACTTGCACCCATATCTATTTTCTCAGTGACCAGTGAATATACTCTGAAAGATTGCAATAGGCGTGCTCGAAGATATTCTGAAGTGGTCAGGCCTGACAAAATTCTGCTCTATTTTTGTGCCAAGAGACTCATTTGAAGAGCAACTGAATGAGCAAACAGGCTTGCTAGAACGGTTGTTTTGAAGAGTGGATTAGCAATAGACTGCAAGAGCATGAAATAGAAACCAGTAAGATCATTATGCAAGTTTTCAAAGAAGGTAAACTAGGAAACTGATAAGTAATTTTTTTAATGTAAAGAGCCAAAGTTTTATATTTAGATCGTGAATGATCGCATGTGAGACCTTAGCGATCAAACACCTGGGGGGGGGGGGGGGGGGGGGGGCATCAGTCGGGCTAAACCCGCAACGTGTGTTTTTCTTAAGTTAAGCCCTTAACTTACGACTGACTCAGCAGGTCGGTAAGGGATACATTTTTTATGCTCAGAGAAATACACAGAAGATGGAGATAGATAAACATAAAGTAGCAACGATAAACATATGCGGGATAAAAAAAAAATAAAAAATAGGAAGCTGTTCGTGCCATTGTGTAAACAATGTTTTCTTTGAACATCACGCTATCTGTTATCACAGCGAGTTGGCGGATTTTTAGAAATGTAACCACTGGTTTGATAATAAATGTTTGTACATAGTTAATTAACCACCGCTGTAGATCAAGCCTTTATTCTGCTGGCTTCGTACGCGACCATGAAAACTAATAACCTAACTTGTGCAGACGGTTGGTTTTGGGCAAATTGTACGTTACAATGTCACTGCTATAATGACTGAGTTTGTGACAAAACTACAGGGACATGCCCAAACAATGACAGTTGTCAGCACGAATATTTCGGACCCCAGTGTCAGTACTTGGATCTCGTGTACAAATGCGCCCAAAAATTTGAACCTACTTTCCTGGTTGATAACAACGACACCACATGTAATCCGGACACATATTCTACATCAGTTGAGGCAACTCTCAATCAATCTTTGTTATTCTCCTGGTTTAGGATTTATCTGAATGACTTAACAGATCCGGACAGTTTCACGGTAAAACTAAATGGTTCTGCCTCATGTAACATTGAATCAAGGTTTGTAGTTAGTTCGCACGAGATTGATGTCTTTTGCTCTGGGGATGGGCTGATCAACAAGTTACGGATTAAAGGGGCGATAGTTGCAAATATCTGCTCTATCTACATTGGCGGGGGTCGGAATGTGGCTCTCAAACAGAACACAAACCAGACCGACACATTTAATGCTTGTTATACAGGAGACGGATGTAGACCAGAGGCCGCAGTTAATGGCAAAACAAAGACCAATCTCTATGACAATGACTGCACACACACAATTGAGAAGTGGAACCAATTCTGTTTACTGGCATCTGAACTTTGCCACGCACCAGAAGACTCACACCATTCGAATCTATCATCGAGCTAGCACTATGATTCGGGTAAAGAATGCCACTCTAAAGGCTTTCTCTGACAGTGGCGACGTAGTGTTCCAGTATATTGATGTATCATACCCAAATATTTCTGTGGATACAATTGTAGTCACCACACAAGCGACAATTGCACACATTAAGATTGAGTTCTCATCGATCACTTCGCAGGCCGACAGTGCATTGACGGTGTGTGTGGTGCAAACATTTACAGACACCTATTTTCTGGACGGGCATTCCTGGTCGTTTTGTGAAGTGTGTAGTGGGTGTTGCAAAGGCTGCAACGTCATAATCGGTACGTGTCGCGACATCTGTTCACATGGGATCTATGGACACGACTGCTCCGGGTCTTGTCTCAGTGTCTGTCCTTTTTGTGAGGAAAAATCCGAAAAATGCATACAATGTAAACATACTGGCTACACCTGTAATGACACTTGTCCGATGGTAATTTTCGGCTACAGTGCAAACAGACGTGTTCTGATGGCTGTGACATCATATGTGACCCGGAAAGTACAGACTGTACGTGCAAGGAAACGTACTACGGGTCAGACTGCACTCTCAGATGTCCGGACAACTGTTTCAACGACATCTGTGTACAGTCAACCGGGAACTGTACATGCAATGAAACGTTCTACGAGTCAGACTGCACTCTAAAATCTCCTGACAATTGTTTCAACGAACTCTGTGAACAGTTAATCGGGGCCTGCGTCTCGTATGTCGATGATTCCAACGTTAAGAAGAGTCTGCCGACTACAACACACCCAAGCATATGGATACCTTAATGTGTTTCTGTGCTAGACATGGTTCATTTCTTGGTGTTTATCCATGAAGCCATGGCTCATATCTTGATGTGCTTCTGTGCTAGCAATGGCTCATATCTAAAGCTTGTGTGTGTGTGTGCTGGCCATGGCTCATATCTTGGTGTGTGTCATGTTAGTCATATCTCATATCTTGGTGTGTCCGTGTTAATCATGGCTCATATCTTTATGTGAGTCTGTGTTTAGTCATATCTCATATCTTAGTGTGTATCTGTGTTAGTCACGTGTCATATCTTTGTGTGTGCATGTCTGGGTTAGTGATATCGCACATCTTTGTGTGCATGTTTATGTTAGTCATATCTCATATCTTTGTGTGTGCATGTCTGGGTTAGTGATATCTCATATCTTTGTGTGCATGTTTATGTTAGTCATATCTCATATCTTTGTGTGTGCATGTCTGTGTATGTCACATCTCATATCCTTGTGTGTGCATGGCTATGTTAGTCACATCTCATATCTGTGTGTGCATGTCTATGTTAGGCATGTGTCATATCTTTGTGTGTGCATGTCTATGTCAGTCGTATCTAATATCTTTATGGGCATGTCTATGTTAGTCATGTGTCATATATCTTGATGTGTGTCAGTGTTAGTCATGCCTCGTATCGCTGTATGCATGTCTGTGTTGGTCACATCTCATATCTTTGTGGGTGCATGTCTGTGTTAGTCACCTCTAGTGACTCGGGCAGATGGTGCTCGTAAACCTGGGAGGGCCGATCATCTAAGGGCAGAATCCCCCTACAGAAAAGATCATCTGTTGCCTTGCAGGAAGATTGGGGACAATCAAAGGCTAAGGAAAGCAAACCTGAATAAAATGCTGGCTGAAATCGGATGCACTGGGCCACTGACGCAGAACACAGTGTAGCGTTTTAACGGGTGTTCAATCAGAGTGGATCTGGCAGACTAATTGTGATGTTCTGTCTGTGGAGGCGATCAACACACTTAACCTGACAGCTGACATCATGTGAGAGTCTGGAATCCTACTCTGATTGAGCCCTGATCGCATTAGGACCCTTTGGCGATAAAACAGCTGAAATAAACAAAAATGGAAGCAGACTGCTGGAACTATGCAATCGAAATGATTTATTTATCACCAACACATTCTTCAAACACAGAGAGTAGCAAATATACACCTGGTACAAATGAAATGACACAACATGCAGAAGCCAGATAGATTTTATACTAACAAGACAACAGAACAAGAAAAGAGTAACCGACAGTAGAGCAATCCCTAATATTACAGATGACACGGATCACAAGATGGTTATGATCACACTAAGACAGCCAAAAATAAAGAGAATATACGAAAACAAACAAAAGAAGCGAAAAGAACAGGCAATAAAAAAACAAAAAAAAAACAATTAAAAGATCAAGAAACAAGGAAAAGCCTAGAAGACAAACTAACAGATGAATTCAAGAAACTTCCTAACGAAGTATGCACAGTAGAAGAAGATTGGAAACAATTTAAGGAAACAGTAACCAACATCTGTAAAACAGTTTGTGGAACGAAGCTAAGAACAAGAGAAGGGAAAAAGAGCACCCCGTGGTGGAACAAAACAATCAGAGAAGCAATTTAAGAAAAGAAGAAATTGTTTAAAAAAATTGGAGGGAGAACAAGAACCAAGAAAAATATGAAAGATGTGCCTTAGTTCGAAAAAGAGTTAAAATTTTGATCAAAGAAGCTAAGCAAAAGAATTGGACAGAATTCGGACAAAACATGAGCATGGACTTCAAGACAGCCACAAGAGATTTCTACAAAGCAGTAAAAGCCACAAGAGCGAGAAAAGAAAAGCCATGATCCTACTGAGCTGATAAATGACAAAACGGACAAACGGACATCCAATATCAAATAATCAATGTATGCAACAGAGATGGAAAGAATATTTTGAAGACCTGTTAAACATACTAACTACCAATAAGACAACAAAAACCAAGCACAACTACAGAACTCACAAATACTGAACCCAACATCATGAAAGAGGAAATCGAAGAAGTAATCAAATATGCACCAAGAAATAAAGCACCGGGGATAGATAACATATCAATAGAAATAATAGCAGCTGCAGGAGAAACAGGATTGCAATGACTGCACAGAATATTTAATGCAGCATGGCACCAACAACAAGCCGCAGAAGACAGGCAACAGGCAATCATCATACCAATATGGAAAAAGAAAGGTAGCAAAAGAGACTGCAATCAATATAGAGGAATATCTCTTCTCAGCCATGTAAGAAAGCTATACGCCAAAATCTTGGAAAAAGGCTAAAATCAATAATAGAACTACAGTTAAGCAATTCTCAAATTGGGTTCCGAAAAAAAACAGAGAATGCACTGACGCACTATTCATATTAAAACAGCTTGCAGAAAAAACGACAGAACACGATCAAAACGTATACATAGCCTTCATTTACCAGGAAAAAGCATTCGACAGAGAAAATAGAGAACAACTGTGGGAGATACTAACAACATACGGAGTAAACCAATATCTAACTAACCTTATTAAAAGTCTCTACATCAACAGCAGCTGCAGGGTCAGAACAGCAGCAGGCTACACAGACCACATTGACGTTAGATCAGGTGTAAGACAAGGGTGCGTACTATCCCCCCTACTGTTTATTACATACATGGACCATATGCGGATGATACAGTCTTAATAGCAGAGGCAGAGAATGAACTACAAGAAATGATAGACATAATAGTAAAAGAAAGCAACAAGAAAGGTCTCAGTCTGAATAATAAGAAAACATAAGTAATGGTCATATCAAAGAAACAATCATCACCATCATGCAGCATACAAATAAACAGGAAACAGCTGAAAAAAAGTGCAACGCGCCAAATACTTGGGCACAATAATAACATCAGATGGAAGATGCACCACGGAAATCAAAAGCAGAATAGCTCAGACCAAAATAGCATTTCAGAAAATGAAAAATATATTATGCAACAAATCTATGTCAATAGAAATGAGAAAGAGAGTTCATCTGTGCTATATAGAACCAATTCTGAGCTACGGAAGCGAATCATGGATAGTAGACAAACAAATGAAAAGACTATTAGAGGCCACAGAGATGGGATTTCTCAGAAGAATGTTGAAAGTTCCATGGACAGCTAAAAAGACCAATGAAGAAATTCTCAAATAGGCCAACACAAAAAGGAAGCCTCTAAATAAACATCAGAAAGAAACAATCAACATTTTTCGGGCACATCATGAGAAGAGGAAAGTTGGAATATCTGGTTACAACTGGCAAAATAAAAAGAAAGAGAGAACGCGGACGACAAAGAGTGAAAATACTAGATAGCTTGGTGTCATAACATGGGAAAACAGTCAACATCAGAACTGATAAGATGCACAGTAGATAGAAGATTGTGGAAGGACATGCTCACGTACGCCAGCCGGTATGGCACATGATGATGATGTATGTTGATATATGTGTGTATATATTATACAAGAGAGAGAGAGAGAGAGAGAGAGAGAGAGAGAGAGAAAGAGAGAGAGAGAGAGAGTGATCGTAACTTCATGCCACAGTCGCGTCTGAAATATGTTTATATAACTTTTGTACACAGTACAAACACATGCACGCTTTTCTATTTTTGTTGGAAGTTTTAGGAATCTAATGAAGTTCACATACTATTCTTACCTCGACCTCTATCCTGTCACCGCAAGAGGGAAAACGTGGAAGGGAGTGAGAGAACGAGAGAAAGAAATCAAGAACTGAAGTGAGGGTAACATCAAAAGTTAATGACAGAGTGAATGAGACGACACGTTTGATGTGTGAACTTTGCCATGCCAATATTGTTCCTGAACGATGTACATGTTTCCGTTTTGAAATAAAAGCTGTACAAATAAAACGAATAGGGCCTATACAAACACAACCTTGACCTGGTTTTGTGAACGACATTGTAGCAAACACACACATGTGCATACCTTCAACGGCTTGCCGAATAGAACTTGAGATCAACCAAGACAATGTGAGAGTGATGGGAAAACCAAATTAGTCAAGCAGAAATTATAACACCTTGAGGGAAAGTTATGAAAGAAGATATCAATTCCTATAACTCGGGCGTTACATAACTTCTTAGTGGCATACTTTCCCTTGGTCTCTTGTAGTGAGATTCCATGTCTAGCCCTCTCGGACTACAGTCAAAAACAGGAGGTCTCGTGTGCATGCGCACACGTTAAATAACAATTGACAGTTAAAAGTCTTACTCTTTGTAAGCCTAAAATGGCAACTTGCTTCTTCTTTCCTTCCTCATTTGTCTTTCAGCGTCGAGGGGGACTATAATATGCGGTCTTTTGCTCTTCTGTTCGCCTCTGCTGTTGTTATGGGAATGGCGATCCCCGGGCAAAATTATGAAGCAAATCTATATCTTAAGAGAATGTGTTTAGTCGAAGGACGTAGATCAATTAGGCTTTGTCTTAGACTAAGGACAATGCATCAGCGCCAACACGGGGGAATGCTTAGAAGCAACAAAAGTCAAGAAATCACTGCGAAAACAACTAATGATTTTTAAAAGCCTTGATAAAAAAATATGGCAATAATTAATCCTTTTAAAATCAAGTGTAACCATGCTTAAGCTTGTGAAAGCCGAAAATAACAATGGCATTAGAAAATCAACTAGAGGAATTCGAAAATAAATGACTCAAGAAAATGTTATATTAGTCAAATTGAAGACTACTACAAAAGTTAAATATACGTCTATGCTACTAAACAATCACTTCTGTAATCAAGACAAGTTGGTGGTCATATGTTAGTGGTCATATGTTTGTGGTCATATGTTGGTGGTCATATGTTGGTGGTCATATGTTAATGATCATATGTTAGTGGTCATATGTTGGTGGTCATATGCTGGTGGTCATATGTTGGTGTTCATATGTTGGTGGTCATATGTTAGTGTCATATGTTAGTGGTCAAATGTTAGTCAAGTGATGAAAAGCAATAAGAAAGAGGCCCTCAAATCGAGACATCAAATAAAAAACAACAGGCGAAAAAAAAAGAGTTCGACCTAGAGAAACATTAAGAAAAATGTTGACAAGAGTGGCAACGACAGAATGAGTGAGCTCCCTTGCAGATATTTAGAGACTCGTCCAGAAGAACAGGAACTTGTGGCTAGACACACTACGGGTCCTAAGAAAAGTTTTCTGTACAACACTGAAGGTAAGACAATCAAGGAATCGCCGGACATGGAATTTTTTTCTCTTCATTTTGTGGGTTCCTATGTGCTGTTTTCGTGCAGGGATCGAAGAGGGAAGACAACCCGGTACTCAAAAATGTCGTGCTGAAGTCGGATGTGTTGGGACGAAAGGCGCAAATATAACAGTTATACTGCAAACCACAGCACAACGCAGACACGTCCACTACGTCCTTGTAAGGGCGGATGATGAAAAGGTATATTCTAGTCTACCAAGATACTCTAGAATACTTTAGTCATCGGGCGAACGCAACCAACCAACCATGTGCTGTTTTCAGCTTGTGAGAGCCAACCATGACTGTCCACAAATTGCGATGTACATACGAAACTTTGGCACTCTTTGACACTTTGAGTGAACTCAAGTTAGTGGTTCTCTGCACGTCTACACACGTTCTGTTCAAGTTTCTTGCCTGAGTCAGACGTTATAGTATCATCTTTATACACTACAAGTGATCTTTAAAAAGTGTACAAGAATGCTTTAAACTCGTACGAACACACACATATATATATGTTTCACTTTTCAGCTTTTCAAAGTGAATCCGAATGAACAATGTTAAATATAATTTCTACAGAACAGAATTAAGCACAGTCATTTTATTTTTTATTTTTTGTGTAAGTCGTGTTTCTACTACTACTTTTAGTTAGTACTGTAAAGTATACATTTAGTGTTCATAGGTATGTTTTTGAACATAATAAATTATACGTTAATATTATTATTGCAAAATGTAATTAATTTAGGTCTATCTTAAAAATTATTATTTCTGTGTCCAACATTCTATCTATCTATTGACCTTTCGAGCCGTAGCCGGCCCAAAGGGCATAGACTAAGATACACCTTCTCATATCTGAATTTTTGTTCTATAGTCCGTTCAGATTCGTTTGCCTAGACATTAATTTATTTTTTTCAAAAACTTATTGTTCATTTGCATTGATCTTTTGAAGTTAGGTTTAGAATACTAATGTCGCTATAAAAATATTTTTTTTATCAAAGAAATGTGATCCAGTTTCAAAGATGCCTTATTTAACCTATATTAAAAAAAAGTTAATCGATATTATAAACACCGGCGGGATTATGTAGATGCTTACATCTCACAGCTGATTCTTTAACATATAGGCATGACCTTCACGGCTGAATGCGCACCGTCCTAAAATAGTTATGTTTCCATTATAAATTTTTATAAAGAAATGTTACATATGAAATTTCCCGTTTAGCACAAAATGACATTTTAGCCGAAACCGGAAATTATGTGACGTCAAAATCACGGCCGTAGACTCGAGTTCGAGTCATAATTCAGAGGCAAATCTCAATATTTACATAAAGGAGGCGGCACTATCCATATTATCTTCTGCAAGTCTATGTGAGAATGAATATAAAGGCAAAATATTTTACTGAGCATAACATTGCTATAAAGATTTATCAATACTTCTGCAGAGAGCGTAAAAAGGGACATCTTTATTGTTCTTTATCAAACCCTGAGAAGAGAACAATGCATATTTTAGGTTTGTGTAAACGTTCATTTGATCGAATAGTTAAAGGAAGCGGATATTTATTGCCAACAAATGCAAGAAAGCAAGGAAGGAAAGAAACGTTAGACAGTTTTGATAAGGACCTAGTAAAAAGAGAAATATGTCGAATGTTTGATATAAACGAAGAAGTGACACTTAGAAAGTTGAAGCTTTGGCTGAAAACTAACAACGACATTGAAATATCAAAAACTTCATTATGGAAAATATTAAGAAGTGCAGGCTTCACCTTTAGAAAGTATGCTGGGGGAAAAAACATTATTTGTGAGAAGCCACATCTAGTAGCTCTTAGAAGCAAGTATTTACGTGAAGTGAAGGAAATGCGCGAAAATGATTATGATATTGTTTATTTAGATGAAACTTGGATCAACGCTCATCATACAAATGAAAAGGAATGGCAGTTAGCAGATGGAAGTATTAAAAGATCAGTACCAAGCAGTAAAGGGCAACGTTTGATAGTTGCACATGCAGGTAGCAGACATAATGGGTTGTTGCAGAATGCTCATCTCGTTTTCATTTCAAAATCCATAGACAATAGAGACTACCACTCCGAAATGAATGGGCACATATTTAAAGACTGGATCGAGAAAAGTGTCCTTCCAATATTAGATCGACCTTCTTGTCTGATAATGGACAATGCTTCATACCATAACGTAGTTAACGTAGAAGATAGAATCCCAACATCATCAAGTACAAAAGATGCAATCAAAACGTGGCTCATAAAAGAACACATACAAGTTAACGACAGCTACTTGAAACCCGAATTGCTTAGCCTTGTAAAACAGACACAACGTACAAAGATATTTAAAATAGACAAGTTAATTCAAGAACATGGCCATAGATGTTTGAGACTACCTCCATATCATGCACACTTAAATCCTATAGAACTAGTTTGGGCAAAAGTTAAAGGACACGTAGCATATACAAATAAAACTTTCAAATTATGCGATGTTGAGACACTTACAAATCAGGCTCTATCAAATATAAATAAAGACTACTGGGTAAAATGTGAGGATCATGTGTTACGACAAGAAGAGGAATATTGGAAAAAGGATGGTTTGTTGTTTGTTCAGCCGAAAGCAGTAATCGACCTATTTGACTCGTCTGATTCTGAATGATCATTACTCTGATTAAGTCTACAGATAAATAGTTTGATTTGCAAAATTTCCTAGTTGATTTGTTAAACAGTTTATTGTTCAAGACCACCCAAGCAATCAACAATATGTTATAAGCAAACCAACAACCATTACTTTGAATGGAAGCCTGCTTGAGTCAGTACAGAAGTTCAGCTATCTTGGATCCACTATTACAGCCACACTTTCCTTAGATGAGGAACTAAATGTACGTATTTGAAAGGCAGCGACAACATTTGGGAAACTCACACCAAGAGCATGGAACTATATCAAATTGACTCTACGAACAAAAGTTCTATATATAATTTAAAATTTGTATACTTGCCACCAAGTAAAATTTTATGGACACGCCTATGGGTCATCGTTGCACTAGATTACTGTAAAACATTTTGAATAGGGTCAAAATAATAGTTACATGGGCAAAGATCAAAGGAATTCGCCGCTTTAAGAAAACCGTTATAGCTAAACATCGAGTAACACATATGTTCTCGTGACATGGACATTTTAACACCGTATGCCAAAAATCATGTGAAATCATCAAGAACTTTTTGAATTATAAATCATAACATCTCGGCAAACGAATCTGAACGGACTATAGCAGTTTTCTATTAAAGATATTTTATCAAATCTCGCCATTTGTCTCTGTTCTGTGCAAGCATCTCTATCTCATTGAGGGAGCCGAATCCTGTTTGCTCTTGCCTCTCTCATCAATGTTCTTCTCAGTGTCTCCCTGGGTCTTCCTCTTTTTCTCTTACCTGTAGTTTCCCATATGAGGGCCTGCTTTTGTTTTAGGGCCGAAAAAACTATCACTACTATCTACTGCTAATTGACACATTCTGTATCAGGTCTACGTTTCATTAACATTGTTTTTACGATAGCGGCTTAAACAAATTGACTTTGGCCAAACTCTGCGTTTCAGTGCGGTATATTGTATTGTTGATGGTCCTCTGCTCATTTGTTAGTTCTCATCATAACGACTTTCTTGTCCGCCCTGACAATGACTAGGTTTCCACGGTGTCATGTTTAGCACACACTAGAAGCGCACAATGGTAAGACTTTAAGGAGTGCAGTCTTTCGATCCAACACGTCATAGGTCTATTTGCCTACATTTGTATTATTTAATTATTTTATCACGCACATATTTTCTCAACAGGGCTTGTCTTCCGCCATTAATCCCCACACGGTTGGTCGAAAGTCTGTTTCCAAGGCCCTCATACGGCACGGCGGTAGGGTCGAGTCAGCTGGGGCTCCTTGATCCTCAAGCCATACGTATTGGGCTAGTAACAAGTAAACAAGTAATATACAAATTGAGGGCCTCTTGTTGTCCCTCCCCTCTTCCCCCAGCGTCAGATTTAGGCCTAGGCTAAATAAGCTACAGCTTATGGCCTCACAATCCAAAGGGATCTCAAATGTGCTTCTATTTTGTAATCAATGATCTTCTGGTGTTAACTTTTAACAACATGGGGCCGCGAAGCTTCGTCTATTTTAACCAACTTAGGGGCCCATCATCATGTGCCAATACCGATTGGTGTAGGTTCGTATCTATTATGTCGTTCCACAATTTTCTATCCACCGCGCATCCTATCAACTGTTACTGACTGTTTTCCGTGTCATGACTCCAAGTTATTTAGTATCTTCTTTCTTTGTCGCCCGTACTTTCGCTCTTTCCATCTATTTCGCCAGTTGTAACCAAATACTCCAACTTTCATCTTCTCATAATGTGCCAGAAAAAATATGTTGATTGTTTCTTTTGATGTTTTTTAGGAGCTCCCTTTTTGTGTTGGTGTTGCAGGCTTCTTTCAAGCTTCTTTCTTCTAACTTACTACTTGTTCTTTCATTGACACACACATATAACTCATCATCTTTTTGAACAAGTATAAACAAGATCTTTATTGATGACTTCTACATGTGGTTTTTACAAAATATCGTTATTACTTGACATAGCCTATCGGCGATGATGAATTGTCAAAAAAGCGTGATCGTATAGTATTCTTAAGTATATCTAAGTCCTGACTAACATCTCATATCTTGAGGCATTTCTCTATCTGATAGTTCTGAGGAACTAGTATCTTGACTCGACTCATAGTTACACAGTTGGACTTCCTTCAACTAGTATACATCTAAGTCCAACACGTATCACCAATCCTCTAAACGAATTATTTCAATTGTATAAGCCCAACTTAAGTTCTTGTCGTGTTCTTGTTTCAAGTTCAGTAAAGTCGCACTGAGTCTGGCCGACTGTAGCTGAATGTCTCTGAGTCTGGCCGACCGTCTGTTTCAGTCAAGCCCTGGCTTCTTAGTGTCCTCTAGCTACTGCCTCTCGCCAAAGCATTCTCGGAATCTCCTCTATCCATGTCTATCCTTACTCTGTCCACCGTCCCTATCTCTCTGGCTCCGCCTTTTTAATTATCTCCAAAGTCTTATTGCTTTAGGAGTCCTGTCGAACCTGTCAATCTTCCTAAGTCCGTCCCCTAACAACTAAAACTCGCGGCGATTCTTTGATCTCCAACTCAGAGACTCAAAGCGTTACTCACTGCTGAACGTAAAGATAACCTGGTCTTTTGATTACGCCCTTTTTCGGCTTAACTCTGAATGTTCCAGGGCTGGACTAGCCATCCCAGTCAGCAGGTGTCTAGAAACCAGCGGCCGTGTCGTTGCGTTACGCAACTTTGTCGACCAGAGCAAATATCTGTCTGGCTTTAGGCTGACCATCTGTACGCATTTCACTGGTAATCTTCAAGTTGATTACGACTCAGCGACTGAGTTGGGTAGACTTAACGCCTCCCTGCTAATCCTCTGAAGATTGTCTTTTCTACGCCGCCTAAAACTATCCTACCTCACATCGTCATCGCATCATTCTTTTATTCTTCTGTCTATCGTCATATTCTTCTATTCTTCCATTATCGCCCATGACTGAGTCACACTATAACATTGGCCTCTTTGAGAATTGTCTCGATGGTCTGTTTAGCTGTCCAGGGAAATTTTAACATTCTTCTGAGAAATCTGTGGCCTTTAATCCTCTTCTCATTTGTTTGCCTATTGTCCATGATTCGCTTCCAAATGTCAGAATTGTTTATTTTTAGCATTGATGGACTCTCTTTCTCACTTCTATTTACAAAAAACTTGTTGCATAAGACGTTTTAATTTTTTTTAATGCCATTTCAGCCTGAACTATTCTGCTCTATGTTTCTGTGGTGCATCATCCATCTGACATTATTGTCCTCACGTATATGACGCTTTGAACTTATTCCAGATTTGTCCTGCTTATTTTTATGTTGCACGATGGTTATCAATGTTTCTTCTATATGATAACTACTTCTGTTTTCTAGCTATTCACTCAGAGATTTCTCTTTGTTGCTTTCTTTTACAATGTCTATCATTTCTTGAGTTCATTCTCCGTCTCTGCTATTAAGACTGTCGATGACTGTTTGCACATCGTAAATTATTTATGTTATGACCGTTGACTTCAATTTCTTTTTTTTAATTTGAGGGCGGGAGGGGGGTGTCTACTATTGATCATAATCATATTGCTCATGAGATTAATAGTGCAATGGTCTTCGCAATCAGTGGCGCCTGACTTCTTCGGTATGGCTACAAAAATAGATTTTAGTAGATCTTCGGGTGTGTGTCCATGGTTATATATGTAATTGAGTAGTTTTATTATGACCTGTACTCCCAGCTCTCTTAAAGAATCTATCGCATCGATTGTTATATTATCGGGACCTAGAGCTTTGCCCCTTTTCGTTTGTTGAGTTGCTTCCTCACTTCATTATGCAATTATTGGTGGTCCTGTGTCTTTGTTGGAATTGTTTAGCTCTGGTCTTTTATCGTCATAGAGTTGGCTGATATATTCTGTCAATCTTTCCATTATCTTCTTCTGTCCAATTGTTATATTTCCTTTGATTTCACACATCCTGACATTTTGACTTCCTGTTAATTCATTTAACTGATTGTGCATACCTTTTATGTCATTCGTTTGTTGTTTTTCCAATTCTTCACATGTCTGCTTTAACCATCCTTTCTTTGCTTATCCGCATTTGTTTTGGACCTCTTTGTGCAATCTTTTATATGTCAGTTCTTCTTTCTTATGTTTTCGTCTTTTATTCATTATTTCTAGTATTTCTTCGGTTTCCGACTTCATCTTGTCGAGTCTTGTAGTCACGTGATGTACTTTTTTAAAATGTTTTTTTAATCGATTGTTTGAGCATTGTTCAGAACCTCAATGTTCTGTATTTTCTCAAAGGCATTATATATTGTGTACTATCATGATATCCATCATCACCATCATGCAGCATAAAAATAAACGAGACAAATCTGAAACAAGTGCAACGTTTCAAATACTTGGGCACAATAATAACATCAGATGGGAAATGCACCACATAAATAAAAAGCAGAATAGCTCAGGCCAAAATAGCATTTCAGAAAAGGAAAAATATCTTATGCAACAAATCTATGTCAATAGAAGTAAGAAAGAGAGTTCATCGGTGTTATATAGAACCAATTCTGACCTATGGAAGCGAATCATGAGCAGTAGACAAACAAATGAAAAGACGATTAGAGGCCACAGAGATGGGATTTCTCAGAAGAATGTTGAAAGTTCCATGGACAGCTAAAAAGACCAATGAGGAAGTTCTCAAAGATGTCAACATAAAAAGGCAGCTCATAAAAACATCAGAAAGAAGCAATCAACATTTTTCGGGCACATCATGAGAAGAGGAAAGTTGGAATACTTGGTTACAACTCGCAAAATAAAAGGAAAGAGAGATCACGGACGACAAAGAGAGAAAATACTGGATAGCTTGGTGTCATGGCATGGAAAGCAGTCAACAACAGAACTGATACGATGCACTGTAGATAGAAGATTGTGGAGGGACATGATCGCCTACGTCAACCGGTATGGCACATGATGACTATCATGATGTTCTTATCAATCATCTATCTATCTACTCTAAGCATAACTAGTTGTAATTTCATATTTCTTGGGGATTTCTGTGTCTTCCTCAGTTTTATTTTCATCTTTCCAACTACTGATACATGATCACTATTACAATTTGCTCCTGATCTTGTTAAACAGATGTTAGCCCATTCCCGAATCTTCTCTGTACCAGTATAAATCTATTTGCTTATGTACTCTGTTGTTTTAGCAACCAAACAAGACAATTCAAATATATAAAACAAGGAGTCAGACAAGGCTGTGTTCTGTCGCCGGATTTGTTTTCACTTTACAGCGAATATATTATGAGTTCAATAGTAGACAAAAAAGGAATTAATGTCAACGGTCACAACATAAATAATTTGCGATATGCGGATGGCACGGTCTTAATAGCAGAGACAGAGAATGAACTACAAAAAAATGTTAGACACATTAGTAAAAGAAAGCATCAAAAAAGGTCTGAGTCTGAATAATAAGAAAACAGAAGTAATGGTCATATCAAAGAAACAATCATCACCATCATGCAGCATAAAAATAAACAGGCCAAAATAGCATTTCAGAAAAGGAAAAATATCTTATGCAACAAATCTATGTCAATAGAAGTGAGAAAGATAGTTCATCGGTGCTATATAGAACCAATTCTGACCTATGGAAGCGAATCATGGACAGTAGACAAACAAATGAAAAGACGATTAGAGGCCACAGAGATGGGATTTCTCAGAAGAATGTTGAAAGTTCCCTGGACAGCTAAGAAGACCAATGAGGAAGTTCTCAAAGATGTCAACATAAAAAGGCAGCTCATAAAAACATCAGAAAGAAACAATCAACATTTTTCGGGCATATCATGAGAAGAAGAAAGTTGGAATACTTAGTTACAACTCGCAAAATAAAAGGAAAGAGAGATCGCGGACGACAAAGTGAGAAAATACAGCTTGGTGTCATGGCATGGAAAGCAGTCAACAACAGAACTGATACGGTGCACTGTAGATAGAAGATTGTGGAGAGACATGATCGCCTACGCCAACCGGTATGGTACATGATGATGATGCTGCTGATAGTGTTAATTGTGGTGATCAAAATTGCATATTCTCAAGCTTCTGATTAATAGTGGGCATTCTTGCATAGATACAGCGAAAGAGTGATGTTCCCCTATTTGACGTAACAACTAAACTACAGCGGTTCTCAAACACTAAAGATTATCTTCGTTGATTGACCCCCAAGTTAGAACAAACATGAGTCACTATCTCTTTGTCGCAAATCCTTTGTGTTAATTTCCCCTTCTCCTTAAAAACAGAGTAGATGATTTTCTAAAAAATCTGCCGCAAATGAGCAACACGATTGCGAAAATTAGAGAATCATTGAATAAAATTACTCATAGGGACATTACTCTCCCGAACAGAGGTAACAACGCTAAACTCATAAATTACTGTCAGCAGATATTTCCATATATTGTTAAATAATTTATTTCTCATCCTCGTTATATGTACACTCATATGTAATTCCACATGTAAAAACTGAATAAAACCACATTTTCTATGACTATTTTTGTAGGTGTTTCCACCATTGGAATACTTACTTTATTTCTAATTTCTTTCTTTCAATATGTTTTATATTTTAAATTGATGCTTGATAAATACCATGTTAAGTAAGTTACGAGTTAAGTGTGCCAAATTGTTTCTGCTTGGAGTAATGTCCCCTTGCAATTTATTCGGTCGCTCTCGAACCTGTTATTAAAAGAGCCCTGGGTTAGGGTTTGGAATCCAGAAAAAGCCAACAACTATCCCTAACTCTTTACAATAGCCTACAACTATCCCTAACCCTTTACAATAGCCTACAACTATCCCTAACCCTTTACAATAGCTTACAACTATCACTAACCCGTTACAATAGCCTACACCTATCCCTAACCCTTTACAATAGCCTACAACTATCCCTAACCCTTTACAATAGCCTACAACTATCCCTAACCCTTTACAATAGTCTACAACTGTCCTTAACCCTTTACAATAGCCTACAAATATCCCTAACCCTTTACAATAGCCTACACCTATCCCTAACCCTAACCCTAACCCTTTACAATAACCTACAACTATTCCTAGCTCTAACCCTTTACAATAGCCTACAATTATTCCTAGCTCTAACCCTTTACAATAGCCTACAACTATTCCTAGCTCTAACCCTTTACAATAGCCTACACCTATCCCTAACCCTAACCCTTTACAATAACCTACAACTATTCCTAGCTCTAACCCTTTACAATAGCCTACAACTATTCCTAGCTCTAACCCTTTACAATAGCCTACAACTATTCCTAGCTCTAACCCTTTACAATAGCCTACACCTATCCCTAACCTTTATTGAAAAAGTATAATTAAACGCACAAAAACTAGAAACAGTTGATAATTCAAGTTAGGCCGGTCAGTGAGGGAGATCATTCGTTTAGCTGAAATAAATTTGGACACTAAACTCGTAAAATACCCATTTTCAAATGCTGTTTTTTTTTCTAAATATGTTTCCATATATATTGTTACATATTAATTTATTTCTATCCCCATGTGCTTGTTAGACATGTTTCACCTGTTTGTTACTGAAAACCTGATTTCAAAATGCCGACATCCAGTCAAGCACTGGTCATGCTTAAACATCTCACAGATTTCAGTCCCAGCGCTTCAAATGCCTCAGATAATCTGGCCTCTTCTTTTATTTCTTTTCCTGATGTTCATCAGCAGGACAGCACACTGGTGGAGGAACCCTCACAGCATCAATCTGTTGAGATCAACTCAGAACTGGTAACATAGTTTTGTATGCAAACTTGCAAATAAAAAAAAATTATTATTATAATTCCTTCATCATGTGCCATACCGGTTGCTGTATGCATATCATGTCCTTCCACAATCTTCTATCCACGTGTATCCTATCAATTCTGTTGTTCACTGTTTTCCATGACACCAATAGCCTACAATAGTTTTTTGAAAATGTATTCAAGGGTTTAAACATAAATGTTTGTTCACAGTTCGTTAACCTTCGCTGTAGATAAAGTCCTTATTTTGATGGCTTCGTTTGTGACGTTGGTAGCTAAGGACCTAACTTGTGCAAACGGATGGCATTGGCAAGGATCATTTTGAATCTATGAAGTGGGCTCATTTTGTGTTTAACTCAAAAGCATATGTGCTTTTTAACCAAAGACTTTTTTTTTGGTGGGGGGGGGGGGGTGGGGGGGGGACTCAAGGAAGATATCCCCGATGGAAGAATAAATTGTACTATTAGTCCCATAAATGATTCGCTTCCAGAGGTTTATGATGTAGACAAAGCAGTTTTGTCATTGCAAGTGAATAATGTCCACACCTATAATTGGTCAGGATTGTGTAGCAGCAGCAGCTTTATAGCGAACACAGAAAACATCATAGGATTGTGCTGTTCTGAAACAGCTATGCCATGCTACCCTAGAATTGCCTTTAATGGGATTACTGTGACCACAAACCACTCTCCATGTGTGTGCCACATATTTACACCCCAGAAAGAAATACTGAATATAACATCATCATATGCCGTCTGTGATATTAATGACCACAGACCAGGAGCCTCCAGCATGATTGATACAACTGTTGCACCAAGCACTTCATCAGCAGAGCCAGATCCATGGAATGTTAATCTGACATTGTTCTTGAATGATGTCCAAGTTAATGAGACATCAGAATCGTGTGGCAGCAGCTACAAGAAGGGAGCAGAGAACATCAAGTTCTGCTGCTATAAAGGAGACTTGCCTTGCTATCCCAGAATTGCCTTAAATGGGATTACTGTAGTTGAAAACTTCTCCTCTTGTGTAAACTACACATTCAAATCCAAGAGTGAATCAGTGAAGGTCACACAATCATATTCTCTCTGTGGTTTTACTAACTACAGGTCAGGTGGCTTCTGTTGGATTGGAAATGATAACTTACCACCACTGTGTGTCTATATGTTTGGAATTGGAGTCATCAACGATGGCCTAACATCATCAAGTGCTACGACGATCATCATTTTCGGGAGGACGCGAACTTCCATGGTATATGGTGGATAGGCGGCAGGAACCATTGAAGGCTATGTCTGAAAAGTGTTCTTTCTTGCAGTTTCCTCATATTCCAAGTCCGGCTTGTTGCAGGAGCTACTGAGTTAAGTGCTCTGTGCACACTGTGAGCTGTGTGTCTCATCCGTTTTAATCCTGTTTCGATATCCCGCTTGTTTACGATGAATGATGATATCGTATGACAGGGAACAGTTGGCTGTGTTCACTTTCTGTGCGGTTTCGCCTTATGTCTTTTGGCGTGTGCTGAGACTGCTACGATGGGGACTACAGTTACCTTTCTTTGTTTGGTAGATGTGTTAGTAATTCGGATGATTCCACTGGCACGGGCGGTTGAGCAATTATGGATTTTTTAATTCGTTTGCTGTGATACCGAGGCCTTCCATAACCAATAACCAATAATAATCATTTTCCATGACACCAAGTTATCCAGTATCTTCTCTCTTTGTCGTCCACTATCTCTCTTTCCTGTATTTTGCCAGTTGTAACCAAGTACTCCAACTCTCCTCTTGATGTGCCTGAAAAACAATGTTGATTGTTTTTTTCTGATGTTTTTTATGAGCTCCCTTCTTGTGTTGGCCTCTTTGAGAATTTCCTCCTTTGTCTTTTTAGTTGTCCAGGAAATTTTCAACATTCTTCTGAGAAACTCCATCTCTGTGGCCTCTAATTATCTTTTCATTTGGTTGTCTACTGTCCATGATTCGCTTCTATCGCTCAGAATTGGTTCTATATGTCTATCCTTTCTTATAATTCATTCTCCGTCTCTGATATTAACACTGTAGCCTCATCTTATCGCAGATTGTTTATGTTGTGACCATTGACTTCAATTAAATTGTTGTCAACTATTGATCTCATAATATTTTAACTGTAAAGTGAAAACAAATCTGGTGACAGAACACAGCCTTGTCTGACTCCTTGTTTTATTTTTCGGGACTGTCCTGTTTGGTTGTTAATTCTTATAGCTGCTGTTTGTTGTCAGTACGGGTTTTTTTTAATGATTCTCAGATCATTGCCATCAATGTTTAATTTCTCCAGCATTTTGATCATTTCCACATGCTTTACTTTGTCAAATGCCTTTGTGTAGTCTATAAATCAATATATAGATCTTTCTTCATCTCTATAGCTTTTTCTATCAATGTTTTCACGATGTATAATGCATTATTGGTGCCCTTTCCTCTCACAAATCCACATTGTTCCTCACTTATTTCTGGTTTTATTTTGTTCATTACACGTCTCATGATGATTCTTAGTAATATTTTAGTCATATGACTCATGAGACTAATAGTGCGATGGTCTTCGCATTTAGTGGCGCCTGACTTCTTCGGTATGGCGACAAAGATAGATTTTAGTAGATCTTCGGGTATGTGTCCCGTGTTATATATGTCATTGAGTAGTTTTATACATAACTCCTTCACTGGTAATAAACAACAATTAAGCTTTTATGGGGTGCAAAACTTGTCTGGAATATGAGCTTTTATTCTTTACTCTGATACAAGCAAAGCATATGATTTGTAAATGCTTTCAAGTGTCAGGTCATGTGATTCAGCCAATCTTAGATCAAGAAGGCTTCATTATGAGTATATAGAACATTTCAAGACCTTTGACTTTCTAGATGTTGTATTACTGTATTCATCATTATCATCATCGGATGCATCTCCGCAACGAAGGTTGGCTACCATGGAGTGCCATTCTGCTCTGTCTCTTGCTTTGATGGTGTAGGTTGATTACCCTCTTTGTCATTTTGGAGCTTGCATAATGAGTTGACAGACTTGCTTTGAGATCACCATTACTAGAAATGTTGGAGTTTGACAAGAAAGACATAATGAGCTGAAAGGCTTGCTTTGAGATCACCATTACTAGAAATGTTGGAGTTTGACAAGAAAGACATAATGAGCTGACAGGGTTGCTTTGAGATCACCATTACTAGAAATGTTGGAGTTTGACAAGAAAGACATAATGAACTGACAGGGTTGCTTTGAGATCACCATTACTAGAAATGTTGGAGTTTGACAAGAAAGACATAATGAGTTGACAGACTTGCTTTGAGATCACCATTACTAGAAATGTTGGAGTTTGACAAGAAAGACATAATGAGCTGAAAGGCTTGCTTTGAGATCACCATTACTAGAAATGTTGGAGTTTGACAAGAAAGACATAATGAGCTAACAGACTTGCTTTGAGATCACCATTACTAGAAATGTTGGAGTTTGACAAGAAAGACACAATGAGGTGTAGCTCGATGATTATGGTTTAGTAGAGTAATTAATGAAGCTGCATTTATGAGACTAAAGAATGGAAGTCAAGCTAGGTACAAGTAGGGTAGGGTATGCAAGAGATGTATATAACCAGTTAACTATAGAAACTCTTAGTGTACCCATTTGAAGTCATCTGTTGGGAAGGATTAAGTATTTCAATATTAGGGGTAGATTAGCTTAAATCTGTGTTAAGAGATCTATATTTTTTTCTCAGTAATTCACTGATCTCAATGTTTGTGTGATCCTAGTTTTTTTCAGACGTGGTGATACAATCCTTGGCTGGTAAAGATAAATACAAAAATAACAGGTTGCATGGTCTATCAAGGCTAAATTAAAAAAAAAACAACATAGATTTCGACTATCATTAAAATTGCATTAACTAAATTTATGACCCAAAGGATCATCATTAATATTCTTTTGCAGATTTAAAAAAAAAGTAATTAGGAGAGAAATTGGAGTGAAAATCAAAACTGTCTTAGTATAGTGGTGTAGTTATAAGCATGAATGTGTACGTGGCACCAATGGATTGACCTTAATCACAGTGATGTTGATTGTTGTATTCAGTAATCTGTTTTTGCAACCTGATGACTATTTAATGGAAGATTTTAAGGAAACATCTTAATTATGCAAGTTAGTTATAAAAAAAAATAAAGAATAGCCTTATCACACTGCATTCAGACATAGACAAGCTTTGAGAATAATGAAAACAAAATGCTATTCAGTTCCTAGGTTGGGAGGTAAGAAACAGATTCAACTGTGATGAATTATTGAAATATTAATGAGCACAGTTGACTTCACTGTGATGAATTATTGAAATATTAATGAGCACAGTTGACTTCACTGTGATTAATTATTGAAATATTAATGAGCACAGTTGACTTCACTGTGATGAATTATTGAAATATTAATGAGCACAGTTGACTTCACTGTGATGAATTATTGAAATATTAATGAGCACAGTTGACTTCACTGTGATGAATTATTGAAATATTAATGAGCACAGTTGACTTCACTGTGATGAATTATTGAAATATTAATGAGCACAGTTGACTTCACTGTGATGAATTATTGAAATATTAATGAGCACAGTTGACTTCACTGTGATGAATTATTGAAATATTAATGAGCACAGTTGACTTCACTGTGATGAATTATTGAAATATTAATGAGCACAGTTGACTTCACTGCACTCCAGAAACCTTCAGGAACTTTTTTTTATTTTTAAAACAATTTTTTGGTTTGATTGGAAAAAAATATGCATGTTGTTTTTTTCCAGTAGCTTGCTTGTTAATCACACTCTTTATTTCCTCCTTTCAGTATCCATTCACAATGTCCCATGCTTGATACTAAATTTGACCGCCTTGCTATTGTAGTTTCCTTATTGTGATGTTTTTAAAGTTAATCATTTACTGGTCTTAATGTCTATCAATAATGCTCACGTTAATAATTCATGTACTTTGACTCTTGTATGTTCCAGAGTTAAATATAAAACTATTATTGCTATTGTTATTTATGCAAGTTGTGAACAAGTACAAGCAATCTATGCAATCCATAATCACTTTGGATATAAAAAAAAAATATTGCATAAATCATCATTTAGAGATCAGACTTGTCTAACTGAAAAATACACTCACAATTGACTTAGTAAAAAGGTCATTTTTCGCAAATTTTCCGTCAGAAAAGCAGATAAGAAAATATATGGACCATACGAACTGGT
Source organism: Megaustenia siamemsis (assembly GCA_032433765.1). Taxonomy (NCBI): domain Eukaryota; kingdom Metazoa; phylum Mollusca; class Gastropoda; order Stylommatophora; family Ariophantidae; genus Megaustenia; species Megaustenia siamemsis. The sequence continues at coordinate 34,416,037 of JAVIAB010000047.1, forward strand.
TAATAGAAAAGTTAAAGTTTCTGACATACTGAAGTGCTTAAATTATAGATGCTTGTGGAAAAAAATGAAATTTGGTGATGTTTACTTTGCATTATGTATGTAACATTCTATCTATCTATCTATCTATCTATCTATTGACCTTTCGAGCCGTAACCGGCCCATAGGGCGTAGACCAAGATACTCCCTCTCTAATCTGAATTTTTGTTCTAGCAGTCTTCAATTCTTTTAAAGATGTTTTATCAAATCTCGCCATTTGTCTCTCTTCTGTGAAAGCAGCTCTATCTCATTGAGAGAGCCGATTCCTGCTGCTCTTGCCTCTCTCATCAATGCTCTTCTCAGTGTCTCTCTGGGTCTTCCTCTTCTACTCTTACCTGTTGTTTCCCACATGAGGGCTTGCTTTGCTATTCAGTTATTATCCCTTCTCATCACATGTCCAACATATGACCATCATCTTTTCTTTATTACTGAAGATATTAGTGTTTGATTGGCGATTTCTCTAATTTCCTCGTTTGTTTTGAAGTCGTTCCATGCTATGCCAAGTATTTTCCTTAGACATTTATTTTCGAATGCGTTCAACTTTGTTTCTATATCTCTTGTTGTTTTCCAGCTTTCACACGCATACGTAAGAATTGATAGTACATTTGATTTGAATAGTGTAAGTTTTGTGTTTGTGCTGATGAGTTTTGATTTCCACAACTTTTCAAGGCTTCTGAAAGACATTGATGCTTTAGCTATTCTGATTCTAGATTTCTTTGCTTGTATCCCCTTCTCGATCAGAACATTCATTATAGATCATGTAACATTCACTACAGATATAATGTTCATCTCATTGTAAGGCTAAGGTGACCATTCGTCCCGGATTGTCCGGGACAGTCCCGGAATTTGATATTTTTTGAACCTTTGTCCCGGATTAGCTGCCGTACCGGTTTTGTCCCGATTTTGGCATATTTTTTAGCTTTTGTCCCGGATTTGATAAAAAATAATTTGGGACACAAACGTTTACCAATTTTGCCATTTTGGTATACGGCGTACATTTCTTCAATTAAAAAAATATTATTCCGTTGCTGTGTAAACAATTTTGTTTAATATCAAAACAGTAGAATGCACTCCTAGTTTTAAATCTCGTATATATTCGTTGTGTTACTTTCACTTTCACTTTCGCAAAAAATGGCACCGAAGCGTAATTGTAGTTTTAATCAAGATTTACAAAAGGAATACCCTTTTATAAAAAAGTCTACATCGTCATCAGACTTCACTGTAAGATGTAATATATGTTCATCCGGGTTTACTATTAACCATAGTGGACGTGGTGATATTAAGAGCCACATAAATAGTGATAAACATAAGAGAGCCGTCGCTACTGCTGCATCAAGCTCGTCGTTGACAAATTTTTTTCGAGCTGAACAAGTTGCCAGTTGGTGACAAAGAAGAACAGTTAGCTGCTACAGAAGGTGCCTTTGCATATCATACAATGATGCACAATCACACGTTTAGATCTATGGACTGCACATCAAAATTGCTTCAGGTAACTTTAGAACAAAAATTTGCTTGTGCACGTACGAAAACAGAAGCTATTATTCGGAATGTGTAGTGTTCACACCCCATGCTCTTAACGAGTTGAGATGTGACCTAGAAAACGTAACATTTATCTCCATACTGACAGATGTCTCCAACCACAAAGAAATCAAGATTTTTCCTTTGCTTGTCAGATACTTTGATCGCAATAAGGGACTGAAAGTTAAAATATTAGAGTTGAAGTCATTGCCGGGTGAAACATCTGATATAGTAAGTGTAAGTAGTTTTCTTATTGACTGTCTAACTGAAAATGGTTTAGAACTGAAAGTAGTTGGATTATGTGCAGACAACACAAATTCTAATTTTGGGGGCGCTGAAAGAAAAGGACAGAACAATGTTTTCACAAAACTGAAAGAAAACCTTGGACATAGTTTTATAGGTGTTGGGTGTGCTTGCCATATTTTCCACAACACTGTTCGAGCAGCTGCAGACGTATTGCCTGTTGATGTTGAAATGACTATTGCAAAAATTTATCTGTACTTCAAATCATACACAGTTAGAGTTGAAAGTCTCAAGGAGTTTTGTCAGTTTGTCGACACAGATTTCCAGATGATTTTAGGTTATGCACAAACTAGGTGGCTTGCGCTCTTGCCTGCTGTTGAAAGGGTTCTTTACATGTTCCTGCCTCTAAAATCATATTTTCATTCTCAAGACAGATGCCCAGTTTTTATACAGGAATTCTTTGAAAGACCACTGTCTGAGGCATGGCTTATTTTGGTTCACAGTCAGGCATCCTCTTTCCACGAAGCAGTGCAGAAAGTAGAGGGACAGATGGTCACTGTATTTGAAGTCATTGACAACATCAATAGGTTGAAAGCTATCTTGGAGTCCAAGCTGGAAGACGGCTTCTTGCCATCAAGAGTTCAGATAATCCTTAAAAAGCTGGAAATGGAAGGATTTCCACGTGATGATGTGAAAAAGTTTAACGCCAGTGTTTCTTCATTTTATGAAACAGCTTTAAGTTATTTGAAGAAATGGGCTGCAAATAATTTTCAAAACCTAGAGTCTTACAGCTGGGTAATGCTGAACAGAACACCAAATTGGGAAGATATTGAGAAGTCTTCATCATTAGTGAGTCAAACAGTGCCTTCAGTCGACTTTCCAGAAAATGAAATGTATGACGAATATGTCTTCATGAAACAGTTCGTTACTTCACAAAAAATTAGTGAGTGGAGTCTTAATAAAACATTACCAGGGCAGCGTTGGGTTGAACTAGCTTCCCACTTCATAAACAATCATGTGCCCGTTTCACATATTCTGAAGTTGGCAGAGTTCTTTTTGTGTCTACCTGGAACAAATGCTGCAACAGAACGAGTGTTTTCTCTGATGAACAGTTTGTGGACAAATGATAAAACACAACTAGGTGTTGAAACTTTAAAAGCCATGTTGATCACCAAAGTGAACTATGAGGGAACATGTGTCGAATTTTATAAGATGCTGCATACAAAGAAGGACATTTTACAGAAAATTCACTCATCTGAAAAGTACAGCATCTCTGTTTCACCTTCAATTTAAGTGAGTATCACTGTTTTTTTTTTATCTCCTGATTATCCTGATAGCGTATTGTAGGTCTATATTATTAGATGTTTTAAAATGTATGTATTATTCACTTGAAAATGACAGCAAGAAGAAATGTAATTTTATTGGTGGAAAATTGAAGTAAAATTATTCCGTCCCGGAATGGGATTTCAAAAATATGGTCACCTTATGTAAGGTGTAGGACATTAAATACATGTATAACATATAATGTAACGAATGGATACAAGGAGACCATTTGGAGGACCTGGACTTTGCTGATGACATAGTTCTCATCAGCAATCAGATAAAAACGATGCAGGAAAACACAAATGAACTATCATCAATAGCCAGCAAAATTGGGCTTGAGGTCAATCATGAAAAGACTAAAGTCATGAAAAGTTTAATTCCAACAAGTGACAAAATATACATGGAAAACAAACCAGTAGAAGAGATCGATCACTTCATCTATCTTGGAAGTCACATTGATCGAGAAGGGGATACGAGCAAAGAAATTAGAATCAGACTGGCTAAAGCAGCAATGTCTTTCAGAAGCCTTGAAAAGTTGTGGAAATCAAAACTCATTAGCACAAACACAAAACTTAGGCTATTCAAATCAAATGTACTATCAACCCTTACGTATGCGTGTGAAAGCTGGAAAACAACAAGAGATATAGAAACAAAGTTGAACGCATTCGAAAATAAATGTCTAAGGAAAATACTTGGTATAGAATGGAACGAATTCAAAACAAACGAGGAAATTAGAGAAATCGCCAATCAACCACTAATATCTTCAGTAATAAAGAAAAGACGATGGTCATACGTTGGACATGTGATGAGAAGAGATAATAATCGAATAGCAAAGCAAGCCCTCATATGGGAAACAACAGGTAAAAGAAAAAGAGGAAGACCCAGGGAGACACTGAGAAGAACATTGATGAGAGAGGCAAGAGCAGCAGGAATCGGCTCCCTCAATGAGATAGAACTGCTTGCACAGAACAGAGACAGATGGCGAGATTTGATAAAATATCTTTAAAAGAAAACTGCTAGAACAAAAATTCATATAGGAGAAGGTGTATCTTGGTCTACGCCCTATGGGCCGGTTACGGCTCGAAAGGTCAATAGATAGATAGATAGATAACATATAATATCATGAAAGAGCTACCGCCACCATTTTAACTTTTAATCCATTACTGGAGTCTGGTGGAGGGTTTCTGTTCAACTGGAGAATAAAGGCTGCATGTCCAGTGTATTCAATGTTCAGGTGAGAGCAAGAGTAAAAGAAAATGCTGGATACTTATAAAAGGAGAGAGTTCTGGAAAACCATCGAAGTAATAGGTACAAGTTGGTTGAGTAAATGCCATGTACCATTGCAACCAAAGAAAAATGCATCAGAACCACTGTTGACAATGTCACCATCAACACACTCCAACAAATCAAACTATCATGTTGGTATCTGTTATGGAACAAAGTGTACACTCATACAACAATTTGAACTTTCTAATAAAAGCTTCAAGACATTCCTTACAAAAATAAAACTATATAAAATACGTGTCTCTAATTATATCATCATCATCATCATAATCATCGAGTGCCGTCTCCGCAACGAAGATTGGCTACCATAGAGCGCCATTCTGCTCTGTCTCTTGCTTTGATGGTGCAGGTTGTCATAGGCTGATTTGTCCATCTTTTGATGTTACTCGTCCATGTTAGTCTTGGTCTGCCTCTGCCTCTGCCTCTTTTACCTTGTATTTTCCCCTCCAGGATTACTTTTAGTAGCTGTTGTGTCTTTTAACATGGCCCAAAAATTGCATTTGTCTTTTTTGAATTGTGTTTAGTAGTTCTCTTTTCATTTTTAGTTGTTTTAAGACTTCGTCGTTTGTTTTCTTTTCCTTCCATCCGATTCTACCTATTCTTCTATATATCCACATTTCAAAGGCTTCAATTCTCTGTTCTGTTTTCTTGTCTAATGTCCATGTTTCTGCACCATACAGGAATATTGAGAAGATGTAACAATTTGCTATTCTTAGTGTTAGCCCATGTGTTATTTGTTTTGATGTTAGTATGTTCTTCATGACATTAAAATTACTTTTTGCCATTCCTATTCTTTTGTTTATTTCAGTTGTACATTTTCCATCACTGGTTATAGTATGTCCAAGGTAGTTGTAGTTCTGAACTGTCTTCAGGTCTATTCCTTCAATTTTGATATCCATTTGTGGGTTTTGAGTATTTTCTTTGTTTATGATCATAGTTTTAGTCTTTTTGATATTCATATCTAGTCCATATTTTTTGCTTATCATGTTTATCTCATTAATAAAGTAATTGTTGTAGATCTTTAGGATTTTCTGCTAGTAATACAGTATCGTCATCATATCTTAGGTTAATGATTATCTTTTCATTAATTTGTAGGCCTGGCATCTCTATGATGTTTTTAAAGATTTGCTCAGTGTATAGATTGAACAAGCTTGGTGATAGGATGCATCCCTGTCTTACTCCTCTTTTATATCAATGGGTGTAGAGTTCTCTTTGTTACATTTTATTATTACTGTTTGCTCCCAGTATAAATTACATATTAGTTGTATGTCTATGTCATCTAATGTATCTCTTTTAGGCATTCTATAAGTTGCTCTAACTATAACAGCAGTTTAATATATTTAAAGTGTATATTACTTTTGTAGTTACCCTCTATTTTACAGATTATGCAATTTCTTGACCATAATTAACTGCAAAACATGAGGCTTTAATTCTTAGACAAAGCTTTAATGTTCCACAAATAGTTATCTGATGTTCATTCCAACATATATAGCAGTAGAACAAGACAATAACAACAAACAGCAGTATCACAATTTTCTTTTGTTCTATGCATAACCAGCCTACAACTAACATTTGCCACACTTGTATTTTTTTTTCAGGGCTCCCCAAGAAAGTTTTGTGATTGTGAGCGACTGTCTAGATGTGTTTCCTTGCCCCAATAACTAGTCAACAGGCTTCAAGTATTTGTTGTGATTCTAAGTAGGTAGATGTACAGTTTTTAATCTGATAATCTTTTTTATATTGTACAATGTATTCAAATCAATTGAAAAAGAATGTGGTGCCTGAATTTAGAAGCTTAATATAATTAATTGAGAAGTTGGTTGGCCTAAGATGACAGTTGTAATGTAGGTTTTTATACATGTTAGACAGTGAAACCATCCTGTTTGTACAAACAGCTTTTCTGAAGTTTGATGATTCAGAGAATAGAATATATGTTCAAATATTATTAGATTGTATCTCTTACTCTTTACCATAACTGATGTGTTTGCTTTGATGTAGTTTAGCAGCATGGTTATGACCCAAAAACTCCCAAATTCCATTATCTGGAGTTTTGCTTTAACAGGTTCTCTCAAGCTGAGCATGCTTGTCTGTGTGGGTTTTGGGGAAGGTCAACAAAAGGTTGTTATTATTGAATATTAATGTGTAGTGCCCCTTGACTTGAAATGTGTAGTGCCCCTTGACTTGAAATGTGTAGTGCCCCTTGACTTGAAATGTGTAGTGCCCCTTGACTTGAAATGTGTAGTGCCCCTTGACTTGAAATGTGTAGTGCCCCTTGACTTGAAATGTGTAGTGCCCCTTGACTTGAAATGTGTAGTGCCCCTTGACTTGAAATGTGTAGTGCCACTTGACTTGAAATGTGTAGTGCCCCTTGACTTGAAATAAAAATAGGATAAAGCATTAAAAATATCATTTGAGATGAATAAATTGTTTTGAGCTTGCAACTTGTGAGAGACAAGTGGAACAATATTAAAACAGGTAAATGAATTTAAATATTTGGGAACTTTGTTAACCTCAGACGGAAGATGTACGAAAGAGGTGAGATGCAGAATGGCTCAGGCAAAAGCAGCTTTCCAAAAAATGAGGAAAATGCTATGCAATCCATTTTTGACAATAGAAACAAGAAAAAGAGTTCTTAAATGTTACGTAGAGCCAGTCTTAACATATGGATGCGAGTCATGGACAATAGGACAACAGACAAGAAAATCACTGGAGTCTGTAGAAATGTGGTTTTACAGAAGAATGTTGAGAATACCATGGACAGCTAAGAAGAGTAATGAAGAGGTTCTGAGAGAGGTCAAAGCAAAAAGAGAGCTAATTTCCAATGTTAGGAAGAAACAATCATCATTTTTTGGCCATGTAATGAGAAGAGAACAACTTGAATATATTGTAACAACTGGAAAAATTGAGGGACGAAGAGAAAAAATAACAGACAGCCTAAGAGAATGGCTTGGCAGAAGGTCAACAACAGAAATGATAAATAGCTGCCGAGATCGAAAGTTGTGGAGAGACATGAACACCTACGCCACTAGGCCCGGTACTTGATGATGATGATGTAGAAAGGAGCCCATTGATATGAAAATGGATGAACTGATTACCAAATATATGTTGAAAATTATTATTGAATGTAAAATTAAAGAGAGGATGAGCCAGAAGAAGGTGTTAAAAGCCATAAATTGGTCATTATGTTTCATCTGTCAATAATAAAACTGCAACAATGATTCACTTTAAAGAAAACAAAAATTGAAAAAGTATAAAAGGAAATGTGAGGTAGAGAGTCTGTAGCCATGTTTTCAGTGGTGTAATGCTATAGTGACATGAATATCTGTTTTGTAAGTTTTTGTTTCTCTCACTAAATTGTGTTTTTATTTTAGTAGTTGGTGTCTGAAAATGAAGCATCATCCATGTGCTGATCACACAAATAGGTGGTCAACAGTTTAATAAAAAAAAGTATTCAGAGCTGTTATTGATATGTGTTTTGATTGGGTTCAGTAACATACGCGTAGAAACCTGGACTCAGCAAAGTATGAACATGAATCTATATTACATAATACATACAAATAATAATGAAAATATATGAATCAATGATATAAAGTGCCTCCATCTATATATGTTACAATATACATGCAGAATAAGACAGAAATGATTTGATAAAAATGACTGAATTAATTTTTTTTTTTCAGAGAAAGTGCAGCAACAGCACCTGAGAGTAAACAGCTTCTTGTTATTGATCTAAGATCAACAGCTTCCACGTCTACAGCACCTGACAGCGAAGCTCAGTCATGTAAAGACATCAGCAATAACTTACATTTTGAATGGAGTCATTTTAAAAGAGATGGAAAAGAAGATGAAATTCAACAACAATCATATTGTGAACAAATATCGCATAGTTTTACAAATACAGGGACGAATCCAGGTGATGAGCTGCATGTTCAAGATGAAGAGACAAGAAGCGTTACATCTGAGCTTAGAAACAATCAAATGAATGTTTCAACAACCCCAATCATAGATCATCCCTACTGCAATATTTCTGAAAGCCAAAACGAGTTCATACCCTCATATTTTGAGAACCGTTTTCCTGTGACTGGCTTTTCTTGCAGCAAGCCAAAGCCTGCTAGCAAGGCAGACTTCAATGCAGGAAAGATAACATTTCAGGATTATGATTTCAGAAAAAAGAAACCTTTACTTGCGTGTGTTTTAAATTTGAACATCTGTGGCCAGCCATGCCCAGTGCATGAGGACAGATCTTCGTGTGTGGGTGTGTAAAAGTATCATTTATTGTCACCATATAGAATTTATGGCAAAGTATGCATCAGTTCAAAGTACATATGTTGTGTACATATAAGTGATTGCATGATATATTAATAACTTATTGTTAATGCATTAAGGAACGTATACTTTTTTCAGCAACATTATTTGCTAAAATTATGATAACAGCATGTTCTTCATAGCTCTCGTTAATCTTCTAACTTTCCCACTGGAAGGTTGTTAAACATTCAACTGAGTCTAGCCTGATGCTCTCCCCTTGATTATTTATGGAGCTCTAAATCATGTTCACTATCTTAATCTAATAATCTTTATGGTTAATTGGAATGGTTAATTACACATCCATGCTCTCTTTCTATCACTCAACCTTTAGAATCTTTGAAGCAATGAAGAAAGTGCTACCATGTTCCTACATATTCTAGTTGCAATCTTTATGCTGCATCTTGATAATGATTAGTTTAGTGGAGTCCGCGTCTCTCAAAGCTTTACTATGTTGGGTTAACTGAAACCATTAATTTCACTTTAATTGCTCCATCATTTAAATATAACCACATGTGGGAAACAACAGGTAAGAGGAAAAGAGGAAGACCCAGAGAGACACTGAGAAGAACATTGATGAAAGAGGCAAGAACAGCAGGAATCGGCTCCCTCAATGAGATAGAGCAGCTCGCACAGAACAAAGACAAATGGCGAGATTTAATAAAATATCTTTAAAAGAATTGAAAAACTGCTAGAATAAAAATTCAGATAAGAGAAGGGGTATCTTGGTCTACACCCTATGGGCCAGCTATGGCTCGAAAGGTCAATAGATAGATAGATAGATTTACTTATAAATATTTATATTGAAAAAAATAATTAGTGTCTTTTAAATTCATGGCCTACAAGTTCCTTTTATTCTCCTTTAACCAACTTGCATTAGTAAAGGAATGTTTCCCAATTTTGTTCTGATTTAGGTATCCTTTCCTACAACCATCAGATGAAAAGGCACGTCTGGAGTTTGGTTCCTCAGAAATTGCGACCTCCAAGAGTCAACATCCGTGGAAGATTTGTCAAGAGCAGAAAGTTTTGTGACAGTTTACAAAGATGTACATTTTATGATCAAGTGAGAGCTATTCATTCTCCCTTGCCACTACTCTTAATTACACTTTACTTACTGAATTTCCAAGCATAAATAGATTTATACCCACTGTTGATCATATACATTGTCTCTCACCAAGGTTCTTTCTTTCTTTTTGTGCCATAAACAGTTGTCTCTATCCATTTACTTTTCAAATATTTTTTAATCACTGCATTGATTATATAATTCATTTTTTTTTCATTTGGTTTTATTATCACAAATTGATTCATAAGAATTGAAGCTGTAGAATATTCCAAAGGCCAAAAATACTAATGATTTATTTGTAAAGAAGACTCCAAACAGGACATTGTAGATTGAAAACCAAACATCCACAGGCTGCAGTGACCCCAACACCACATTTTACTTGCCAGGTCAAGCTTCAGACTCTAGAACTTGTCCTGCCAACATCTGAATTGTACACTGAGCTATCAATGGATGTTAAGCCTTCATGGAATACAGGTGGCAGACAAGCTATGAGGCAGAAGTGAAGACCTCTTGCTGTCAGCTTGATTCTTAGAACTGTTCTCATGCTATAATATGTTCAATGTAGGAAACTGACAACACAAGATTTTGTACCTAACCAACCTAAGCTAATATTCAATAATATAATAATGAAAAGTGTTTTATATTTTAATGTATAAAGCATTTTTGGATCATTGAGAATAGACAAGTTTGATTCAAATAAATAAATATATAACTCAAAAGAGAGAGTATAGATAGGTAGTTGAGTAGGCAGGAAGGATGATAAGACTAAAAGGAAGACAGGTCTATAGATATAACAAAATTGTGCATGTCTACTATAGTTGCCTCTTTCCATTCACAGAGAGCGATGTTGACACACTACCAATGTCAAGAAAAAATGAGGACATCTAATCAAACATCAGCGATATTAGAGCGCTTGCAAATCATAAACAATGGCATGAATGGTGAGCATAGACCTATTTTAAACAATAAATATGACTAGTCAACTGATACTTTACATAATGTACACTAACAAAAGCTGGATCACATGCACATGATGAATTCACTTTGTACTGAAAACATAAAAAGATGTATGCCCTGTGTTGATCATTTACATAGACTCTCACTGAGTTTTAGCCTGTCTTTTTGTGCCCTAAATGTTCATTCTTTCTTTTTGTGCCCTAAATGTTCATTCTTTCTTTATGTTCCCTAAATGTTCATTCTTTCTTTTTGTGCCATAAATCTCCAAACAGAACATTGTTGACTGAAAACCAAACATTCACAGCCTGCAGTGACATAAACATCACATTTTACATGCCAGGTTCAAGAACTCTTCAAATTATGCTCTTTACATTTACAAAGATATGAAAAAACTTGATATAAAAATTATTCTTTTTTTTAATTTCTAGACTCTATAATCAGCAGACAAAGATCACTTTTACGAGATGCTCCAAGTTACCTTGGACTCAATCCCCAAAGCAGAACAACTCTACGTACTGGGCGATCTAAATGCAGGCATTGGATCTGACCATAATTCATGGCCATCATGCCTAGGTCATCATGGTATTGGCGAAATGAACGAAAATGGTCAAAGACTTCTAGAATTTTGTTCCCTTAACAACATGTGTGCCACCAACACCTTTTTCAGCGTCCAGAATCGACAAAAAGCAACATGGCGCCACCCAAGGTCCGGGCATTGACACCAGCTGGACTTTATCCTAGTTCGCAGACAACACTTAAATAATGTTAAAATAACCAGAGCATACCATAGCACAGACTGTGACACAGACAATACTTAAATAATGTTAGAGTAACCAGAGCATACCACAGCTCAGACTTTGACACAGACAACACTTAAATAATGTTAGAGTAACCAGAGCATACCATAGCGCAGACTGTGACACAGACAACACTTAAATAATGTTAGAGTAACCAGAGCATACCACAGCTCAGACTTTGACACAGACAACACTTAAATAATGTTAGAGTAACCAGAGCATACCATAGCGCAGACTGTGACACAGACAACACTTAAATAATGTTAGAGTAACCAGAGCATACCACAGCTCAGACTGTGACACAGACAACACTTAAATAATGTTAGAGTAACCAGAGCATACCATAGCACAGAGCCGCGATAGCTCAGTGGTTAGTGAACTGGACTACCACGAACAAGGGGTAGGGTTCGATCCCAACCGACGGCTTTCGGGTTCACCCAGCCTTAATGGGTACCGGATTTTTTTCTGGGAAAGTAAAGCAGCACGGGCGTAATACTGACCACTTTACCGCAAAATCATGTGCTGAAGGTCTGTAAAATATAGGGTCACCAACACCATATTTCCCTATACGCCACTTGGCGTGACGGGGGTACTTTACTTTTTTTTTTACTTATACCATAGCGCAGACTGTGACACAGACAACACTTAAATAATGTTAGAATAACCAGAGCATACCATAGCGCTGACTGTGACACAGACAACACTTAAATAATGTTAGAGTAACTAGAGCATACCATAGTTCAGACTGTGACACAGGCAACACTTAAATAATGTTAGAGTAACTAGAGCATACCATAGCACAGACTGTGACACAGGCAACACTTAAATAATGTTAGAGTAACTAGAGCATACCATAGCGCAGACTGTGACACAGACCACGCACTTGTCATTAGCAAAGTGAAGGCAACCACCAATAGGTTTTACAAATCTAGAGAACCATCCAGGCCTGGGATCAATATTGCTGCAACAAAATTATCTGTCAACCAAGTCCTGTTCATGAATACCTTCCAGAAATGCATGGAGAAAGCAGCAGCCCTAGACAATGTAGATGATTCATGGAACCGGCTATAATCTCACATCATCGACTGTGCAATCTCTTCTACTGGAAAAGTGCAACACTCCACTAAGGATTAGGTTCAAGAAAACTCAATGAAATTCATGCCACTTGTAGAGAAGAAGAAGAAGGCTTTCCTAGCCTTAAAGAACTACCCATGCCAGAACATAAAAGACAAATTCAAACAAACAAGAGCAGAAGTACAACAGGAATCAAGGAGATGTACGAGTGAGTACTGGTCAAATCTGTGCTCTACGATCCAGAAAGCTGCTGAGCTGGGTGATTCACAAACTATGTACAACAACATTAGGATTACTCTAGGCCCAAACATCTCAAAAATTGCTCCCTTAAAAGATGCTAACAGTGAGTCTATCAGTGACAAAACTAAACAGCTGGAAAGATGGGTTGAACATTACTCAAGTCTATATTCTGTAGACAGACCAGCAAGCCCACTCCTAGACCAGCTAGTCCAAAATACTTAGTGCTGACAAAACTGGACAATGAACCAACTGAGAAAGAACTTCATGATGTCATCCGCGACCTCTCAAATGGAAAAGCTTCTGGTAACGACAATATCCCAGCCGAAATACTCAAGGAAAACTTGAAACAACACTCCTGCACCACCTCTACAAACTCCTTGTCCAATTCTGGAGAAGTGGCGATATACCCCAGGACATGAAAGATGCCAAGTTTGTAACGTTATATAAAAATATGAGGGACAAGGGCAATTGCAACAATTATAGAGGTATATCCCTCACTGGAGTATAACTGGAAAGACATTCGCAAGAATTGTTTTAAGGCGCCTACATCATTTGGCAGAACGTATCCTTCCTGAGTCCAAGTATGGTTTAGAGCTGGACGGTCAACCAGACCCTAATCGAGGAGCTTCTATTCGCTGATGATGCAACACTGGTTGCTCACGATGAATCCGCCCTGCAGTCAATGATTGATCATGTGAATCAGATTGATCAATCTAGCTAGATCATGTGAATTATTCTCCCTATGAGTAAGTATCCGTAAGACTGTAGTGCTTCAACAAAGTGTAGCCAGCCTCGCAGCTATATCATTATATAACATGCTCCTTTAACCTGTGAGATAGTTCACCTATCTCGGTTCTATGGTCACAACCAATGTCTCCATTGAAGAAGAAATAAATTCTCGAATTGGAAAGGCAGCTTCCACATTTGATAAACTTAAAGATAGAGCATGGGCCAACACCAATTTAACACTCAAGACTAAGATTCAAATTTACCAAAGTTGTGAACTTAGTACACTTCTTTACGGATCAGAAACTTGGACTACCTATACAGTGCAGGAGAAAAAGTTAAACAGCTTTCATGTGCGTTGCCTTCGAAAGATTATGAACATCAAATGGCAGGACATAGTAACTAACTCTAATGTCTTACAATGAGCCAAACTCCCATCGATATCTCAGCCGAAATACTCAAGGAAAACCTTGAAACACTCCTGCACCACCTTACAACACTTAGGATTCGAAGACTAAGGTGGCTGGGCCATGTAAGAAGAATGGCAAACAATCGTATTCCCAAACAAATACTGTATGGAGAACTTAAGGATGTAAAGAGACCAAAGGGCAGACCAGTGCTCAGAAATAAGCTGAGGGAATTTTCTATGGGTGAGTGAGACTGTGAAAATATGGCTGCGGATCGTAGCACATGGAGAGCAAACATTAAAAATGGCACAGCGGCTTTCGAGACAGTGTTGATATCAAATTCAGAGGACAAAAGGTGCAAGAGAAAAGAGACAAGGCCAGGTACTGCAAGTACACCTTTCTCGTTCTGTGGACGGATCTGTCTGTCCAGGATTGGCAAATTTCAGCCACGAGAGATGTTCAGCGGAGCAGTACCCAGTATGCTTTACCAAACTACTGACTTATCATTATTGCTTGCTACCAACTGTCTGTCAAGACGCCAAAGGCCATATATATATATAATATATAATCATATATTGTACCTTGTGTTATTTACAGTTAAAGCCATTCAATGTTGTCTGTTGTCGTTTTAGCATTTCACATATTCACTTGGCCATTGTTTCTTTCCAAAATGCTATGTCATTTTAAGTGCTAGACCTTTTCCTTTCTGCTTCTCTCTATTCCATTTCCTGCTCTACTATATAAATAAGTCTTCTAGTAAATATGCAGTGAGTTTCAACAAAATGTCTATTATAATTATCATAGTTTTTATACTATAGGTTTTCTTGTAATATTTTTAAAATCTAGTTTCTTAGCTTTCCATGATTTGTCAGACTTCATATATAATATAATATAATATAATATAATATAATATAATATATATAATATAATATAATATAATATGATATAATATAATATAATATAATATAATATAATATATATAATATAATATAATATAATATAATATAATATAATATAATATAATATAATATAATAATATAATAATATAATAATATAATATAATATAATATAATATAATATAATATAATATAATAAATATAATATAATATAATATAATATAATATAATATAATATAATATAATATAATATAATATAATATAATATAATATAATATAATATAATATAATATAATATAATATAATATAATATAATATAATATAATATAATATAATATAATATAATATAATTATTCATCAGAAACAGTATGTACTGTGTTCCAGGGCCTATATAAAATTAGACACACATGTTTGTATTTCAAAACAATTAATGTAGTGATAAATTTGGTACAATAAAAGATTCACTATGTTTCATGTTTTGACTGAAGCCAAATATTGGGACAGCTGACCCCTATATATATATATATCAACACAAGACAGTACCTATCATCACAAAAAACATCCTATGCAGAGTATATTCATTGCCACCTTGTTATGTCAGTGTCAATCATGTTCACTCACAAATAACATAAAAGAAAAATAGAGAACTATAGAGTTTATATGTTTGAGAAAAGCTCTTGGAGTTACCAGAATTGACATAATCAGAAATTATGTCGTAAGAGAGAGAGATTAACATTGAACCAATTCTGGAATATATATCATCATCATCATCATCATCATGATGTGCCATACCAATTGCCGTAAATGATCATGTCCGTCCACAATCTTCTTTCCACAGTGCATTGTATCAATTCAGTTGTTGAATGTTTTCCATGCCATGACACCAAGCTATCTAGCATCTTCTGTCTTTGTCGTCCGCGATCTCCCTTTCCCTCTATTTTGCCAGTTGTAACCAAGTATTCTAACTTTCCTCTTCTCATGATGTGCCTGGAAAAAATGTTGATTGGAACTATATATAGAGACAACAAATGAAATGGTTTGTTCATCTGGAAAAAAAGGCCAAAATAATGTACTATACATTCTTCCTCTTCTACCATTTTTAGCTCCCAGTGGAGCATAGGTCTTCAACAAACACTTTCCAAGTTGCTTTTTTTTTGCCATTCTTTTAAGATCATTCCATGTCTTCCCCATCATCTTCATCTCTGCTTCTATCTGTCTTCTCCAAGAATTCCTTGGTCTTCCTCCTTGTCTTTTCCCCTGGGGATTCCAAAAAAGGGCCTGTTGTGTAATACTTTCAGTTGGCTTCCGTAGTGTGTGTCGTATCCAGAGCCATCGTCTTCGCTGTATCTCTTTATCCACTGGCGTTTGACTGGTACATTTCCATAATTTTATGTTAGGGAAGTTTTTTCGGCTTATTTTTTTTACAGTATGGAATAGCCAGTCCCATGCCCAACCCTCCTTTCTCGCCTCTTACGAACATGTCTGGTAGGGTACTATACATTCTATCTATCTATTGACCTTTCGAGCCGTTGCCGGCCCATAGGGCGTAGACCAAGATACACCTTCTCATATCTGAATTTTTGTTCTAGCAGTTTTCTTTTAAAGATATTTTATCAAATCTCGCCATGTGTCTCTGTTCTGTGCAAGCAGCTCTATCTCATTGAGGGAGCCGAATCCTGTTGCTCTTGCCTCTCTCATCAATGTTCTTCTCAGTGTCTCCCTGGGTCTTCCTCTTTTTCTCTTACCTGTTGTTTCCCATATGAGGGCCTATACATTACATATATATATAAAAGAGAAGGAAGAAGTGTCTGTGGTACAATCAGAGTAAGATCGACTGATAACATCTGAGGAATGCTACATCACTTGGCAACGGCTGATGCATGCTTCCAGATGGGGCAAGAACTAGAACTTCATATCTCCCTTGACACACAAAGGGATATAAGAGGAAGTGAAGAGAGAGTTCTAACAGAGACAAGATAGATGATTATGATGATGGTGATGATGATGATGATGATGATGATGATGATGATGATAATTATCAAGTTCAACATCATCAGATACAAGGGTTGTTCAAAAAGTATCCAACCTTTGGGAAAAATATATTTCATAATAGAGAAAAGACTGGAAGTCTGAAACCTTAATCTTCTTGAAAGTAATATCCTTGGGGCTGCATATAATTCTAGTGATTCCACCATTGCCGGAAGCATTTCTGGAATGTCTCTTTCAAAATGAAGTATAGCTGAGCCACCATGCTCTGTTTTCTTGTGACTCAAGAAAAAAATCCCTTCCAGCAGGACTTTCAGCTTGGGAAACAGCCAAAAATCCTAGCTGTAAATCCAAAACTCATCATCAGTGATCACTGTGTTCAGGAAGTCACCGTTTGTACAGATGGTCCAGTTTATCCTGCAAGACGTACAGAGTTGCTTCTGCTCCATGTTTAGCAGCTTTGGCATCAGTGTCGCTTAGACTCTTCACATAGAATATAATTGCTGAAAATCAAGTGATCTGAATCAATGTTTATTCACCATAAGTTCTAGAATGGTAGCACAGTCTTGCATGATCAAACTATGCACTTGATCAATGACCTTGTCAGTTCAGCTTGTTGAGGACCTACCAGAACATGATTCGCTGCAGCCACTCCATTGTCTATTGACATTTTCAACTTGAGCGTCACCCAGTTTTTGACAAATTTGATGCAGTACCAATTCTCAAGTGGTTTTTGCCATTTTGTGGCAAATGAAAATCCAACAGGCACTCATTGTAGACACTGACAGGCTAACTGCCAGCAAATGACACAATTTATGAGCAGGAAAAATGTGCATGAAGGTCCATGACCATGTGAAGGTATATCCTCCATGCTCGTCTCTGCTGGAAACACTCAGATCAGATAAAACAGTTCTCATAATCTCTCCACAATAACTTTCTATCTTTACAGCTGTTTATCAATTCTTTTGTTGACTTCCTAAAAACTGTTCTCTTAAACTATCAAGTATCTTTTCTCTGTCTTCTTATCCATCTTCTTTTTCAGTTGTTCGAGTCCTCACAATATCTTTCAGATGTTGCTTTCTCATTACAAGGCCATAAAATTATGCCTTTTCCAAATGTTGGCATTAGCATTCATTTTGCTTTGGCCTCTTTATAATATCCGTTTTGCTCTTTTCACCCATCTATGGGTTTCTTAATATTCTCTTTGAAACATTTGTGTAGCTTCTGTTATCTAATTGCATGTGAGTCACTTCCCTGTGTCAAGTTTGGCTTTACATAACACTGGAGAATTTTTTTTCTTACTTCATCTGCAAAAGTTGTATTGTGTGGTATCTTTTTCATTCTTTCTTTGAGCTATTCACAACTCACCTCCTTTACGCATCTACCATCAGAGGTTCTCATCATTCTCAAGTTAATTTTTTAAATCATTGACTTGTTTAGTGTATCTCATTTTATTTGTGAATTTCAGAGATTTCTTTCTTTGTTGTGACCATTATTCCTGTTTTTTAGTGTTGAGGCTAAGGCCTTATCTTTGCTTTGTATCCTTGTATCTTTGTAATGTTAATAATTTTAAAAACTTATATTCACTAATTAAGACTGTATTATCTCCATAGCTCAGGCTCTTTTTACAAGTATTATGGCATTGAACTGACAATCTTGGCTGATCTTTTGTAGACTCTCACAATAAAGATAAATATATCTATCTTGGCTGATCTTTTGTAGACTCTCACAATAAAGATAAATATATCTATCTTGGCTGATCTTTTGTAGACTCTCACAATAAAGATAAATATATCTGGTGATAGTGCATAACCCTAACATCTTGTTTTACCTGTTGAAAAAATCCCAAATAATTGCCATTTGTCAGATCAGATAAGTTACAAGTCATTAAGGCTGCACTACCTACAGTTGCTGTGCTGTCTTGTAGGTGTACTTGGAAAACTTGTTAAAAACATGATTCTTTGTGTCCATGTAGACTTTTCATATGATAGTAAACATTTTTATTCCCTCCAAAATTTTGAAGTACCAAGCACAGATTTTGTCTTGAAAGACTGCCAGAGAGATGATGGTGCTGAAATCGATCAAGTTAAAGATGCCAACAATATATTTGAAGATTTCTGCGAGCATTCCTCAGTTTCTCCGCAAAATACTGCCATCAACAGTTGGAATAGAGGAGATGAAATGATAGAAACTGCAATTAATAACCTTGAGGAGGCTCCATCGCTCCCACAGAAGTGCCTGCATGACAAGCTCACTTGCAGTGGCATTATCAATAATGAAAGTTATTTGTTTAATGTTGATGATAATGTAAATAATGAGCCTCATTTTCTAGAAACACTGGCCACAGTGCCAAAGTCAGAAATTTTAATTGAAAAATGTATGTCAAGTCAACCTTGGTTTTCTAGCCCACGCAAGCAATTTCAGCTCTATCAGATTAATTGTCCACCTCAACTGAATCAACTGAAAGAAACCACTACAAAGCCTGTATATAGAACATTCACTGGATTGACGCCTACACAGAAAGAAAAAGCAATCTCCATCGCACAAATGAAGAACCATTTACCTAACGAAAGCACAGAATGTTCAAAAGATGTGATGTTTGAATTTCCTTCACTGATACCACCTAACAGGTCAGGTTGATAAAATTGTTAACTTTTTAATCTGTATTTTTAAAAATATTTTTTTACGTTGAATTTATTGTCATTTTAAAAATCTATTCATGATCATCATCAAGTGCCGGGCCTGCTGGGGTAGGTCATCATGTCTCTCACAATTTTCAATCTCGACAGTTATTTATCATTTCTATTGTTCACCTTCTGTCAAGCCACTCTCTTAAGCTGTCTGGTATTTTTTCTCTGTTTCCTCTATCTCTTCGTCCTTAATTTTCCCAGTTGTTACAATAATTCCAGTTGTTCTCTTCTCATACATGGCCAAAAAATGATGATTGTTCTTCCAAATATTGGAAATTAGCTCTCTTTTAGCTTTGGCCTCTTTCAGAACGTTTTCATTACTCTTCTTAGCTGTCCAAGTTATTCTCAATATTCTTATGTTAAACCACATTTCTACAGACTCCAGTGATTTTCTTGTTTGTTGTTCAGCATCAGAAAGAAGCAATCAACATGTTTCGGGCACATCATGAGAAAAAGGAAAGTTGGAATACTGGTGTTATAACTGGCAAAATAGAAGGAAAGAGAGATCGCGGACGACAGAGAAAGAAAATACTGGATAGCTGGTGTCATGGCATGGAAAACAGTCAACAACAGAACTGCTACGATGCACTGTAGATAGAGATTGTGGATGTGCATGACAGGCGGCAAAGAACGGTATGGTACTATGCATCATATGATGATGAATGACCAGATTCTGTACATGCAATAACCTCCAAGTTATTCAGTCACTCCTTATATGCACTGTCTTTGCTTGCTAACAAATCAATCTCATCTAATACTAAATATTAAACAAATCTGGTGACAGCACACAACCTTGTCTAACACTGTTTATTTATTGAAACATTCCAATTGGTTTCAATTTTTTATGGCCGCTGTTTGTTGCCAGTACATGTTCTTTATTATTCTTAGATCTTAGCTGTCTACATTTGTGCTTTCTAAATTTTGATTATTTCTTATTTAAATCTATTAGAGATGTCATATTAAAAAATGTATCTACAGTTATAGAAATAGTCCTGTATAAACTGACTAATGTATATGTGCAGCCTCAGTGGATGGATGGTTAGTGCATGTGCCTTCTGATGGTTAGTGCATTTGCCTCCTGATGGTTAGTGCATTTGCCTCCTGATGGTTAGTGCATTTGCCTCCTGATGGTTAGTGCATTTGTCTCCTGATGGTTAGTGCATCTGCCTCCTGATGGTTAGTACAGTTGTCTCCTGATGGTTAGTGCTTTTGCCTCCTGATGGTTAGTGCTTTTGTCTCCTGATGGTTACTGCATTTACCTCCTGATGGTTAGTGCATTTGCCTCCTGATGGTTAGTGCATTTGTCTCCTGATGGTTAGTGCATTTGCCTCCTGATGGTTATTGCATTTGCCTCCTGATGGTTAGTGCATTTGCCTCCTGATGGTTAGTGCATTTGTCTCCTGATGGTTAGTGCATCTGCTCTGATGTTAGTACATTTGTCTCCTGATGGTTAGTGCTTTTGCCTCCTGATGGTTAGTGATTTTGTCTCCTGATGGTTACTGCATTTTACCTCCTGATGGTTAGTGCATTTGCCTCCGGATGGTTAGTGCATTTGTCTCCTGATGGTTAGTGCATTTGCCTCCTGATGGTTAGTGCATTTGCCCCCTGATGGTTATTGCATTTGCCTCCTGATGGTTAGTATATTGCCTCCTGATGGTTAGTGCATTTGCCTCCTGATGGTTAGTGCATTTGCCTCCTGATGGTTAGTGCATTTGCCTCCTGATGGTTAGTGCATTTGCCTCCTGATGGTTAGTGCATTTGCCTCCTGATGGTTAGTGCTTTTGTCTCCTGATGGTTAGTGCATTTACCTCCTGATGGTTAGTGCATTTGCCTCCTGATGGTTAGTGCATTTGTCTCCTGATGGTTAGTGCTTTTGTCTCCTGATGGTTACTGCATTTACCTCCTGATGGTTAGTGCATTTACCTCCTGATGGTTAGTGCATTTGCCTCCTGATGGTTAGTGCATTTGTCTCCTGATGGTTAGTGCATTTGTCTCCTGATGGTTATTGCATTTGCCTCCTGATGGTTAGTGCATTTGCCTCCTGATGGTTAGTGCATTTGTCTCCTGATGGTTAGTGCATCTGCCTCCTGATGGTTAGTACATTTGTCTCCTGATGGTTAGTGCTTTTGCCTCCTGATGGTTAGTGCTTTTGTCTCCTGATGGTTACTGCATTTACCTCCTGATGGTTAGTGCATTTGCCTCCTGATGGTTAGTGCATTTGTCTCCTGATGGTTAGTGCATTTGCCTCCTGATGGTTATTGCATTTGCCTCCTGATGGTTAGTGCATTTGCCTCCTGATGGTTAGTGCATTTGTCTCCTGATGGTTAGTGCATCTGCCTCCTGATGGTTAGTACATTTGTCTCCTGATGGTTAGTGCTTTTGCCTCCTGATGGTTAGTGATTTTGTCTCCTGATGGTTACTGCATTTACCTCCTGATGGTTAGTGCATTTGCTCCGGATGGTTAGTGCGTTTGTCTCCTTGGTTAGTGCATTTGCCTCCTGATGGTTAGTGCATTTGCCCCTGATGGTTATTGCATTTGCCTCCTGATGGTTAGTATATTTGCCTCCTGATGGTTAGTGCATTTGCCTCCTGATGGTTAGTGCATTTGCCTCCTGATGGTTAGTGCATTTGCCTCCTGATGGTTAGTGCATTTGCCTCCTGATGGTTAGTGCTTTTGTCTCCTGATGGTTAGTGCATTTACCTCCTGATGGTTAGTGCATTTGCCTCCTGATGGTTAGTGCATTTGTCTCCTGATGGTTAGTGCTTTTGCCTCCTGATGGTTAGTGCTTTTGTCTCCTGATGGTTACTGCATTTACCTCCTGATGGTTAGTGCATTTGCCTCCTGATGGTTAGTGCATTTGTCTCCTGATGGTTAGTGCATTTGTCTCCTGATGGTTATTGCATTTGCCTCCTGATGGTTAGTGCATTTGCCTCCTGATGGTTAGTGCATTTGTCTCCTGATGGTTAGTGCATCTGCCTCCTGATGGTTAGTACATTTGTCTCCTGATGGTTAGTGCTTTTGCCTCCTGATGGTTAGTGATTTTGTCTCCTGATGGTTACTGCATTTACCTCCTGATGGTTAGTGCATTTGCCTCCGGATGGTTAGTGCATTTGTCTCCTGATGGTTAGTGCATTTGCCTCCTGATGGTTATTGCATTTGCCCCCTGATGGTTATTGCATTTGCCTCCTGATGGTTAGTGCATTTGCCTCCTGATGGTTAGTGCATTTGCCTCCTGATGGTTAGTGCATCTGCCTCCTGATGGTTAGTACATTTGTCTCCTGATGGTTAGTGCTTTTGCCTCCTGATGGTTAGTGATTTTGTCTCCTGATGGTTACTGCATTTACTCCTGATGGTTAGTGCATTTGCCTCGGATGGTTAGTGCATTTGTCTCCTGATGGTTAGTGCATTTGCCTCCTGATGGTTATTGCATTTGCCCCCTGATGGTTATTGCATTTGCCTCCTGATGGTTAGTGCATTTGCCTCCTGATGGTTAGTGCATTTGCCTCCTGATGGTTAGTGCATTTGCCTCCTGATGGTTAGTGCATTTGTCTCCTGATGGTAGTGCATTGTCTCCTGATGGTTAGTGCATTTGCCTCCTGATGGTTAGTGCATTTGCCTCCTGATGGTTAGTGCATTTGCCTCCAGATGGTTACTGCATTTGCCTCCTGATGGTTAGTGCATTTACCTCCTGATGGTTAGTGCATTTGCCTCCTGATGGTTAGTGCATTTGCCTCCTGATGGTTAGTGCATTTGCCTCCTGATGGTTAGTGCATTTGCCTCCTGATCAGAAGGGTCTGGGTTCAGTTCCCAGAAGTCTCAGGGGTTACCCAACATCTAAAAATTGGTTCCAGAGATTTTTCTATGAAGTAAAGACAGACTGATGTCATGCCTACCACACATCAAAAAAATGGGCCATGGTCATGTAAAAATATGGTCACTAACTCCATATTCCCCAAATGCTAGTAGAGCATGGAGGGAACCTTTACTTTATATGTATATATAAAAACAGTGAGATATTATTTGTCAAATAATTTTTTTTTATAATCCAAAGAGTCTAAAAAATGTTTGTTTGTATTGGATGTCCTCAGTTTAGAAATTAAAAACTACAATATTGAAGTTGAAGAACCCAACACAAGTGATAAGGATTCCTTGCCACAGCCAGAGTCTTACACTAGTCTCTCTGCACCTGCAGAGTCCAAAGTTATAGGCATGCGCTCTGATCTTCCGCCGTCTCATCCAAACAGGCTTTGTTTCAGGACATCGTTGTCTGGGTGCTCCCATATGGAGGTTCTAACTCAGATTCAATCCCAGAGAAATGTCAAGATTACATGGTTGCAATATGAACCCACTTCCCTTTATTCCAGCGACATTATTAATGCAGGTGAGTAGTTATTACAGTGAAGCCACGTGTTGCTATTTACCTGTTTTTGTATTATAAAGAGTTCTGTTTTATTTAATAGATGGGCGGTGTATCAAAGTTGTCTTAAATCTAAGGATGGTATATCAAATCTACTTGAGACTATCAATCTGAGTGAGTATCACCAGCAATGATTTTTAGTTGGATAATTCTTGAGCTTGATCCTGTTAGCACCGCTAGATGTCACATATGACTTGTAGTGCTGTTCACCATCCATCAATGTTGTGGGCGAGATGTTCGATATTATTAAATGAGTATATGCCTGTCCTGCCAACTTTGCTTTCGACATCAGTGTTCTTTTCAGTGTCTCTAGGTCTTTTCCTTTTCTGTATCCTTATGTTTACCATTTAAGACACTGTTTTGAAATTCTTTTGTTGTAAGGTGACCATTCGTCCCGGATTGTCCGGGACAGTCCCGGATTTGACATTTTTTGAACCTTTGTCCGGATTAGCTGCCGTACCGGTTTTGTCTCGATTTTGGCATATTTTTTAGCTTTTGTCCCGGATTTGATAAAAAATAATTTGGGACACAAACGTTTACCAATTTTGCCATTTTGGTATACGGCGTACATTTCTTCAATTAAAAAAAATATTATTCCGTTGCTGTATAGACAATTTTGTTTAATATCAAAACAGTAGAATGCGCTCCTAGTTTTAAATCTCATATATATTCGTTGTGTTATTAACTTTCACTTTCACATACGCAAAAAATGGCACCGAAGCGTAATTGTAGTTTTAATCAAGATTTACAAAAGGAATACCCTTTTATAAAAAAGTCTACATCGTCATCAGACTTCACTGTAAGATGTAATATGTTCATCCGGGTTTACTATTAACCATAGTGGACGTGGTGATATTAAGAGCCACATAAATAGTGATAAACATAAGAGAGCCGTCGCTACTGCTGCATCAAGCTCGTCGTTGAAAATTTTTTTTCGAGCTGAACAGGTTGGTGACAAAGAAGAACAGTTAGCTGCTACAGAAGGTGCCTTTGCATATCATACAGTGATGCACAATCACACGTTTAGATCTATGGACTGCACATCAAAATTGCTTCAGGTAACTTTAGAACCAAAATTTGCTTGTGCACGTACAAAAACAGAAGCTATTATTCGGAATGTGTTTACACCCATGCTCTAACTCTAACACGAGTTGAGATGTGACCTAGAAAACGTAACATTTATCTCCATACTGACAGATGCCTCCAACCACAAAGAAATCAAGATTTTTCCTTTGCTTGTCAGATACTTTGATCGCAATAAAGGACTGAAAGTTAAAATATTAGAGTTGAAGTCATTGCCGGGTGAAACATCTGATATAGTAAGTAGTTTTCTTATTGACTGTCTAACTGAAAATGGTTTAGAACTGAAAGTAGTTGGATTATGTGCAGACAACACAAATTCTAATTTTGGGGGCGCTGAAAGAAAAGGACAGAACAATGCTTTCACAAAACTGAAAGAAACCTTGGTCATAGTTTGATAGGTGTTGGGTGTGCTTGCGATATTTTCCACAACACTGTTCGAGCCGCTGCAGACGTATTGCCTGTTGATGTTGAAATGACTATTGCAAAAATGTATCTGTACTTCAAATCATACACAGTTAGAGTTGAAAGTCTCAAGGAGTTTTGTCAGTTTGTCGACACAGACTTCCAGATGATTTTAGGTTATGCACAAACTAGGTGGCTTGCGCTCTTGCCTGCTGTTGAAAGGGTTCTTTACATGTTCCTGCCTCTAAAATCATATTTTCAATCTCAAGACAGATGCCCAGTTTTTATACAGGAATTATTTGAAAACCCACTGTCTGAGGCATGCTTATTTTGGTTCACAGTCAGGCATCCTCTTTCCACGAAGCAGTGCAGAAAGTAGAGGGACAGATGGTCACTGTATTTGAAGTCATTGACAACATCAATAGGTTGAAAGCTATCTTGGAGTCCAAGCTGGAAGACGGCTTCTTGCCATCAAGAGTTCAGATAATCCTGAAAAAGCTGGAAATGGAAGGATTTCCACGTGATGATGTGAACAAGTTTAACGCCAGTGTTTCTTCATTTTATGAAACAGCTTTAAGTTATTGAAGAAATGGGCTGCAAATAATTTTCAAAACCTAGAGTCTTACATCTGGGTAATGCTGAACAGAACACCAAATTGGAAGATATTGAGAAGTCTTTATCATTAGTGAGTCAAACAGTGCCTTCAGTTGACTTTCCAGAAAATGAAATGTATGACGAATGTGTCTACATGAAACAGTTCGTTACTTCACAAAAAATTAGTGAGTGGAGTCTTAATAAAACATGACCAGGGCAGCGTTGGGTTGAACTAGCTTCCCACTTCAGAAACAATCATGTGCCCGTTTCACATATTCTGAAGTTGGCAGAGTTCTTTTTGTGTCTAGTTTGTGGACAAATGATAAAACACAACTAGGTGTTGAAACTTTAAAAGCCATGTTGATCACCAAAGTGAACTATGAGGGAACATGTGTCAAATTTATAAGATGCTGCATACAAAGAAGGACATTTTACAGAAATTCACTCATCTGAAAAGTACAGCATCTCTGTTTCACCTTCAATTTAAGTGAGTATCACTGTTTTTTTTTTTAATTTCCTGATTATCCTGATAGCGTATTGTAGGTCTATATTATTAGATGTTTTAAAATGTAGGTAGTATTCACTTGAAAATGACAGCAAGAAGAAATGTAATTTTATTGGTGGAAAATTGAAGTAAAATTATTCCGTCCCGGAATGGGATTTCAAAAATATGGTCACCTTATTTGTTTGTCTCTTTTAAACTCATGCAGATATCATGTCCATCTTCTCTTCTTAATTGTAAATA